>CAKOAT010103266.1:34607-65956 GCA_932364175.1 Eruca vesicaria subsp. sativa | reverse complement strand
TTTTAGGAGTTTTAAAGTTTCGGGTTCTTTCGGATATCCATTTAAGTTCGGGTTCGGTTCGGATAATACCCATAATCCAAAATACCGTAAAACAAGATCCATTCGGTACTTATGTCGGGTTCGGATCGGTTCGGGTTCCTTTTTATCGGGCCGGATTCGGTTCGGATTTTCGGGTTCGGTTTTTTTGCCCAGCCCTAATCTTAATGCTACTGTAGATAAATTTGATATTTGTCCAACAGCATATTTGATAATGAATTGATTATCAAAAGGAAATATTGATTAATCTTATGCGTTAAGTGTTTTGAATTGTGTTGTTTAAATTACTTTTTTAAACCATAGAAACAATATGGAGACTTTACACCATTAACCTTTTATATATTTCAATTACCTACAACTAAGACTATTTTAAAAATAATTTTAATTGAACTATTTATAAATTGAATATTTTTTTAGCAAAATATTTTAAAGAACTATAATTATTGAATCATAAATATTATTAGTCAGAATTTATGACAAAAATAAAATTATTATTCACTAATAAGTCAAACACCAATGTTACAAAAAAACATAAAATAGATGTTAAATTTTTTTTTTGATCTTTTAATTTTTTGTAAAGATAAAACATCAAATAAACACTAGTCAATGCTTAGTTTCAATAATAAACGTTCAACAGAGTAATTTTCTCTAAGATAAATGATAGATATAATATAACTTTCAATTTGCAAAGAAAGCAGATTTTTTTTGTGAGGTATTAACTAGCATAGTCTCTTTTCGCTCACCTCCAACTTCTCTCTAAAAGTTTCTGTAAAAACATAAACATCGTGTATGGTGGCCGGTGACCTTCGCTGCCGGTTACCATTTCATTTCTTTTGTTTTTTTTTTATGTAAATATTTCCGGTTGCAGATCTCTTTTTCACTACGTGACTTGTAGTTTCACAGTGGCGATATTTTTGCAGTGTTTTTTCAGTCTCGATTGAAGACAGATCTTCATAGCTTTTTGTTGATTCTTCGATGGGACCTGATGTTATCTAAATCCTCCTCTTTCGCAGCTCGTTATTCAGATCTCGGTTTGCCAAAATTGAGCCTCTGCTACTTTCTCGGATACACAGTTAATCTTTCTCTATAGGAATCAATCTTCACTCACCCAAAAAGTGGTGGCGCTGAATCGGTATAGAAGTGAAGTCTCCTTGACAAGGAGGAGGAAGTGTTGATAAATTAATTTCGGCTAATTCTAATGGCGATTTAGATGAGTTGGCATGTTCCTATGTGAAGGTGGTTCGATAAGATTGTTTATTGGAATGGTTGAATCTTCTGAAAGTTTATTATCCGGTGGTGATGGTTGCTTCTTCAAAAGATAGGAGATACAAGGAGTTCACAATCGGACCCAGCAACGAAGCTTTGTTTCACGGCGGAGTTGTGTTTTGTATCATTCCATGCGGTGGCGCGTGGGAGAGTGTTTATAACCCTTTTACGTTTCACGCAAAAAGAGGTGTGGACATGTGTTAAGGCTTATCTCTCAAGAGACACGTGGAAGTTTATGGGACGATAGAAGAGACTCGAAGACTTGTTGAGTTAAAATGAGCATGATATTTAATGTCTGTTTCTTTTGAAAATGGGTCATATGTACTTCTCTTATGTAATGCACAGTTGGGCTTCTCTATCGAAAGAGAAAGTTGACAACAAAAAGAAAACTAGCATAGACCCCGTTGGGCCGCCCAATTGGGCTGAGTGTAGAAAGAAACTGTATTCCGGAAAGACCCACACGACGTTGAAAGAATATCTCATAAACGTCAATATTACTCATTTCTTTCCCATCTTTTTTTTCTTTGGTAATCAAAGCCAATAGACTAAGGGAACCATTTTTTTTCTTTCCCATCTTCATCCAGCTAAAACCCTCTCTATCCATCTCCTCTGAGAAAATGGTTTCTGTTTCTTGCTCTTGTACTGTTTCTAGCTTTCGCTCCGTAGAATTTGGAGCTCCTTCCTTTTGTGCCGGAAGTCATGTGCGACTCACTACCCGTGCGATTCAAATCGGACAAGGTAAGCCGTATAAGTTTTTCTATGTTCTTGATTATGAAGGTATATCTATACCAAGTCCGAAAATTTTCGATGCAAGTAATTTTATTGGGAAATTAGATAATTTTATTCGGCCTTGTTTCTACCGCTTAGTAGGTTATTTCATAAACTCGAAGAATAAAAGACCTCACCTGTTCGCTGTTTCCGCTGTTGTGGATGATAAAAGTGTTGTAACGCCTAAAGAGAAGAAAGAAGAAAGTGTGGTAGATGACCAGAAGATGGTCAAAGTTTGTGACAAGCTCATTGAGGTTTTCATGGTTGACAAGCCCTCACCATCTGATTGGCGAAGGCTGTTAGCTTTCAGCAAAGAGTGGGATAGCATCCGCCCCCATTTCTACAAAAGGTGTCGGGATCGAGCTAATTCTGAGGATGATAACCCGGAGATTAAGCACAAGGTTTTTCGTCTTGCAAGAAAGCTTAAGGAGGTTGATGAAGATATTCAAAGGCACAACGAGCTTTTAAATGTCATCAAGAGGACATCACCTGCTGATATTGGCCAACTTGTTGCCAGGCGACGTAAAGATTTCACTAACGAGTTTTTCGACCATTTGCACACTGTTGCCGAATCTTACTATGACAATCCGGATGAGCAGACTGGTAAAATGCTTTTACCTGTTTGTTTTGGTTAAAACAGTACTGATTTTGTTTTGTTTTTTTATTTTTCTGAAAGCTCTTGCATCACTTGGAAAATTGTGTATCGCGGCTGTACAAGCTTATGACACTTCAACAGAAAGCATTGATGCACTAAACGCCGCGGAAATGAAGCTACAAGACATAATCAATTCACCTTCTCTTGATGCTGCCTGCAGAAAGATTGACAGTTTGGCTGAGAAGAATCAGCTTGACTCGGCGTTGGTTCTTATGATCACAAAAGCTTGGTCTGCTGCAAAGGAATCTAACATGATGAAAGATGAGGTACTAAATGAATGATTTTACATTTTTTCTTGGACTAAATCTATTTTGAGCCATCTTGTATTGTTTCTTGACAGGTGAAAGACATATTGTATCATTTGTACGTTACAGCCAGAGGGAATCTGCAGAGGCTTATGCCTAAAGAGGTGCGAATTCTTAAGTATCTACTATCCATAGAGGATCCCGAGGAACAGATGAGCGCTCTACAAGACGCTTTTACCCCTGGGGAGGAGCTTGAAGGGACTGATGTTGACTACTTATACACGTAAGAACAGAGAAAACTAGTACTGAGTTTTACATTATAGATATAGAATCTGAGGATGTTTCTGTATAGGACACCTGAGCATTTGCAGAGCTTGATAAATACGGTGCTGGAGGCGTATCATTTCAGTAGAGAAGGGAGTTTAGTGAAGGAAGTTAAGGACCTTATGCATCCTGAGCTTATTGCCAAAATGGAACAACTCAAGCAGGTTGTTGAGAAGAAGTATATGTGATCGAGATTTTAAAAATCCTAAGCTCTTTGTTAGTTTTTTTAATTTTTTTTTATTGTCTGCGTATGTATATGGTGTTTTACATTCTCCAGGTTTCACTATTTACTAGATTTTGATGCGTGTTTTCAAAGTGCGGATTTATGTTTGATGCAAACTTTATATAATTGCATTTCTTGTACATGTAAAATGTTGAATAGAAATGTTTGGTTCATTTAATTCATCAAACATAGTGTCAAACATAGTATTTTAAAAAGTGTAGGATAATTTTTTGGTGAAAATTTTATATTATTGTTTTTTTGTTTTATATAAAGTAGGCATGTACATAAAATCTATAACTCGGCGTTTGAGCTCAATCGAAACAAAAAATATTGGATCCGTAACTGGTCAAAAATGTAAAATACATCAGAATGAGTTTTGTAGGGTGGTACAAAACATATCTGAATCCGAAGGGTTATTAGTCAAACCCGAACGAATAACCCAAAAATCGTAAAACCTGGAAAATATCTGAATTGATTTTTGAATGTCAAAATTAATCATAGAAAAAGAATATTTGAAACATAAATATCTACTTTAAATACTCAGTTTTATATTTATTTTAAAATGATATTTAAAATAATTATTTAAATTTTAAATAAGTATTTTAATATCCAATTCTATAAAAATAAGTATCTTTTTTGTTTTGGTTTTAAATTTTAGATTTCCAAACCAATATAACCAAATCCGAACGATATATGGTACTTTATCGGTTTTAAGATGTGTACAAATTAGAACCAAACCCAACGTGTTATGTTTAAATCTGATCCATACTAACAAACACGCTTACTTACAAATTATAACACCTATGATGTGATAGATTTTAGAACTGATTCAAAATATTCGACTTGTATCCCAATAGGTACTTGAACTCCCAATCATAAGTTAAATTATGTTTTAGATTTTTTAAATTAATTATTTGTTTGATAAATATTTTGTATGTTTATTGGAATACCCGTAAAATTATAATCAGAAAATATCAATAATAACATGTTTCATCATATAATTAAATATTAATAGTAGCTATTATTAATATTTATTTTATAAAAAAATTATATATATATATATATATAAACGATTTTAAGACTGTATATATGATAATTATATTATTATGTATTAGCGGAGGTTTGAAGAATTTTTTATTATTATTTTGTGTATCAGTTACATATAATTAAATATTAATTTTTTATAACCTAAAGTTTTAATTTAGATATGTATATTAAAATATAAAATTATTTTTATTTTAAATATCTCATGGTAGTATTTTGTTTTAATAAGTTGAAGTATGTTGTAAAGTATATACATATATGTTATTCAGTAAATTAATTCATTTAGTTTATAACGTATTAAAATAAATTAATTTATTTTATAATTATTATTTCATGAAATTTTTAATTACAAATATGAAATATTTATATATAAATATTATAGAAGGTTATTTCTTATTCTATAAATCAAAATGAGTTAATATTCATTTGTAATTAAATTTAATATTATTTTACATTTTTATTATTAAAATAATATTAAAACAATAAATATATATTTTTTAAATAAAAATATATTTAATATATTGTTAAAATGTAAACTGGAAAAGTAGTTAAACTGATCTTTTGATATCTTATTTTGAGTATATATAAATAATAACTATTATTACTCTCTATCATATGGTTGGCGGAGTATCATATCTGCTAAATTTCTGGTTAGCAAATGACTAATTAAAAAGTGGGATCAGGATCATCTTTCTCCGTACGGAACATCTCTGACTCCCAACCACTCGCCCGAGACCAGCAAATAAAAAACATTATAACTGTTACCTGGACCTTACAGTTGAGTCTCTCTGACTCTCTCATTGATTCAGCTTCGCGAACATGGAATTCGCATGTTATTCAGGATTTAGTGGTTCCCCATGATGCAAAAAGAATTGAAAGTATACTTTTGAGCACGACTCACATGGTGAATCGAAATAGATGGCATTTCACAAATAACATCAAATATACGGTCAAATCGTGATATCAAGTAAAACGAGTTTACCCATATAAGGAAAAACCAGCAGCAGTGTTTGGACCCACACTTGACATACTAAAAGCGTTCTGCTGGAAAGTCCGGTGTCCCCCAAAGATTAAACACTTTTTATGGCAATTGGTATCGAGATGCATAACAGTTAAAAATAATCTGAAAGCGAGAGGGCTACAAGGGGATGTAGTTTGTGACAGATGTGGAGCTTCAGAGGAATCTGTAAACCATGTGTTTTTAATGTCCTCCAGCTCGCCAGGTTTGAACCTTGTCAAAGATACCTTCAAATCCATCGATTTTTTCCCTCGAGTGCCCTCCTTACGAATACGGATCATCTATTTCGGAGAATTCAAGTGAAATTGGACGATCATCAGTTTGCGTGGATTCTTTGGTACATTTGGAAAGGTAAGAACAATAAGGTTTTCAGTAACATAGATGTGGACCCAAAGAAAACGCTTAGATATGCGGAAATGGAAGCAATAATGTGGGCTGATGCACAAGTACTAAACACACACATAGCAACACAACAAGTAGAGGTTTCAAATTTACCGGCCATTCGAGGGCGTTGGTGTTTTACGGATGGTTCGTGGAAAGATAAGGATAAGTTCTCAAGACAAGGGTGGTTCAAAACCCTGGACGGTTTTGATGGATTGATGGGGGCAATGAACGTCCGGGCTAATCTCTCCCCTCTACACGCGGAGGTGGAAGCGCTACTTTGGACAATGTAATTTATGAGGAATTTGCGTCAATTTTGAGTTACGATTACAACAGATTGTTCTCAACTGATGAAGATGGTTTAAGAACCAGAAGAATGGCTTGCTTTTGCAAGTTATTTGGAAGATTCAAGATCCTGCAAGACAGTTTCCTCAGCCTAGAGAACATTCATGTACCACAAACGAAGAATTTGAAGATGGATAGTCTAGCACGAAGTGTCATGACGCAATCGTCTTTCGTTGTTCACATGGATGAAAAGATACCGGTCTGGTTCACAGAGTCAGTATGAATCTGTTTAAGTTGATGACAAAAAAATAATAATAATATTTTAGTATTATCATAACTAAGTTTGTTGTATGTAGCATTTCAACCTATACTACTTTTAAGTAGATAAAAATTACTTCTGTTTTAATAGTATTGATTAACACCTATTTGATACCACCTTTTTCTTTTGTGCACGATCATCTTAAGACTTTTTTTTTTGTCGAAACCTTAAAGACTAAAGACTATAGATAACTTCTTATTTTATATCTTTGGGATATAAAATTGGGCTTTTTGGAAATTTAAACTCAAAACTCAAAGTCTTACGCGTTTCTCAACAACAAGGAATGGACCTTGGTTCATGATAGGAGATTTTAATGAGATTACATGTCATGCAGAGAAGGAAGGAGGCAGACAACGCCCTGATAGTTCATTTCTGCCCTTTAAACAGATGCTAAGTGATTGTGGTATGCTAGAGTTCCCTTATACAGGGAACATGCTATCTTGGGTTGGAAATAGAGCAGGAAGGACGACAGTTAGATGCCGACTTGATAGGGCTGTTGGGAATGAAGACTGGCATGAAAAATTTCCTCATTCCAAAGTGAAGTATATGAGACTCTGGCGATCGGATCATCGTCCGATACTAGCTGATATTCTGAGGAAGAAACCTAGGAGAACAAGAAATTTCAAATTTGATAAGAGATGGTTAGATAATGAGGAGCTCAGGCAAATTATACTTGAGGGATGGAAGTCACCGGACCTCCCACCAGACGCAAGTATAATGGAGCACATTGCAAGCTGCAGACGAGCATTAAGCGAATGGAAGAGGCAGCATAATCTGAATTCAGAGAAGACAGTGGAGGAGCTAAAGGAAAAGGTCGACCGCTTATCCTCCAATGATGATGCCACTACTGAGGAGATTGCAGCAGCTATTAAGGAACTATCTGACGCTCTTAGGGCGGAGGAGATGTTCTGGAAACAGAAGTGTCGGGTTTTCTGGTTGAGAGAGGGAGATAGGAATACTAAATTTTTTCATGCCCTCACGAAGCAAAGGAGAGCAAGGAATATGATTACCCAATTACTGGATGAAGATGGAAATGTTGTGGAGGATGAGGAAGGATTGGTAGCCATTGCTACAAATTACTTTAGACACATCTTTCAATCTTCAAATCCTGAGGCAATAGAGGAAGCACTCTCTGAAGTATCTACCACAATTACCTCAACAGATAATGCGACTCTAACAGCCCCGGTCACTGAGTGGGAGGTTAAATTAGCTCTCTTCGCGATGCATCCAGAGAAAGCGCCAGGACCGGATGGAATGACGGCGCTGTTCTACCAGAAATTCTGGGATATTGTAAAGGAGGATCTAACTCTTATGGTTAATCAATTCCTTTTCGAGGGAACGGTGCCATCGGGCCTAAATGATACCAACATATGTCTCATTCCAAAAGTGGAGAAGCCAAATCAGATGAGTCAGCTCCGCCCTATTAGCTTATGCAATGTTAGCTACAAGATTATCTCTAAGGTCTTATGCCTGAGATTAAAGAAGTTTCTTCCAGATAGGATCTCAGAGACTCAGTCAGCCTTTGTCGCTGGGAGACAGATATCTGATAACATTATGATAGCTCAGGAATTGTTCCATGCTCTGAGAACAAAACCGAGTTGCCGGAATAAGAGGATGGCTATCAAAACGGATATGAGCAAGGCGTATGATAGAATGGAATGGTCCTTCATTGAGGCCACCATGCGAAAGATGGGTTTTTCTGAAGTTTGGATAACTATGATAATGAGATGTGTAACTTCAGTAAAATATAAGGTCCTTATGAATGGACAGCCACGAGGGAATATTGTCCAGGAAAGAGGTTTACGACAAGGAGATCCTCTGTCTCCTTTCATTTTTATTCTGTGCACGGAAGCGCTCGTTAGCCTTCTAAATCATGCAGAGAATCAAGGGAAGATAACGGGGATGCGCATTACACGTGCGTGTCCCTCGGTATCTCACCTTCTCTTTGCTGATGATAGTCTGTTTTTCTGTAAGGCGGAGCCCCGTGAATGTGAAGAAGTAATGAAAGTGGTCACGATGTATGGACAAGCTTCTGGACAATGCATTAATTTTGAGAAGTCTTCTTTACTCTTTGGTAAAAGAATCGGACAGGATGTGAGACAAGAGATCAAAGACACACTTGGGATACAAAATGAAGGAGGAATGGGTTCTTATCTGGGTATACCAGAGGATATCAGTGGGTCCAAATGTAAGCTCTTTGCTTTCCTTAAAGACAAGCTGAGAAATAGAGTGAATGGATGGACTGGGAGATGGCTTTCTAAAGGCGGGAAAGAAGTTATGATAAAATCAATCCTGCTTGCCCTTCCGACGTATGTAATGTCTTGCTTCCTTCTCCCATTGGAGATTTGTGAAAATCTAGCTAGTGCCATTGCACAGTTCTGGTGGAGTTCAAATCCGCCAAAAAGGGGTATTCACTAGTCAACATGGGACAAATTATGCTTACCCAGAGATGAAGGTGGTATTGGTTTTAGGATGATTCACGAGTTTAACCTGGCGTTACTAGCAAAACAATTATGGAGACTGGTACAAAACCCGGATTCCCTGGTTGCTCGCGTTTTGAGAGGGCGGTATTACAGATTGAGTACGTCTTTGCGTCAAATCAATACTAGCAATCCCTCATATGTGTGGACAAGCATATCGGCCGGAAGAGAATTGCTACTATTAGGAATTGGGAACAAAATCCATTCAGGGTATGAGGTTAAAGCGTGGGAGGATCCTTGGATTCCTACTACCCCTGCAAGACCAGCAATCCCATTGGCACCGGTTCTGCATCCGAATATGCGCGTGAGTGATTTGATTAACCAAACATCGAAAACTTGGGATGAGAAACGACTTCAAGACTACATTAATGCGGATGACATTCCACTCATTAAGAGTATGGCTATTAGTTCCACACACCGACGGGATACGTACTGCTGGAGCTATACAAGGAATGGACAGTATACCGTTAAATCTGGATATTGGGTAGCACGAAATATCTTGAGAAAGGAAGATAGAACGGAAGTATGTGAGCCTAGTATCACAAAGCTACAACCACATGCTTGGAAGGTAAGGGCTCCCCAAAAGATTTGCCATCTTATGTGGCAGGTGATTACATGACATATAGCTGTCACAAGCATTTTGAACTACCGGCATATGAGATGTGACAATCACTGTCCTCGGTGTGGGATGCCAGAGGAGACGATCACACATGCAATATTCGAGTGTCCACCTGCTTTACAGGTTTGGGCACTATCATCGACGCCTACCAGTCCAGCCATATTCCCAGTTCAAAGCACGTACGCGAACATGGATTACCTGTTCTGGAGGAAGAATGCAATAATGGAACCGGAAGGGGACAGGGACCCTTATCCTTGGCTAATCTGGTACATTTGGAAGGCTAGGAATGATAAGGTATTCCGAGGGATTGATAGGGATCCATTGGAAGTGGCGCGTTACGCAGAGAGTGAATGCCAAGCTTGGTTCCAAGCAAATGAGCAGGCAATACCGTCTTCCTTTGGGGATGGAATAGGTGAAGAACAAGCCTTAAGCTTGGCGAATATCTGAATGGTGGATGGATCTTGGACTTCAACGGAATCATTCAGTGGATGTGCGTGGGTTTTGAATGATGATTCTGGCAATGGTCAGTTACTGGGGGTGCGTAATTTTGATCGAGTGGAATCGGCGCTGCACTCAGAGTTGGAAGCACTGCGGTGGGCAATGGAGAACATGCTTCAACATTCACCATGTCAGAGCTTTGGAACTGATTGCAAGGAAATGATCGAAATGCTCAGAAATCCTCATGCTTGGCCTAGCTTCTCAACAGAGTTGGAGAAATTGATGACGCTAAAGATCTGCTTTCCAGACTTCAAGATCTCTTATGTTCCTAGACTTCAGAATGGCGCGTCTGATTCGTTAGCTAAGTTAGCTAGGTCTTTTATCGTAAGCTTGTTTACGTTGGTTGTTCTGTTCCGGTCTGGTTACCCAGACCACCTCAAGTCGTTTGAGTAATAGATCAGCCGTTTGATGTCAAAAAAAAAAAAAAAAAAAAAAAACTCAAAACTCAAAGTCAAAATAAAACTAACCTTTCGTTTTTTTTTTTACTTTTCTTTTGTCCTATTCATCCCACCTGTTCACATTATTTACGAAAATACCATTAACTTTTTTTTTTCAAAAATTGTTTTTTTTTTACTCTCCCAACCTCATCATCTTCAAGTATTTACAAGATTGTCATTGCCATCAATACCCTAACTACCATGAACAACCAATTTGAATCTCTTAATGCACCTAAAATCGATTTACACTCTCTTTCTCAATTGTTATGAATTAAAAACAACATCTCTTTCACTTTGTTTCCATATTAATCCAAAAAACTCAAGCTTCTGATTCAAATTTTTTTTTTGGTTGATAGAGCCATTCAAGCTTACTATTCTTGGTGGGTTACTTTTGTTTGAGGTTCTGGGTGGTTGGAGAAGACTCTGTGTGCTAAGGAAGTCATCTCACTAGTTTAAGGTATGAAATTGAAATTTTTAACAGATCTGTTCGCGTAGAAGATATACTCGTAAGTCGTCTGGCTGTAGAAGACTTATAGGTAAGTCTTCTGGTAAAACAAACGACTTAATTCTAAGTCGTCTAGCTTTGTTTGTTAAAAAAGGTCTAGAGTATACCGTATACGACTTACTACCAAATCGTCGAGGATAAATGGGTTAGCTTTGCATTTGACCAAATTGTGTCAGTTATTTGAATTTTCCTAGATGACTTATAATTAAGTGGTATCTAGGAAAACAAAAATTTCAATATTTTATTAAAGCTAGACGACTTATTTGTAAGTCATCTCAGGTTAGTTTTGCAATTGGAAAATAAAACTTACATAGTTTACTTCTCCCAGATAACTTACACGGAAGTTGTCTAAGACGACTTAACTTGAAAGTCGTTCGACTTACTTGAAAGTCTTCCAGGATAAGCAAAATCGTCCATATTTTTTTTCCAAGATTCTGGTCAAACCTTGCTTATCTCGGACGACTTTTTTGTAAGTCGTCAAACTAGACAACTTTCAAGTAAATCGTCTGGGAAAAGTAAAATATTTAAGTTTTATTTTCGAATTGCAAAGTAACCTGAGACGACTTACACATGAGTCGTCTAGCTTTAATTTAATATTGAAATTTTTGTTTTCTCAGAGACGACATACTGGTAAGTCGTCCTGAAAAAGTCAAATATCTGACACAAGTCGGTCAAATGAAAAACTAACCCGTTTATCCTAGACGACTAATGGTAAGTATTCTAGAGTTTTTTTTTTTAACAAACAAAGCTGGACGAGTTACAATTAAGTCGTCCTATTGAAAATTCAATTGCAAAAATGACCTGTTTGGACGACTTACTGGTAAGTCGTCTAGGTCTTCAGACGACTTACTGGTATGTCGTCGGCGTCAGTGTTTAGTAAACTTTCATTTTCTCAATGTTT
This sequence comes from Eruca vesicaria subsp. sativa, assembly GCA_932364175.1. Taxonomy (NCBI): domain Eukaryota; kingdom Viridiplantae; phylum Streptophyta; class Magnoliopsida; order Brassicales; family Brassicaceae; genus Eruca; species Eruca vesicaria. The sequence continues at coordinate 53,952 of CAKOAT010103266.1, read as the reverse complement.
ACTAGTGTGTTTTATTATGATTTTTTGCAGATGTTGCGTGAGTTACATGCAGTGTATAGAGAATGGTTGTTCAAAGATGGCTGTTGGAATTTTGTGGTTGATAATTTCAAAGGAGCGAGAATATTTTTTTTAGTGAAGGTTCGGCACATGCTGAAATTGTTTCAATGGCTCAAGAAGATTTTAACATGGACATGAGCACAAAATCTATGGTGATAACCAACTCACTACCAGCAGAAATGATTTAACAGATAGATCCAGACATCCCTCTTATTCATGTTACAAGTGATAGACAAGTTTGATACTTGCTCGAGATAAACAAAACGCATGTAGTACGGCTTTTTGTATCAAGCCATAGCAACGTGGAAACGGTTTCAGAGGAAAGGGTAGAAGCTGATGACTGTTTTGAAAATTATGATGATGATTTGGTTAAAGATGAAAATCATGATGGGGAGGAGGATTGTTGGGAGAAAAATGAAAAGGAGAAGGATGATGGGGATATCTCTATTGTTGCCGAAGCAAACGAGAATGGTGAGGATTACAGTGTTTATGGAAAGGTTAAAGATGATGATGAGGAAGAAGATGATGATATGTGTTTTGAAGATTTCATAATGACGTGGGAACCAAAATTCACACCTGTCGATTTCCGTTAAATAAGGAAACTTAGGAAAACCCTAATTTTTCAGAGGAACCGGATCTCTGCGAAAGCCAACGACAAGTACCCAAGAACGCGATTAATATGAATAAATTGAAATATATAAAAAGAAAAACGAGATTGAGAGCAAGAAGGATTCTTATTCCGAAATCGCGTAAGAATGGTTACAACGAGAGTTGCCTTAGCTGCGTGAGCCGTCGGCGAAATTCCTAGTTCTAACAATCTAAGACTGAAACCCTAGTTGAGACGCAGCTCGATAACGAAAACGGAAAATTTCCTAAATGCTAATTTTGGTGGTGAGAGCTCCGAAAATTGTGTCCTCTGTTTCTGCCCTAGACCTCCTATTTATATACTCCTCGCCTTGGTCATTCGGTCTTTCCATTTCGCCCAGATTTGACTATATCGGGAATTTTCCATTTTTCTCGATCCTTGCTTTTCTTCCGCAGAAATCTTCTATTTTTCTTCAAACTTTCCTTTTATCTTCAAACTTTCCTTTTATCTCCAAACTCGACTTTTATTTTCCTCCTGCGAGTAAACTGTCAAAACGTTATCGAATCTTTGGGTTAGATTCCGTTAAGATTGCGAGACGGGTTTTTATCGCGTTTTAGGATCTTCCGGGCTTTTTACGGGATCGTTTCCTGATCTGATGTCGTTTTTAATAAATTCCTCGAGCTAATCGTAAGGTTTTACGGTTTACTCGACTTTTTAATTAAAAACGCGTTTTTTACGATTTACTCGCCGTTTTTATTAAAAACGCGTTTTTTATGATTTCAACGAGAAATCTCGAATAAATCGTATGTTTTAGGCAATGTTCGGTGTTTCGTTTAACCGTCGCCGTTTTATACGATTTCTTCGAGTTCTTTATCGAGAAAGCGAAGTTTTACGGTTTTTATCGTAAAACTCGAACGATAGGTCGGATCGAGATGGAACGGGAGATGTTTCGGCCGTGGTTCAGAATGTGACCGTGTCGAAAGACGTAAGTTTCGAATCGGGAATGCGGGAGACCGAGGCTCGGGACGTCCAGGAAGTCTCTAGTTCGTCCAACGATGAACTAAGCCGGCTTGCTTAGTTCGCCCGTGGGCGAACTAGTCGTGACTAGTTCGCGTTTTACGGCTGTTTCGGTTTTTTGCGGTTTCGTAAAACGATTCTCGAGTTTTATAAAACGATCTTCGAGTTTTATAAAACGATCTTCGATTTTTATAAAACGATCTTTGGGTTTTATAAACGGCTTCTCGAGTTTTATAAAACGATCTTTAAGTTTTACAAAACGATCTTCGAGTTTTATAAAACGGCTTTTTGAGTTTTATAAAACGATTCTCGAGTTTTATAAAACGATCTTCGGGTTTTATAAAACAAGTTTTCGAGTTTTATAAAACGATTCTCGAGTTTTATAAAACGATCTTCGGGTTTTATAAAAAGGCTTCTCGAGTTTTATAAAACTATTCTCGAGTTTTATAAAACGATTCTTTGAGTTTTATAAAACGATTCTCGAGCTTTATAAAACGATCTTCGGGTTTTATAAAACGGCTTCTCGAGTTTTATAAAACGATTCTCGAGTTTTATAAAACGATTGTCGAGTTTTATAAAACGATCTTCGGGTTTTATAAAACGGCTTCTCGAGTTTTATAAACCGATTCTCGAGTTTTATAAAACGATCTTTGAGTTTTATAAAACGATTTCTCGAGTTTTATAAAACGATCTTCGGGTTTTATAAAACGGCTTCTCGAGTTTTATAAAACGGTCTGCGAGTTTTATAAATGACTTTGAGTTTTATAAAACGACTCCTCGGGTTTTATAAAACTATTCCTTTTGTATTTTTGCGGGGAGTTTTGGCTATTAATTCCGTCGTACCGATTTTGACCCCAACAAAATGATTCTTCGAGTTTTATAGAACGATTCTTCGAGTTTTATAAAACAATTTCTCAAGTTTTATAAAACGATCTTTCGAGTTTTATAAACGTATTTTTATTTTTTCTTTTGCGGAGACTTTTAGCCATTGATTCTGTCGTGACCGATTTTGACACCAACAGTTCGCCCCCCAGCTCGCTAGAATCTTGAGCTTCTAGCGTAAGGTTCATGCGAGTGGTTTGCCAGTTTTAGTTAAATTAGGCGGAATTAATGGTTGGAAAGGTCCGTTGAGAGTGATCTTTCCAATCTCCAGGGAGCGGAATGTGTTTAAGATTAGGGCTACGCCTTGTGAAGGCTGCCTACGTACCCTTTTGAGGGGATCAAGCCTTTCGTAGTTCATTTTGGAGTTAAGGTTCGTATGACCTGTTTCCTAGCAAGACCTTTACGGTCTAGTTATATGTCGTGTAGGAATTATCGAGCATATTGATGTCGATGGAATCTGGACCTTTGTCGGCCTTGAGAGTAGCCTCGTAGGCCGTTTGGTCTGGCCGAGCGTGGCCATTATAGTTTTTGGACTGGCCGTGTGCGGCTCTGAGTCCCTGCCGCTTTTGCGGCTTTACTAAAAATCAGTTTGCGTTTTTAAGAGCGTGTTTTTATTCGTATGAATGTAGCGGGAAGAATATGAGTTGATATTGAGGGAGGTCTGCGAGTTGTCGTCTCGCATTCCTTTTTCCCTTAGCGTATCGCCTTGTTCGTTTGCTCGTTTTAGGATGTTTAGTAAATCGAGTAAGCGTTTAGATATAGACGAAGAGAGATGCCTTTAGGATCTCGATTCATGCCTTGAGACGTTAGCGACCACTGTGCTGAGTTTAGGGCAAGACCTAGGTTTACTTTCGGATTGAGGCTATGCGATGACTAGCCGGCTTTCGTTTTGCCTGTTGCGATTTTAACCTGATTCCATACCGATTTAGAATCCGCGATAGATTCTCGGCTTATACTATTCGTCCGGTTGGAACCGAGCATCTCACCGGGAACAATTTCTAAGTTGCCCGGAAGTGCTGATCAAAAGTTTGGATTTCTTTTATAGCGCTATTACCCTTGTGTCGGGTGTTCGAGAGCTATCTCTGCGAGATAACTTAAGTCTAGGACTGTTGCGAGTTTGTTGTGATCAGCAACCAACTTTTTAGGTGATAAATGTTTACGTTGTTTTGGCCTTCGCGAAGGTTCGCATACGTATGTTAAGAAGTTTTGCGTAATTTTATAGTCGCGGACGGACTGTTAGGTCTTCCAAGAAAATGATTGTATCAAGGAAGGTATTTATGTCGAAAAACTAATCTCCGGGCGTCTGCGACGTCTCGCAGTGCCAAAAGTTGGTTTTTATTTTATATGCCGCGTTTCGTGATCGGAACGTTTGCGGGCTCGAAGATGTTGCGCGGTGTTGCGAGGGTTTTGTCTTAACCCTGCTTTGCAGGAATACTTTGGTTCGTTTGCGGATATTCGCAATTAAAACTTAAATTCCTGTTTGGATGTTAGGTAGTTTTATGATTTGTGCTAGAGCAATTAGGACCGAGAGTTCGAGTAAGTTGTTTCCCCGAACTAAGCGTTTTTCGTTATGGTGCTTTGTGAAGTGTTGACCTTCCGAGATTCGTACGGCTTTAGGAGCTATGGTACGAGTGTTTTCTTATACATCGGATTTTGTAGGCAACTTTCTTCGGGAATAGAGGGAATCGCGAGAATACAGAACTTAGCCGATTTTCGACAAGTTTGCATTATCCGTTGAATGTATTGGCTTGGCGTGAAGGTTGTGTTCAGTCGCACAGCCAAGGTCGTATTTGGTAGAGGATTAGACCGCGACACTTTCGTGCTATCGAAAAGGTCTAGTCGGTTTGTAAACCTGACATTGAAGTGAAGCGCGATCGGACAATAGCCGAGTAGCGTTTGTCAAGCTTGATATGCCAAGTATGCCCGTTTTTATAGAAAACATTTTTCAGTTGTAGGTTTGATTTATACGATGAAAGTTTCGTATAAACTTTCCTTTGTATGGAAGTTGTTTCTTTTCTACTCGAGGTAGACAGATTCTAAGAAGCTCGATGCAGAGCCTGTGCGGAGTCGTTTGCGGGGCGGTCTCATTCTCGGATGTAAATGGGAGGAATGAGAGCGGATACTCGTGAACCGATGGGCTAAAGAGTGAGATCTTTCAGATCATGTCATGAGGAGGCAAAGTTTAGATTGGCCGCCCAGTGCCGGATTGTATAGCTTGGTTTTTGCTATAAGGAAAGTACTTTTCGCAAAACCTGTTACGTTTACTTTCGAGAGTTACTTCGTTATGACATGATCCTGACTATACGAAGGATTTCTTTCGTAAGAAACGGGCGATGAATTTAGTAAATCGACGCGACGCATTGGGTTAACAATGTTTCCGCAGATTTTTCGAGAAACCTTTCCGTTTAGTTTTTGATTCTTCGGTGATAGTTTTTTCGGAGTCACTCGTGGAGTTTTACCAAAAGTTATTTCACCGAGATCTAGTCGCAAAATGTTTTAGCGGGTTTCTCGGGCGGAATGAATCACATGATCAGCAATAGGATCAGTCAGCGAGAAGGGAGGACGTGTTCTCTATTGCTGCTTTGTGTTCTCGTTTTTTCTTTTTGCCGCAAATGTTCTTGATATTATTCCGTGACTCACTTGGTTTGACGGAAAATGGGATCAATGCTTTGATGCCTAAAGATTTCGAGTTTCGCTCTGAATTTTCGCAGAGATTTTCTAACCGCATGATTGCGACGAGAGATGCTGTATATTCCTCGAGATTATTTCCCAGACGGTTTGGATCAGTCTTTAGCGCTTAGACGGTTTTTAGATTGTCGTTTGCTTTTGGGATGATTTCGACGAGGCGTTGCATCGTCCGAATATTTTTCCGCCTACTTTAGAAAGCGTTTTCTTGATGCGAGGAAAAATGTTCGGCGAAAGAAGAAAGACGAGTTTCGTTTGAAGGATTGGGATGATCGACAATCCGAGTCAATTAAAGACCATGGTGGATCGGAGATGATTTGGAGTATGTCTGATTACGAAAACTTCTAGGAGCGAGTCGGTTTTAAAAAAACGTCAGCATCTCTAGCTCCTTCCTTCTTTTAGGAAATGAGTAGGTTAGAATACGTGGCGATCGTTTCTCGGTTGTACGAGAGATTGGATCGGTTTGCGAGTTATGCGTGGATGGTTAGAGAACAACAAATCGAGATAGACAAAAATTGCTTACGACTTAGCATGCTAGACTATCCTCTAAATTCTAGGTTCTCTAGGTTTCACGGCAGTTTACAAGACGTTTTTGTTTCTTACCTACGAGAAATTAGAAGTCTAATAAAATTTTTAAATCGGACATACCTTAGTTTCATCGATGATTTGGGATCGTCTATTCTTCGTTCTTCGTCTTTTGACTTACCGGTCTTCGACGAATTGCCGGCAAGAGTATGGGAGGGGGAGAAGACTTAACCATCGGAGCTCATGTTCTTGTTTCTTCGTATTGCTGGTTTTATTTGACCGACTAGGTGCGCTTTGTATATCGAAAAAAATCAATCACGGGTTTATGATTGGATGTTTTCGACTTAGCGTGCCAGAGTTTCGTAAAACCGGATTGGGTCTAGAGAGTTCAGATTTCTCGTATAGTTTAGGCAACATTGGTGTTAAGTCAACCGTTGCCGTTTTAGATGATTGATTCGAACTTATACGAAGAAACAAGTCTTCGCGGTTTTATCGTAAAATCCCGATGGAAATTCCGATTGAGCCGAAACGAGAATCAGCGCGATCAAGACTCGAGAGAGAAACTCGAGGATTAGTTCAGCTCGATGTAGGGCAAGTCGGGTGAACCCTTTCAGCTCGCCGTGTGTCGATCCGGATGGTAAGAACCCTTGGGGCAAAGTCAGCGTTTCTCGGGCGAGCTAGGCGCTTGGTTCACTCTACGTTCGGCGAGCTAAGACGCTTGGTTTAGCTCGACATTTGGCAAGCTAAGACTCTTGGTTTAGCTCTACATTCAGCGAGCTAAGATGCCTGGTTTAGCTCTACGTTTGGCGAGCTAAGACGCTTGGTTTATCTCTACGTTCGGTGAGCTAAGACGCTTGGCGCGGGTGATCTCGATTCGTCGAGTTGACTTGTTTTCGTCGTAGAGTCTCAACGGAAAGTCCGATTGAGACGAAACGAAAAGCAGTGCGATCATTGTTTAGAGTACGATCAAGCTCACCGTAGCTATGAGTTGGATTGTGCGGACCCTCGGGGAAAATTCAGTGCCTCTAAGACGAGGTGGAAAGCCGGTCAGCTCGCCAAGATGGCAAGCTAGGTTGCTTGGCCAACTCACCGTCTTTTCGGCTGGATAGTATTGCCCGATTCTGCGAGTAGCCTAAGGTTCTTCCGCGAGCAACCTAGGGTTTTGTCGCGAATAACCTAGGGTTTTTCCGCGAGTAACATAGGGTTTTGCCGCGAATAACCTACGTTATTTTTCGAGAGTAACCTATGGATTTTCCGCGGGCGACCTAGGGTTTTGCCGCAAATAACCTAGAGTTTTTTCGCGAACAACCTAGTGTTTTGCCGTGAATAACCTAGAGTTTTTTTTGCGAGTAACCCAGGGTTTATTTCGCGAGTAACCTACGGTTTGTTCCGCGGTTTCTGGGAGAGCAAGTTTTATTTTTCCGAAAAGTTCTCGGAAAACGACTTTTGCTCAACCCGTGAGATTTGTCCGACTCGGAAATAAGAAAAACACTATGGGGTTTGATAGATTTTATCGTTGCCCTTAGTGATCTGAGATAGAAATCGTGAGCTTGTTTTGTTGCTCTTCCCGTGGCGAAGAGTCGCGATTAGGTTTTCGATTTTGTTGAGTACTACAGCGTTTGCGTGAGCGTTGGCTGTAGGAGCATTCGCCGCTGGAGTTGTTTTACCAGCGTCTTTTTGCGAGTTGCGACTTTGTCTTTCATACATCCAGACATCGTTTTGGTCAAGCATTTTGCGGCTATGAGTAAGAGTAATCCGACCCCCCTCCTTCTAGCGCCAAACTGTGGGAACCGAAATTCACACCTGTCGATTTCCGTTAAATAAGGAAACTTAGGAAAACCCTAATTTACAGAGGAACCGGATCTTTGCGAAAGCCAACGACAAGTAACCAAGAACGCGATTAATATGAATAAATTGAAAGATATAAAAAGAAAAACGAGATTGAGAGCAAGAAGGATTCTTATTCCGAATTCGCGTAAGAATGGTTACAACGAGAGTTTCCTTAGCTGCGTGAGCCGTCGGCGAAATTCCTAGTTCTAACACTCTAAGACTAAAACCCTAGTTGAGACGCAGCTCGATAACGAAAACGGAAAATTTCCTAAATGCTAATTTTGGTGGTGAGAGCTCTGAAAATCGTGTCCTCTGCTTCTGCCCTAGACCTCCTATTTATATACTCCTCGCCTGGTCATTCGGTCTTTCCATTTCGCCCAGATTTGACTATATCTTGAATTTTCAATTTTTTTCGATCCTTCCTTTCTTTCCGCGGAAATCTTCTATTTTTCTTCAAACTTTCCTTTTATCTTCAAACTCTACTTTTATTTTCCTCCTGCGAGTAAACCGTCAAAACGTTATCGAATCTTTGGGTTAGATTCCGTTAAGATCGCGAGACGGGTTTTAATTGCGTTTTAGGATCTTCCGGGCCGTTTTGCGATAAATCCGTTTTCCGACTTTTTACGGGATCGTTTCCTGATCTGATGTCGTTTTTAATAAATTACTCGAGCTAATCGTAAGGTTTTACGGTTTACTCGACTTTTTAATTAAAAACGCGTTTTTTACGATTTACTCGACGTTTTTATTAAAAACATGTTTTTTATGATTTCAACGAGAAATCTCAAATAAATCGTATGTTTTAGGCAATGTTCGGTGTTTCGTTACATCGTCGCCGTTTTATACGATTTCTTCGAGTTATTTATCGAGAAAGGGAGGTTTTACGGTTTTTATCGTAAAACTCGAACGATAGGTCGGATCGAGATGGAACGGGAGATGTTTCGGCCGTGGTTCAGAATACCTTGCTCTCATGTTATAGCTGATGGATCACATGCTTGTCTGCATATCTCCACACCTTTACATGCAGTGTACTCAAAGAATTATTTGTTTGCAGGATACTCAGAGAATATATATCCTTGTGCTGGACAACAAGTTAAAATGCACATGCTTTCGTCCAGCCGAAAAGCATAGTCCGAGGAGACAAAAGAAATCAAAATGGCAATCATGGTTGGAGCTATCCCGGATGAGAGAACGCTGATATACCATGATTTTGACCCGATTTTGGTCATAGTGTTGATATGTTTTTATAATAATTATCTATGTTTTGGAGTCTATTAGGTATGTTTCAGGTTCAGGAGCATTTTGTAGTAAAGTGATGATTTAGGTGCCTTATGGAGCTTAAATGAGAGTTTTCCAAGATGACTATGAAGATCCGACAATGAGAGACACATATCGATCGATACACACCTTGTGTAATCGATCGATGACGATTCCGTAGAAGTTGAAATCGAGATACTCCATCGATCGATGTACACCATGTACCATCGATCGATACAGAGCGTGATGAGCAAGATTTACTTGGCCGACTTGAAGTCCAAGTTCTCACCAAATTACAAGATTGCCCCTGATAAATTTTTAACCTAATTGTACTCATATTTATAGTTATGCCTATGAGCCCTAGAAAGACAATCAGAAAGTATTGAGTTTTTATCTAAGTTTTGTATTTTATTCTATACTTAGCAATAAAGTATTTTCTTTTCATCTTATTTTTTTGCTATGAATCTCTTGGCTATGTCTGAGTAGATTCATTTGTTAGATTTAGGGTTCAAATAGTTATGAGGGACTAGCCCCAACTATGGAGTGTTGAGTTGTTATATTCATTATCCAAGTGAACCCTAATGCTTACTCTAGATTAGCTACCTAGAAGTATGATTATGGAGTGACTAATCTAATAGTCATTATCCTGAAATCATTTGGCTAAGCTCAGATTCTGTTAGGCACGTGCGATAGGCGGTCTAATAGAAATTCTCGGGTGAACACAGTTTCAATTCGATCTGATGCTATATCGATCGATACTCCTATAGAGTAATCGATCGACGACAAAACATATCGATCGACACTGTGATAGCAACATCGATCGATACTGTTGGCAATCAGATCAATGGACGAGACTAATAGCAACAGCTATAGATTTTTCTAAGGACTGAAGTTCTCATATATTTGCAAGCAATTCGTTAAGACATCCATAGATTTATAATCCTGATTTTCTGAATAGTAACCTTGAATCTAGCTACTTTCTTTTATTGTTTTAAAACCCATTCTCCTTAGCAACTTACCATTGCTACCAACTTTTATTTACTGTTTTAAACCTAATCAACCTAGCTTAATCACTTAAGATTATATCTTTTGTGACTCTAGTTCCTTATGGATTCGATCCCTAAGTACCACGATTGAACCTCTTATTTGAGAGAGTAATTCACTCCTTAGGGTTAAACATTTGAGTGATATCAAATTAGGCGCCGTTGCCGGGGAACTAAGATTACTATTAGATTTAATCTGTTTCAGTCTAGGTTATTTGTTACTTTTTATTTTTCAATCTTTTGACACAATTTTTTTTTCTTTTTCTTTTTGTCTTTTTCATCTACATGCCCAGCAGTACTAGAAGCAACAAGGACAAGCAACTTTTATACTTAGAAGATCCCAACAATCTGAAACGTAGCATCCGCAAAGACCTACGCTCCACATCGATCGATACCAACACCTCTCTATCGACCGATACGCGCTTTCCACCGACGATCAACAACTGTTCATCGACCGTTTCCGTCACCATCCCTTCGATCGACATCAACAACCGCTCGTCGATCGATTCTCTCACCACCTCATCGATCGACATCAACAACCGTTCCTCGACCGATACCCTTCACTTGACATCGATCGATACACCTCACCCTACATCAATCGATGGTAGCGCCTATGATTCTCATACCCGATGAGAATGGAGATCTGTGTGATCAAGATGGTCACCTACGAAATGCAGCAGGTCAGAATCTGAATGAACAGAAGGAGGTCATCACTGCACCTACAGGCATCATTCAACCTGTAGAAGAGACCAGAACTTTGGCTGACTTCAACCGTCCGGATCAATTCTATTCAAACCGATCAGCCATCCTCCCTCGTTCTATTCAGAGAGGAGATTTTGAGCTCAAGCCGCAATACTACACACTTTTAGGACAAATCCCTTTCTGTGGTTAGCCCTATGAGCATCCTATGGACCATCTGGAGAGGTTTGAGGATCTTGTAACCCTAGTCAAAGCAAAAGGAGTCCCTCAAGACTACCTTTTCTGCAAGCTTTTCAAGTACTCTCTATCTGGAGAAGCTTTGCAGTGGCTGGGACAACTACCACCAGGTTCCCTTACCACATGGAGTGACATCAAGCACGCCTTCCTGTGTAATTTCTTTGATGATTCACGCACTAAAGACTGGAGGAAGAAAATTGCTACATTCACCCAAGACCCTGAAGAATCATTCAAGGATACTTGGAAACAGATTCAAATCCTACCAGCGAGACTGCCCACACCACGGATTCAACGAAGTGCAACTGCTCTGCACTTTCTACAGAGGCATCAGCCCAGATTTCAAGAGAGCCCTTGATAGAGCTAGTGATGGCAACTTCACCACGAGGAATCCGCAGAATGCTATCAAGCTAATTGATAACTTGGCTTCCAGCAACAGCACAAAGAACTCTGTGACGCAGACTACATCATCCCTTGGGAAGGAGTACATCAATGAAGTTCAAGCACAGCTAGACAACATTCAGAAGCTCCTAAACAAGCAGATTTGTTCAGTGGAAGATGCAGACATTGTTGAAGAAGATGTCAACTGGATTAGTGGAGCTGGTTTTCAGAGATCTGGTAACCAAGGAGGATACAAAAACTTCACAGGCCAGAGAAGCAACTTCAACCAGAGTTCTCAGAAGCCCAACAACTTCAGCCGCAGCAACCCTAACAGAAGCTATGGAAGTGCTTTCTACTAAAATCTACACCCACCCACCCAAGATACTAAACTGGAGGAGTTGATAGACAAGATACTTGAGAGTCAGCAGAAGCTCGAGGTAAACTTCAATGGAAAGATCGATTCTGTCTACACCACCTTCACCACGAAGATAGATGCCCTCAGCACCCATGTGAAGAAGCTAGAGACCCAAGTGTTTCAGACAGGAGAAGCACTTAAGAAGCAGAAGTTTGCCCACAACCAGAACATCAATGCCATCCTGGATGATGAATTTTCGCAAGAGGTAGTAGAAGAAATTCAGAGATCTGTTGATGAGAGTAACGAGATTTCTCCTACGACTACTATCGATCGATATCACCAGCTCAACATCGATCGATATCGCCTTTAGTACGTTGATCGATAGACTTTGACGAGTGTCGATCGATAGACACAGACAAAAACCCTCGCGAGTGCAATTCCGTCAAGATTATGTCTCACGCCGCGTTTGCAACACGTCACCCACATCCGCCCTTCCTTGTCATCGATCGACATGATGACCCTGTCATCGATTGACACCAAGAACCCTGTATCGACCGACACACTCCAGCCAGTGTCAATCGATACACAACACCCCAACGTCGAGTGCAGCTTCCTAAGATTGATAGTGCACATCTTGACGCTTTCTGGGAGCAGTATTACACCACCAGAAACCCTACAGCAGCCCTAAAAGAGTTCTACGAAAAATTCTGGGAAAACGTCAATGACTGCTGGCTTATTTGTCAAAAAAAAAAGTCCTGGAGAAGGAGATACATCTTGGGTTGACATATAGTGCGACTTGTCAGACCCACGGATATCTTTGAGTCCATGGGAATAGAAAAGGAAACTCAGGGAAAAGTTCTCAGAAAAAGGAAAGAGAAGATACCTAAGCCCTATAAAAGAGAAGCTAATGAGAAGGAGTTATCAAGCTTCAGAAAAAGAGTCCTCAGAACTCCTAAAGAGACACCTTTTGAAGAAGCCTATTTTTCACACAGATTGTGGATGTTCTTCAGAGAAAGCAAGGAGACCGAAGAAGACATCAAGAGAATGTTTCACCAAGTCAGAGATAGTTTAAAGCAGAAGATAACACTGGAGAAGAAGAGTGATCCAGGGAAGTTCACAATACCTTGTTCCATCAGAGGTGTTGAGTTCCCGCGTGCCCTATGTGACACAGGATCTGGAGTTAGCATCTTACCCAAGCTTATGGAAGACCATCTAGGTCTGAAGATAGAGCCTTCTGAAGAAACTTTCATCTTTGTGGACTGTTCTCAGCAAAGCTCTGGAGGCATCGTTCGCAACCTAGAGGTACAGATTGGAGAAACCCTAATTCCTACAGACTTCCATTTCCTCTCCAACAAGATCAAATTCAAGACTTCTCTACTACTTGGAAGAGTTTTCTTAGCCACAGTTGGAGCTGTTTGTGACCTACAAACCAACAAGCTCTGCCTAACCCTTATCAACCCTTCCATCCACTACAACCCTGTTCCAGTCATCAAGTTTCCAATGTCAACAAGCTCAACACTCGTAGCCACTTGTTTATGTACCCACGAGTATGATTCTATGGGAGAGTATGAAACCGAAGAAGCAGTATCGACCGATGACAACCCTTAACCATCGACCGATACCAGTGCACACCCATCGACCGACAGAACCACATGGTCATCGATCGATAAGGAGTTCCAGAAAATCAAAGATGAGTTTCCAAAAGCCGATCTCAGCATAGATGAATGGGAAAACGATCATTACATGCCCGAGCTAGCTGGTATCACTAACCAAGAGGAGTATGATGAAGATTATGAGGAGGAACGAGCCATAGAGTACCGATTTCTTCGAGAAGATGCAGAACACCCTCCTATCCCGATCGACATTCCTCCGCCGAGCATCGACCGATATGGACCCCTGTCCATCGATCGATATGCCTCAACCCAGATCACTCAAACGACGTTTCGAATCAATGAGCGATGAACCTTACTGCGCACCATTCTATGTTCCACATGAGCCACACGATGGAGTTTATTCGGTTGGAAGTTGGGCAAGCAATTATCACGAAAGTTTTGCAGTGGATACAACACCACTACAACCCGCGATCCAATCCGATGCAGTCCTATCGACCGATATGGAGAACTCTCCATCGATCGATATCAATCTCCGACCACCAACCGATCCTGCCACAACACCATCCGAGGTACAAACATCTATATTTGATTTAAATTCACTAATTCTGGATGAGTATGGTATTTTCAGGGATTCAGATGGTCATGCACGAGCAATAGATGGGAGAATCATCCCAATCTCCACAAAAGATGTTGCAGACATCCTTCAGATGGCCAATGGACCTATCATCGAAAACGATCCACACCAAAGAAAACGGCCATCGACCGATGCATGGAGACTCGCATCGATCGATATGCACGGAGAATATGGGAAGAGAGCCTTCAACAACGGAGTTCTTCATTTCTTTTTGGAAAAGAAAGATGAATATGGAGTCTACAGAGATGAATCTGGCCATGCAAGAGCAGTAAACGAAGACATCATCCATGTTACCAAAGAAGACATGGGAAACTTGCTGAAGAGAGCCTCATTATTTGGACGCTCTTGTTTCTGTCTACCAGAGTATGCTGATCAATATGCTAAAGGAGTTCCAGATGGCAAGCTATACACACAGGCATAGTCACCTATATGCTAGATGGAAGAACCAGAGATCACAACTGGGAGATAGAAGGCCTGCAACATGAACATGAGAAAGACCTATCAGGACTTCAAGGTGAACTAATCTGGAATACCACCAGCAATGACTTAGCACGATATGAAAGAGAAGCCCTACAAGAAGAAGTCAACACCTTGCGCGCATAATTGAGATCTCAGACACAGGCATCGACCGATACAGATCCCCCTGCATCGATCGATACACCCGTCCATAACCCGATCGAGCACCACTTACAGAAGCTATCGATCGATGACAAACCCAGTCCATCGATCGATACCCGTACTCCAGACTACTGTACCAAAGAAGAACTAGAAGCAGCCACAAGAGATATCTACAAATCTATTGAGTTTTGTGGAGACGAAGATTACAGATTACTGGACAGGTATTGGTTCCCAGTACACAGTGACGTCAAAGGATTACAGTGCACAGTGGAGGATATTCAGAAGGAGGTAGAAGATATTCAAAGACAGATAGACACACGATTAGGTATAGCATTGCCAGCTTAGAGGAGTGGTTGGAAAGGATCCAAACTGAAGTTTATGGTTTGAAAACTAGTATGACCAGAAGCGAGAAAGCCACAAGAAGCTTTTTAACCTCTTGGTTTGAAGAATCACAAGACAAGGAGGATACTTGTTTGCCAACAAGTACCTGCAACTCTCCTCACTAGCCACCATAATTCCATTGTCAAGCTAACCGACTTTAACCAAGTGGTGAGTGGGAGGCAACCCACTGTTAGGTATTTTACTACTTCTTTTTATTTTATTTTTACTTACTATTTTTCGTTTTTATTTGTTTTTAGGAAGATAGACACGCGTTCAATACCTATCGACCGATACGAACCAGTCGATATCGCTCGACACATACCTACACGAATCGATCGACGATGGCGACTCACCATCGATCGATATCCATATCGGTCAGGTATATCGTTCACAATTTTGATATCAGTTACACATTTTTTTTTTAATGCTCTAACTCTAACTGATTATACACTGAGGACAATGTATGATTTTTATCTGGGGGGAGATGATTACTGATGCTACTTTACCTCTTTTGATCTTATTTATAAAGTTTTCAAAAATTGGTTTTATTGAGTCAAGAAAGGGAAAAAATTTCAAAGTCTTACTTTTTATCCTACCACTCTTTAGCACCATTCTTAGATTTGTTGATTGCAGAAAGTACTATAGATGCTAAAGTGGATCACCGATCACCTATGACAACACTTTCATGATTGTCTGGAAGAACCAAAGCTGATTTCCAACCAAACCTGACATCTACTGCTTGTCTTGGGGCTTGGTATACAAGGGATCGGAATCCTCCTGCAAGTCTGGAAGGTAAAAGTCTCAAAAAATTTGGTTTCCTTCTTTCCTCCCTTCGGCATCCCCAGTGAATAAAAGACGATATGATTTCCTGAGAGGCAGAGGGGGAGGTACATTACCTATGACCCCACTATTCTAAATCAAAGGAATGATCAAAGCGATGGAGAGGTACATTACCTATGACCCCACTATTCGCTTACACTTTGTCAAGAAAGATCAATAAGATGAACATTAGTTGTTCATTGGGATTGATATAAAAAAAGAGAAAAGAAAGAAAGAGTTGGGATTCAACCCCACTATTCGCTTACACTTTGTCAAGAAAGATCAATAAGATGAACATTAGTTGTTCATTGGGATTGATATAAAAAAAGAGAAAAGAAAGAAAGAGTTGGGATTCAGAGAAGGGGATAAAGAGAGAAAGAGAACCAGGATGAGAATGCCTGAAACTTGTTTGAGTTGAATCCATGTGTTCCTTGATCGATACTCCCAAGGTAAAGCCTACACCTTTATTTTTATGCATAAACGAAATCAGCAGAGGGGATAGACAGACAAGGAATGTTTAAGTTTATTGGCTAGATGTATTTGGTTGCTAAGCTAGGATATGGTATAATGTACTTATGTAGTTGATAGATATGAGTTGTGGCTTGCAACAAAGTAAGAGGTGATGATTTTAAAGTTGAGATTTTGATTAAGTCCCTGCTGTTTTTAAACTTCTTTCAAAGACTAACTTAAGGTTTGCTTGAGGACAAGCAAAAGGTTAAGTCTGGGGGAGTTGATATACCATGATTTGACCCCTTTTTGGTCATGGTATTGATATGTTTTAATAATAATTATCTATGTTTTGGAGTCTATTAGGTATGTTTTCAGGTTCGGGAGCATTTTGTAGTAAAGTGATGATTTAGGTGCCTTATGGAGCTTAAAGGAGAGTTTTCCAAGATGACTATGAAGATCCGACAATGAGAGACACATATCAATCGATACACACCTTGTGTAATCGATCGATGACGATTCCGTAGAAGTTGAAGTTGAGATACTCCATCGATCGATGTACACCATATACCATCGATCGTTACAGAGTGTGATGAGCAAGATTTACTTGGCCGACTTGAAGCCAAAGTTCTCACCAAATTACAAGATTGCCCCTGATGAGTTCTTAACTTAATTATACTCATATTTATAGTTATGCCTATGAGCCCTAGAAAGACAATCAGAAAATATTGAGTTTTTATCTAAGTTTTGTATTTTATTCAATACTTAGCAATAAAGTATTTTCTTTTCATCTTATTCTTTTCCTATGAATCTCTTGGCTATGTCTGAGTAGATTCATTTGTTAGATTTAGGGTTCAAATAGTTATGAGGGACTAGCCCCAACTATGGAGTGTTGAGTTGTTATATTCATTATCCAAGTGAACCCTAATGCTTACTCTAGATTAGCTACCTAGAAGTATGATTATGGAGTGACTAATCTAATAGTAATTATCCTGAAATCATTTGGCTAAGCTCAGATTCTGTTAGGCACGTGCGATAGGCGGTCTAATAGAAATTCTCGGGTGAACACAGTTTCAATTCGATCCGATGCTATATCGATCGATACTCCTATAGAGTAATCGATCGACGACAAAACATATCGATCGACACTGCGATAGCAACATCGATCGATACTGTCGGCAATCAGATCAATGGACGAGTCTAATAGCGACAGCTATAGATTTTTCTAAGGACTGAAGTTCTCATATATTTGCAAGCAATTCGTTAAGACATCCATAGATTTATAATCCTGATTTTCTGAATAGTACCCTTGAATTTAGCTACTTTCTTTTATTTTTTTAAAAACCCATTCTCCTTAGCAACTTACCATTGCTACCAACTTTTATTTACTGTTTTAAACCTAATCAACCTAGCTTAATCACTTAGGATTATATCTTTTGTGACTCTAGTTCCTTGTGGATTTGATCCCTAAGTACTACGATTAAACCTCTTATTTGAGAGAGTAATTCACTCATTAGGGTTAAACATTTGGGTGATATCAAATGCGAACCCCGGAAGCAACACAGGGTTTATAGATGTTGAGTATGCAGAGAAACTGGCCATACGAATGCACCTTAACTTCAATTAAGAATGACGTGAACTACCTTCAATTAAGTCTTTCAGACAATCTTAACTTCAGTTGTCCAGGGTTTATTCTTCCAGCAGATCTTAAAGTTAGTCGTCCAATGTTTAGCATTAAGAATTTGTGTTATGAATCTATATATTAAGAATTTGTGCTAATAATCTATGTATTAAGAATATGTGTTATGAATCTATGTAGTTAGGTCGTCTGGAAAGTCTTATAGTTAGGTAGTCTGGACGACTTAGTAGATGACTTATAATTAGGCCTTCTGGAAAGTCTTCTAGATGGACGACTTACTAGAAGACTTATAGTTACGTCATCTAGAAAGTCTTCCAGCTGGACGACTTAGTAGAAGACTTGTAATTAAGTGTCTTCCTAGAAAACTTAATAATAAGTCATCTGGCAAGTTTTCTAGCTGGACGGCTTAGTAGATGACTTATAGTTAAGTCGCCTGCAAAGTCTTCCAGCTGGACGACTTAGTAGAAGACTTGTAATTAAGTGTCTTCCCAGTTAATTTAAAAAATTGCACTACCAAAGACTTTATATTAGGTAAATTGTAAACTACAAAAAAAAATATGCTTTCGAAATCTAACCCTAAGAAACACATACAATGCTACACATATGTTGGCAAAACCTAAACCAAAAAATATCATGACTCACTACTTTCACTCATCTATGTTGAAAATAATTAAATTTTGTTATATCTTAATTTATATCTCTTAAAACATATGTTAATTACATGATTTCAATTTTTTACTTATCAAAATACTTTTTACAAAAAAAATTAACTTACTTTTAAGAATAACTATAATTGACGACTTTCAAGTAAGTCGTCTGGACATAATAGATGCGGGGGTTAGAAACGTAAACAAAATTCGGGTTTTTTGTTTGTTCACAAGGGGGTGGTTGTAACTTCAATAGCCTTTTAGGTTACTTTTGCATTTGATTCAAGTTTGGGGTTACTTTTGCATTTGAAATCAAGTTGTGAGTCATATATGGCAAATTTCCTTATAAAATTAGGAAAATTTAACTTTTACCTTTTATTTAGTACTATTATTAATGTTTATTTTCACTAAATAGACATTTTTAAAAATATTTTTATATAAGATTTCATTTATGAGGTAAAAGATATTTATACCTTTGATTATAAATATAAAAAAAATTTAAATAAAAAAGTAAATTTTTAAAACTTTTTGAATTATAACTTTTTAATTCAAAATTTTTATTTTCGAATCTTTTTCTTTTCGATTTTTTTTAATAAAAATTTTCACATATTCTTTTTAAAATTTGAATATTTTTATTTTAATTTTAAGTATTTATTTATATTTTATTAAAATTCTAAACTTTATCCCCCAAAATTTCACTATTCAAATCTAAACCCTAAATGTAGATTAGTTAACCATGGGGTTATAAGCGTCTAATTTTTTTATGTCATCAACAAAACACACATTCTATGAAGACTCTGCAAACCAGACCGGTAGATATGCATCCATATATGAACAACGAAAGACGGTTGTTTCCTAACACTGCATGCCAGACAATCCGTCTTGGTATTCAACGTTCTTGGTATATGGATGATGTCTGAATGAGTAAAACTCTCTCTAAGGATCCTGATGTCTTCTAAATAGTTCGCAAAGGCTGGCCATTCTTCTAGTTTAGAAACC
>CAKOAT010103155.1:35709-93633 GCA_932364175.1 Eruca vesicaria subsp. sativa | reverse complement strand
TGGTGGTATTTATAGAGATTTGAGAATTTACTAGGAAATTGCTAGGAAAAATAGGTACAAAATTTAAATTGGATATTTACTATCTAGTTCCTCTTAATTTCGTAGTAAGAAAACCAGTTCCTCCTAAGTTCCTAGTAAGGCTTTACTAGGACTTTACGAGGAAATGTTTTACTAGGGCTTTACGAGGAAAGTGACTTTTCCTCGTAAGGGCCACGTAAGCTTACTACGACCTTACGAGGAAACGTATTTCTCGTAATTGTACGAGGAACTTACGAGGAAAGCTGGTTTCCTCGTAAACTGGAAGTAAACGCGTAGTAATTTTACGAGGAATAATTTTCCTAGTAAAGTTTCCTAGTAAATGCTTAGTTTTCTTGTAGTGAATTAAGTAATAAGAAAATTTTCTTAAAAGAAAGAAAGAGTGTCTACTCAAAGTTTTCTAAATCTCTTTAAAAGTTCTTTCATATTATTTTTCACACTTAGAAATTGTCTTGTTTCTTTCGGGTTTCTCAGGTAGTACGGTCTTGGGCTAGTGTTAAGCACTATCAAGTTTGTGGTTTCTTTACATGGTATCAGAGCTAAGCTAATCGTGTGCTCATCAAGATCGGATTTTAAAGAGAGCTCGGGTTTATTCTAAGTATGGAATCAACGGATCGTTGGATTGGGAATGGAAATCTTAAACCAATCTAACTACAGGTTATGGAAGTCATGTATGAAGTCATACTTGGTGAGTGAGGACTTATGGGATGTCGTTGGTGGCAACAGCACAACACCACCAAGGGGAAATGCTGCAAGCCCGGAAGTGAAAAAGGAGTGGACACGCAAGAATGCCAAGGCGGAGTTTTCTTTGAAGAGGTCCATATCTTCAAGCATATTTGAGCATGTCTCAAGGTGTACTTCCGCTAGTTCTATTTGGCAAGCTTTAGATCAACTTTCAACAAGAAGAATGAGGCTAAGCTACAAAATATTGGAGAATGAGCTTCCGATTGCGAAGCAGTGGAAGTCTTCAATCTCATAGTTTTTATTAAGGTAAAGAACCTATGCTCTGAGATTAATACTTTAAATCCAGAGGAGTTAATTTCTGAAACATGGTTGAAGCGGTCTAGTATTTGAGGTCTACGACTTAACTATACACCGTTTTTGACTTCGGTTCAAGGATGGGCTACACAGCCTTCCTTGGAAGAGTTTGAGAATTTGCTAGCTTTGCAAAAGTCATTAGCCATGCAAGTGTCAGGAGCCAAAATCACTGATGACTTGAAGCACCTTTGTAGCTCGGAGAAAACAAAGCTTCAAGTCGAAAAACAAAGATGGAGGTTCAAGACAGAATGATGGAAGTGAAAAATCTTCCATGGATAAGAAAAAGTTCAAGTACTACCGGTGTGGAAAGCTTGGGAATTTCAAAAGGGATTGTGGAGTCAAGTTGAAGGAAACAAATATGGTAGAGTCAAAAACTCATATTGATGACGAAGAATGGGGGGAAATGTTTCACGGTGGAGGCTACACATCTAGGTACACGCACAACTAAGAACTTGAGAAATGACTGGATCATAGACTCGGGTTGTAGCCATCATATTACCAGAGACGAGAAGTTATTTTATAGTCTTCAACGTCATGACGGGAAAGAAGCTATTATTACCGCCGATAATTCATACCATCGAGTTGAAAAGGAAGGGACTATTGTCATTTAAGGAGATGATGAAGAACCAATCACCCTCAAGAATGTGTACCATGTACCTGGAGTAAAGAAGAATCTTCTTTCGGTGGTGAATGCAGTTGACTCAGGTAACTATGTTCTATTTGGCCCAAAGGACGTTTAGTTCTTAAGGAATATCAAAGAATTAAAGGCGGATGTTTTTCACACTGGAGCACGCATCAAAGATTTATATGTTTAATCAGCATCACACGCTTATGTGGAGAGGAAGAGTACAAATGACAGTGCTTCCATCTGGTATGCAAGACTTGGCCACATTAATATGACCAAGCTTAAGGCCATGGTGAAGAAAGACTTGGTTCATGGGCTTCCAAAGTTAAATATTCAAATTGGAGGAAACATTTGTGAAGGTTGTCAATATGGAAAGTCACATTCCATTTGATCATTCAGCCTCACGATGCAGCAGTCCATTAGAACAGATTCATGCTGATTTGATGGGTCCAACAAGAACATCTTCATATTCCGGGTTTTACTATATGTTGCTGTTTGTAGATGATTTCTCACGGTACACATGGGTATACTTCGTGAAGGAAAAATCAGAAGTATTTCAAAGATTCCAAGAATTCAAAGTTATCGTGGAAGGAGAGTTTGGTCGGAAGCTGAAAACTGTAAGGACAAGTAATGGAGGAGAATTCATGTCAAAAGAGTTTTTTCTCTTTTTGCAAAAGAATGGTATTAAAAGAGAATATACATGTCTGTATACACCTCAACAAAATGGAGTAGCAGAAAGAAAAATTAGACATCTAATCGAGACATCCAGAAGCTGGCTACATGATAAGAATCTACCTAAGGCCTTATGCGCAGAAGGCATGAGATGTTCAGCCTACGTCATCAACCGGATGCCACTTAGTCCAAACAACATGAAGTCTCCTTACGAGATGATTCACGTGAAGAAGCCAACGGTGAAGCATCTCAGAATATTTGGATCAGTCTGCTACGTCCATGTGTTTGCCTCTCAAAGAACAAAGTTGGACGCAAAGGCAAAGAAGTGTATCTTTGTCAGTTACGATGAACAACCGAAAGGCTGGAGGTGTATGGATCCAAAGACACATAAATATACAGTGTCTTGTGATGTTGTCTTTGACGAAGTTTCATCATACTATGGACCACCTCAAGTCTTGGCTGAGCAAGATGGTTCACGTTCCTCCAGGATTAATAATCAAATTATTCAAGTTCCAAGTGAGAATGAAAACCTTGATAAGGAAACTCAAGGTAAAAGGGGGAGCGTTGATCAAGATGTAGAAGAGGAGAAGAAGCATGGATCTATCGCCAATCAACGATCAAAAAGGAACATTGTCAAACCCGCTCGATTCAAAGATGAATGGTTCGTCACCACTTACTTTTGTTACTTTGCTGCCCCTCTAGATGAAGATGAACCATCATCGTATGAAGAAGCAAAACGAGTTAAGGAATGGATGACCGCAATGAATGAAGAGATTGATGCTCTCATGAAAAATGAAACTTGGAATTTGGTTCCAAAACCCAAAGATGCTCAACCAGTTTCTTGTAAATGGGTGTATCGACTAAAGCGCAAAGCGGATGGGAGAATTGATAGATACAAAGCAAGGCTGGTTGCTCGAGGATTCTCTCAGAAGTACGGAGAAGATTATGATGAGACCTTCAGTCCAGTAGCAAAGATGACCACTGTACGCTCACTCTTATCATTAGCTGCAAGCTTTGGATGGACATTATGGAAGTTAGATGTGAAGAATGTTTTTCTCTATGGTGAGCTTGATAAAGAAATATTTATGGAGCAAACACCTGGTTTTGAATCTCAAGAGTATCCTAACCATGTGTGCAAGCTAAAGAAGGCCTTGTATGGATTAAAACAAGCTCCAAGAGCTTGGTATGGAAAACTTGCTCAGATTCTTCAGTTTTGCGGGTATATGGCATCAAGTGCTGATCCAAACCTATTCTTCAAGAGAAGTGGAAGAGTTCACATAGTAGTTCTCTTCTACGTGGATGATATGATCATTAGTGGAATGATGAGGATTAAATTGCTCGTCTACAAGAGGATATGTCGGTGAGGTTTGAGATGAAGAAGTTAGGCGGCTGAATCCCTTTCTTGGTCTAGAAGTCGAAAGGCTAAAGGATGGAATATTTATCGGCCAAAAAAGTTATGCAAGAAGAATTGTTGACAAGTTTGGAGTACACAAGGAAAGGTATATTCTACTCCACTGGATACTAACATAAGGTTCAAACGCGACGAAGAATCCTTGTTAGCCAATCCTCGACCTTATCGGTCTCTTGTTAGAAACCTTTGATACTTAACCATTACAAGATCAGATATTTACTTTGCGGTTGGTTTTGTAAGCTGGATTATGAAGGAATCTAGGAAACCACATCTCGAAGTAGCAAAGAAGATATTGAACTATGTGAAGACAATTCTTGGCATGGGATTGATGTACACATATAATTAATGCCAACGTTTATCTTCATGGTTTCACAGATGCTGACTTTGGTGGAGATTTAGATGATCAAAAAATCAACTTCGGGTTTTGTGTTCTTATGTGGAGACACAATCATTTCATGATGCAGCAAAAAGCAAGCAACGGTGTCCTTGTCTACTACCGAAGCAGAGTATAAAGCTTCAACACTCACATCCCAAGAATGTATATGGCTTCTCAGACTCCTTGAAGACTTGTTCCATCCAATCAATAAATCGGTTACCATCTATGGAGATAATCAAAGTGCTATCAAATTGGCCAATAATCCAGTGTTCCATGGAAGAATGTAGCACTTCGAATTGGAACATCATTTCATAAGAGAGAAGGTGCTTGATGGAACAATTGAAACATTGGAGGTTCGAAGTGAGGATAACATTGCTGATATATTCACCAAGTCGTTACCTAAAAGTCAGTTTGAGATACTCCGCTCCAAGCTCAGAATGGTGGACAAAATCAAGTTTAAGGGGGAGTATTAAAGTTAAACTAGATTTTGGGCTATGCTTAATTATGGGTTCCAATAATCTTATTGGACTAAACCCAAACTTAAGAAAGTTCTAGAATCTCTCTAGAAAAATCATAAAGATCATCACCTCCTCAAATGTTCTAGAGAATTCTTTTGGATAATTATTAGTAGAAAAAATCCAGATATTATGATAGAGAGTTCTAGAGATTAAAAAAAGGTTTATAAGATATTTTGAACTTTTGGAGCCTATAAATAGCTCCCTCCCCTCTCATTTGTAACATAACACCACAAGTTTAATAAGTAAAGTAATAAGAAAGTTTTCTTAAAAGAAAGAAAGAATGTCTACTCAAAGTTCTCTAAATCTCTTTAAGAGTTCTTTCATATTATTTTTCACACTTAGAAGTTGTCTTGTTTCTTTCGGGTTTCTCGGGTAGTACGATCTTGGGCTAGTTCTAAGCATAACACCAAAAGTTTAGAAAGTAAAGTAATAAGAAAGTTTTCTTAAGAGAAAGAAAGAGTGTACTCAAAATTCTCTAAATCTCTTTGAGAGTTCTTTCATATTATTTTTCACACTTAGAAGTTGTCTTGTTTCTTTCGGGTTTCTCGGGTAGTACGGTCTTGGGCTAGTGCTAAGCACTATCGAGTTTGTGTTTTCTTTACATATATATCAGACTCACCTGTATTAGCATGGATAGCACAAAAACTCTTCTCCTTGCAATCTTTAAAAAAACTTGTGTACCTTTTCAAAAAGATACGCAACACACGAAGTTTCAGCTGTTTTTCTTGAGGGGTATCGTTATCTTTGAACTCTATCTCAGCCAATAGCTGCTCAGCATCATTGTCATATTCAGGGTCGAACTCTTCTCTTTTGTTGTTGTAACTACTCAATTCAACCAAAGAGTTGTTTCCCGGGGTAACATGTTTCTTTCATCCAAAGCTCCCGTCTGTATGAAACTCTGACCACAAAGCACATCGAAACATGGAAAAGGGGAACAATTTTCGAACAAGGTATAAAATACAAAGCAAAAGGACTCACCTTTTTGTGTGTCTTAAAATCTGCAAAAAAGATGGATAAGAGAAATGACGAAAAAAATATAGAGTATCTGTAAAGAAGAAGAGACATACTTGACTTTAGGAGGAAAAACCGGGTAGTGTTCTTTCATGGTCTGCTCTACTGTCAAAGAAGAAGCCAAAATAGTTTCAGAATTAAGATATCAACACGTAAAAACAAAGAATTACACACAACCATCAAGCAAACTAGTGCATACCTTTCTTATCTTCTACTCGTCCATTTGCCATGGTTTGAAGTTCTTTTTTTCTCTTCTCTGCTACATGTGACATATCCTGGGATATAAAACCAAAGTTACCGCTAGATTGATAACATAACACAAAAGACTAGCACTAGTGTTGTGGGGGGGGGGGGAATATATGTTTATCAGATGGATATAGGTATTACTGGAAGTGGGAAAAACGGCGAGTTCAAATAAATGTTTCTGTAGTGGTCGAGACACTGTTGTTTGCTCTTGGTTTCCACAAGCTCCGCGACCTCTGCCCAGTTTCCCATGCCATAAATCTCAAGTCCCTGAATTAACATACAAAAGAAACTACAGTTTCCTGAAAAATAAAAGGCCTCATATCAGTAGGGAGATCTAGTACCAACCTTCAGGAGAAGCATTTCATAATCTGCACTCCAGTACGGACATTAGATTTCCCCGACCAAAACAAACGAACTCTATTTGATTCAGACGGTTTATTGGTGAATCAAACTCTTTTTACAGACTTAAGAATGGAAACTAACCATAACATGGTAGATGTGATCACATGTGTGAGAAGTGATCTCAGTTCTAACAGACATACATTCAACACAGAGATCAAAATCATGACAGACATCACATTTGTCCTGATTTTGCCAGTAATGTCTTTCTGGCAGTAATCGTAGTTGTATTTCCCTTCTCCCTCCTTACCTTGAACTGGACATTCTACAAGAGAGAAAAATGTTCTTTAAGAGTACAGAAAACACAAGAATCTTTACAGAATAGGGTTTTATGAGTGAGAATAATGTTACCCATGGATGAAGACTCACAGTTGTCTGCATTTTGTTTTCCTCGTTCTGCAACACAACGAATAACACACTTCTTGTTAACAGTTATAAAGGCACAAGATAAAGGGAGAACACTAGCTACTCTAAATCCAAAACTTTGAAGCTTCTCAAATATAATCAAAGAGGATTGGAAATTTAATCAAAATCGCATAACTGGGAATTACAGAAGAGAATTCCACAAAATCGGAGCGAGCATATTATTGAACCCTAACACTTGTATCCAAGAGTAAGAACACAATTCTCTTATTGCTTTAGAAACTAGCACAAAACTAAAGCTCCACAAATCTCAAACTCACAAATTATGCCACAAGGTTATCATCTCCTTATATAGCTACTATTAATTCCTAAAATCATTAGGAGACACAAATTTAGATAAGTATAGATCTTCCTAATCCTAAACTCATTAGGATTATCTTGTAGCCTAAGTTATCTACAAGTTTATGTCAACAATCTCCTCCTTAAGCTTGTAACCACCGTCCTTCACATCTTCAACACCAATGAGATCTCTCATCTCTTTAAATATGATTTTCCCAAGTGCCTTGGTTAGTATATCTGCCTTTTGTATGCATCCAGCTAGTGCTCCACCGTCATAAGCCCATCTTCCATACACTCCCGGATAAAATGAAATCGTGTATGTATATGTTTTCTGCGCCCGTGAAACACTTGATTTTTAGTCAGTGCAATAGTTGATTTGTTCTTAATGCAAATGACTGCCTTCTCAACTCCATCGTCCATGATTTCCCCTCACTAGTTCCTGCAACCACAGTTCATGTTTTACCATTTCCGTATCTGCCATGAACTCGCCTCACAGCTAAATAAGGGAACTATCTCTTACTTTTGTGAGCACCATGTAACTGGACAGCTGTTGAGATAGATGATATGTCCCGTTGTGCTTTTACCATCATATGGATCCACATTGTAACTACTATCGCTAAAACCCACAAGCTCTTTCTTACCATTGTTCCAATAATAAAGACAAGTGAACTTGTTCCTCTAAGATATCGCAGAACCTGCTTCAACGCAGCCCCATGAGATACTCTTAGATCATGCATATAGTGACTACACCAACACTCTGAGCAAGACCCTGCCTTGTATGCATATACTCTTGTGCTTTTGATAGCTTTAGGCCAGCATCCATCGATATATGAACTCCATTACACTCGTGCATTCCAACTTCTTCTAGTATTCTATTTGCATATCCTTCTTGTTTCAGAATGACACCAATTTCAGTTTGAACCACATCAATCTCGAGATAATAGTGAATAAGAACAAGACCACTCATCTCAAATTTTGATGCCATCTCCCTCTTGAATTCTTGTATATCGTTTAGATTAGAACCCATGACCAACAGATCGTCAACATACACTCTTACAAGTAGGAGTGATCCCGATGATTCCCTTCTAAATATCGCTGGCTCTTTAGAAAACTTCTTGAAACCGATATCCCTGACTATCTGATTCAGCTTAATGCTCCAAGATCTTGGAGCTTGCTTCAAACCATATAGTACCTTATACAACTGACCGGGTGACCCGGGTTTGATCCCTGGCAACGACGCCAATTTGATGTTAGGACTTTTCAAGGATCCTTAACCAAATGATGTAGTATAAGAGATCTCAAACCAGTTCTAAGTGATTCTAAAGCAAAAGGAATGCAAGTTCATGCTTAAGCTAAATGCAACCAATAAGTGATGTGAAGTAAGAACAAGACTAAAAATGTAATAAAGTAATGATCTTATTTTCTCAATATGAAGCAAGAGGACTCATGGGGCTAGGCATTTGATCTTGTGTGATGAGATCCAATCTAAAGGTGGCAAGCTATCAATCAAACATTTTCTTTATGCCTAGCCACAATACTAAGCAAGCTCTATCTCTAAGTGAATGCTCATTTTCTATAACAACTCTAGAATCAAATTTCTTTGGTTGAATGTTACTAAAGCAATCATTGAAAATAAGTCTAATAGCAATCCTAGCAGCTTTGACATCAAATCTCTTTAGCAAAGCAAGCTAAAAGCATTGAAGAGTTGGTTCATGCATTTCATCATACACCTTGTGGGCACAAAATGCTTAGAGATCTATTTTAGTATGATCAAGACTAAAATAGCATTGAGAACCCTCAACAAGCAAGGAAACAAGTAAAATTAACACTAAACACCCTAGATCTTAACTAATCACCTTAATCACCCTAGCCCATGAATCCTAGATTAATATACTCACTAATAGACATGAATAACCCAAAAACAAGGATGATTCAAGGTTAAACATGATTAGAGAGCAAGATAATCACACAAACACAAAGAATGTAGATGGAAAATGATTCAAGATTCAAACTTTCTTTAAAGAGGCTTATGTGTTCTTAGAGAGAAAAAAAAAGATAATCCCAAATTGGGAAATACAAAAGTATTTATATGGGGTTTGAAAATCCTTAAAAACACAAACAAAATGACCAAAATAGCCTTGGAAATCACTAAGTATCGACCAATAGGATTTCTACCCGGGTGGTCCAACACGGGTACCAGTTTCTTCCTCCATCGACCAATCCGAGCGGGGTCTCCATCCCGGGTGCTTCACCCCGGGTATCTCCTTCCATTGCCCAGGCACGACCAATCCGAGCGGGGTGTCCATCCCGGGTGCTTTACCCCGGGTATGTTCCTCCATCGCCCAAGCTCGTCCAAAACGAGCGGGTAGTCGACCCTAGGTGAGCCAACCCGGGTGAGTTGATATACCTCTAGTAAATCGATCACAACTCCTCCAATATAGCTCCAAATGACTTGAAACCACTTCCATTGGAAAGCTAATTCAATTTTATGGTTCTCCACAAAATCATAGCAACATAAGACTTCTCTAAGGTCTCCTTTCATGTTCATCTTTCACCCTCTTTTGAAACAGAATGCAATCACTCCATAGCACTCTCCAACACCTAATAATGACAATGCATACAAAAATGTATGGCTAAAATCATGTAAATATGCAAGATATCACTCTCACTGCCTTTAACTTTGTAGCTTTCAGGTTGAGACACAAACACTTCTTCTCTCAACTCTCCATGGAGGAATGCTGTTTTTACATCAAGATGGTGTATTTCCCAACTATTTGATGCTGCTAAAATACAATTAGAACTCGTATAGTCTCCATACTTGCTACATGATAGCAAACACTTCTTGATAATCAATACCTTGTCGTTGCACATACCCCTTTGCTTCAAGCCTAGGGCTGGGCAATCGGGGTCCCAATCGGGTTTCGGTTCGGGTTCATTCGGGTTTCGGGTTTTCGAGTTCATGAATTTCAACCCCATTCGGATATTTATGCTCCCTTCAGCACTGTGCTTTAGTTTGAACGCCCACTTTAACCCAAATGCTTTACACCCAACATAAAGATCAACCAGACTCCATGTGTTGTTCTTTTTTATTGAAGCTATCTCCTCCTCACAAGCATCTTTCTCCAGACCTTTTCTTCTTTTGCCTCAGACCAATCCCACGGCTCCTTGTTGATCATAATAAGAACCCATTCTGCTTCTTCAAACAACATAACATAGTCATCCAAATAGCTTGACCCAGAGCTCTGTCGCATGGAACTTCTCAAGATCGGTTGAGATTGCTTATTCTCATTGTCTTCTTGTTCGTATAGAACCTCATCATCATCTCTGTCACTGCCACCATCTTCATGTAGAAACTCTTCTTCCTGGTTATTGTAACTTGAGAATGTAATCATCTCAGGTTCATCGTTCCAACTATTAGGTGTAGTCCACTTCCAGCCTTATCTTCTTCAAAGATTAAATCCTTACTTACTATCACCTTTCGAGTTGTTGGTTCATATAACCTATGCCTTTGATCCTGACTCAATCCCTAGATGTACCAACATTCGTGATCTATCGTCAAGCTTTCTGAAACTTGGTGCTTCATTCTTGGCGTAACAGATGCAACTAAACACTCAAAGATGCCTAACACTTGGTCTCTTTCCTTTAAACCATTCATATGGTGTTGCTTCCTTCAATTTACTCGTTGCAACTCTATTTATCAGATATGTAGAATGTCTTACTGCCTCACCCCATAGATAGTTAGGTACGCTCATGTGTTTCATAATACTCCTTGTCATTTCCATAAGAATTCTATTACGTGGCTCAACGACTCCGTTTTATTGAGGTGTGTATGGTGTAGTCAAGTGACATTTTTTCCCATGAGTATCACAAAATCCTTGAAACTCTTTAAAACAGAACTCTCCACCTCTATTTGTACAGAATATTTTGATAATGTCTCATGTTTCCTTTTCAACAATCTTCTTGGAGGTTTTGAACTTCTCAAAGGCTTCACTCTGCTCTTTTAATAAGATTGAACACATGTAACGTGTATGATCATCAATCATTACAAATACATACCTATTTCTTTCGGCTGTTGATGGCGAGCTTGGCCCACAGAGATCACCGTGAACAAGATAACGATACCGTTGGCGGGGTAAGGTGTAGTCTTGGGAAAAGTCTGTCTGGTTGCTTTATTAGGAGGCATGATGCACGTGTTTTCTTCTTAATTTTTATATCCAGTATACCAGTAAAAATCCTTTTTGTTTATCTTGGTTCTCATAGATTCTAAACTAACATGCCCAAGCCTTGCATGCCAAGTAGTAGAGTCATCAATTGTTGAAACCTGAAGACACTTTGCATTACCAACTTCCATGGTTACCTTGTATAGACGATTTCTTGATCTGATTGCTTTGACCAATAGCTTTTCATTTAGATCATACATTGTAAGATAATTGTCTTTCATTTGCACATCACACCCATATTTTGTAGCTTGTCCCAAACTGATAATATTGCTTCGCAAAATCAGGTATATAATAGACATTACTCAAAGTTTTTCGTTTACCTTCTTTGGTTATAAAGTATATTGACCCCTTCCCTTTTATATCTATATGAGAATCATATCCAAACCTTACCTTCCCCGTGATTTTCTCGTTTAGCTTGGAGAAATACTCTCGTTTTCTAGACATTGGGTTGCTAGCCCCATTGTCTAAATACCATATATTTTCTCCATTAGTAATAGTCTCAAACTTACTTGGTGTCACATTCTCCTCATAGAGATATACAATCTCATTCATCATCAGCTTCTCTACTTTTCTTGTGCTCTCATCATCGGTCTCTTGTGTCTCTTGAAGTTTAAGCAGAGGATCGGGACAGTTATAAGCTAGTGACCAGTTTTATTGCATCGGAAACCACTGTTGTCGTGTCTCTACCATCTTTCCAATCTCTTTGGTTATTCCAACGTGCTCGCCATCTTCCTCTGTTACCAAAACTTCCATCTCTTCCTCTAGTTCTTTCATAACTTTCTTAATTTTTGTGGTTCCGAGTTGGTATACAAGATTTTACCTTGATCTTCTTGTTGGTCCTCGTCTTGGATTGTTTCCTCAAAGGCCTTTAACCTACCCACAATATCCTCAAAACTCGTGGTGTTGAGGTCAAGAACCTGCTCCAAAGTTGCAGTGATATGTATATATTTGTTTCTTGGGAGACACGTTAAGAATTTCTTCACCAATTTTGATTCTTCTATGCTTTGACCTAGGGATGATGAATTTGATGATATCTCTGCAAGTTTCCTTGAGAATCGTCAATTGTGTCTGTCTCCTCCATCTTTAATCGGCTTAAGTTGTCCATTAATGTCTGCAACCTTGCTTTCCTGATACCAATTATTGAACCCTAACACTTGTATCCAAGAGTAAAAACACAAATCCCCTATTTCTTTCGAAACTAGCACAAAACTAAAACTCTACATATCTCAAACTCACGAGTTATACAACAAGGTTAGCATCTCCTTATATATCTAATATTAATTCCTAAACTCATTAGGAAACACAACTTTAGATAAGTATAGATCTTCCTAATCATAAACTCATTAGGATTATATTGTAGCCTAAGTTATCTAGAAGCTTATGTCAACACATATACATGTGGGTAGGGTCTTCGAAATTGTTGAAGTTACCACAAGAGCGACCCATTGATGCCCTACGCAATAACCCGAACAATGTCAAGTTGAATGTAGGTGGGTACTTAGGGTTTCACTACTAGAAAGAAAGATCCAAGCATATCTCGGTAGAAAGTTTGATCTTTTTAATAAAAAACGATGGTGGCGTGAGTTCTTTTACAATTTTATGACCTGATAGATCTTATGAGGAAAATGTGTTTTTCTGGATCAAAAAGGTGTTTCTATTTTCCAAAACTCGATGTGTGTTCTTTTAGATTTTTGTTAGGTTCGTTGACCCAAAAACAAAAGTTTTCTTTTGTTAAGTTTAAGGTAATGATTAATTTTAATCAGGAAAATTTGGAGTTATGTACATAACAGAAACAATATTAACTCTATACACATACTCCATATGTTTCATAATAAATGTCAATTAGACACATTTCACACATATTTAAAAAATAATAAAATCTATTAGTCTATCTTTATTTATTATACAATTATTTAAATTAAAATGATTTAATTAAACATCTATTGGTTATTTAAAAGGGTAAGAAAGAAATTTTATTTAAAAAGTGCATTAGAAATGTAGAATGACTTATTTTGAAATAAAATAAAAAAGAATGACACTCTGCTATGATATTGTCTATATACTTTTGTTGCATTTGATTCATGTGAGTCAGTGATCGATGAGTGAGGTTATGAGACTGATCTTTGTAAGCTGGCCGATTTGTTATCTTCTGTTCCTCTAGGTTTGATCCCATTGGATCCTCATGCTCTCTTTATAGTTTCAGTGAGCCTTTTTCAAAAGGCAATGTACAAGAAGAATCCAAGCTTTCTGATGCTCTTCGAGAAGAATGTATTGAACTCCATTGAAGCATTTCTAGGCCAGGGATTCAGCAGAGATGAGTTTGCGGCCCTGGTCAAGTGCCATCCTCATTGTCTTAATTACTCTGCAGAAATGGTGAAGAAGAAGACTGAGTTTCTGGTAAAAGACTTAAGTTGGACAGTGAAGACTGTACTCTCGAACCCTTTAGTACTTGATTACAGTTTGGAGAAAAGGACTATTCCACATTACATGGTGTGAATTAAGCAGAGCTCTCACGTCAAAGGGTTGCTTGGAAGTGATGAAGGATGATGCGCTTATGTACCAATGAGATGTTTTTAGAAAGGTATGCGATGAAGGATGATGCGCTTATAAGAAGCTTGTTGCAAGTTGATGGCCATCTTAACAGGAGATCATGTTTCGTAAATAGAAGGTTGTCAAGTTAAGCTGTTTTTTTTTTTTTTTTTTTTTTTTTCAAGTTAAGCTGTTATTTATGAATAACTTGAAAATATTTAGTTATTGGTGTGTGAGCTGATATTATGTATTATTGATGATGAGGCTTGTCAAGATCTAGAAGCCTTTTTGTTTTTTTTTTTTTTTTTGGCAACTAAAGGCTGATCTATTACTCAAGCTTGAGGTGGTCTGGGAATCCAGACCGGAATAGAACAACCAACGTACAAAAGATCACGATAAAAAGAACGGGCAGTTTTAGCTAAGTGATCAGACATCGCATTTAGAGTTCTGGGAACGTAACAAATCCGAAAATCTGGAAAACAGATCTTCAGCGTCTGGATCCTCTCCAGTTCCGTCGAAAAACTTGGCCATTTGTACGGGTCCGTGAGCATTGCTATTAATTCCTTGCAGTCCGTCCCAAAGCTCTGACATGGCGAATGTTGAAGCATGTTCTCCATTGCCCACCGCAGTGCTTCCAGCTCCGAATGCAAAGCCGACTCCAATCTACTCACATTGCGCATCCCCATCAACTGACTTTTTCCCATACTATCCTTCCAATCCCAGCCACAACCGGAGAACTGATCAATATTGGTCCATGAACCATCAATCATGCAAATGTCATGCAGGCTTAAGGCCTGACCTCCAGAGCTACCGGTCCCTGGTGTGTCCACCTCAACCTGCTCATTAGCTTGAAACCAGGCCAGGCACTCACTCTCTGCATATCGAGCCAGTTCCATAGGATCTCTATCTATCCCTCTGAACAATTTGTCATTCCTAGCCTTCCAAATGTACCAAATTATCCACGGATAAGGATCCCTTTCTAACTCTGGCCCAGAAATGACATCCTTCCTCCAGAAGAGGTAATCCATATTTGTATATGTGCTCTCCAAGGGGAAAGTAGTAATGCTGGTAGGTATAGAGGCTAAGGCCCATACCTGTAGAGTCGGTGGGCATTGAAAAATTGCATGTGCAATTGTTTCATCATGTTCACCGCATCGCGGACAGGAATTATCACATCTTATGTGTCTGTGATTCAACGCACTCGTCACAGCCAGCTGCCCCGAAATGATTTGCCACATAAGATGACACATCTTCGGGGGTGCTTTAACCTTCCATACTTGTGCTTGAAGTCTTTTAATACTGGGTTCATCAACCAAATCCTCATCTTCCTTCATTAGGATATTTCGAGCTACCCAGTATCCAGACTTGACTGTGTACTGCCCATTCCTTGTATAACTCCAGCAGAGAGTGTCTCGTCGATGGGTTGAACTAATAGCCATACTCCTAATGAGAGGTATGTCTGCCGCATCTACATAATTTGCCAGCCGTTCCAGATCCCAAACCCTCCTTTCTTGATCTATCAGATCACTCACTCGCATATTCGGATGCATGACCGGAGCAGCTGCATTCGCTGATCTCGCTGGAATTGTAGGAATCCAAGGGTCCTCCCATACCTTTACTTCATAGCCTGAATGAATTTTCCGTCTGGCCCCCAACAGCAATAATTCGCGTGCAGCCGAGATGCTTGTCCACACATACGATGGGTTACTAACACTAAGCTTTCGCAAAGGCGAACTTAGCCTATAATACCGCCCCCTCATAACCCTAGCCACCAATGAATCCGGATTTTGGGCCAGTCTCCACATCTGCTTTGCTAAAAGTGCTAGGTTAAACTCGTGGATCATTCTGAAACCAATTCCACCTTCCTCTTTAGATAGGCATAGCTTATCCCATGTTGTCCAGTGTAAGCCTCTCTTTGGTGGATTAGAGCTCCACCAAAACTGTGCAATGGCACTAGCTAAGGCGTCACATATCTCCAGTGGAAGCAAAAAGCAAGACATAACATAAGTTGGGAGAGCAAGCAGGATCGACTTTATCATCACTTCCTTTCCACCCTTAGACAACCACCTGCCCGTCCATCCATTCACTCTGTGCCGAAGTTTGTCTTTTAAGAAGGCAAACAACTTACATTTTGAACCACTGATATCCTCTGGTATCCCTAAGTAGGTGCCCATTCCTGCGTCATTCTGAATCCCAAGCGTATCTTTAATCTCCTGCCTAGTCTCTTGACCGATCCTCTTACCGAAGAGTAAAGAAGACTTGTCAAAATTAATGCACTGTCCAGAGGCTTGTCCATATTTCCTAACCACTTCCATTACTTCTTCACATTCACGGGGCTCCGCCTTGCAAAAGAAAAGGCTATCATCAGCAAATAACAGGTGGGATACCGATGGACACGCACGGGTAATGCGCATCCCCGTTATCTTTCCCTGATTCTCTGCGTGATTAAGAAGGCTAACGAGCACTTCCGTGCATAGAATAAAAATGAAAGGGGATAAAGGATCTCCTTGACGTAGACCTCTCTCCGGAACAATATTTCCCCTCGGCTGTCCGTTCATGAGTACCTTATACTTGACCGTCGTTATACAACGCATGATCCAGGTAATCCAGACTTCGGAGAAACCCATTTTTCTCATGGTGGCTTCAATGAAAGACCATTCCATACGATCGTATGCCTTACTCATATCAGTTTTGATGGTCATCCTCTTATTGCGCCCACTTGATTTTGTCCTTAAGGCATGAAGCCTTTTTGTTTTTGTATTCGATGCGACATCCAAATATATTATCTGAATATTACATCT
The DNA here is from genome assembly GCA_932364175.1 of Eruca vesicaria subsp. sativa. Classification (NCBI taxonomy): domain Eukaryota; kingdom Viridiplantae; phylum Streptophyta; class Magnoliopsida; order Brassicales; family Brassicaceae; genus Eruca; species Eruca vesicaria. The sequence continues at coordinate 77,049 of CAKOAT010103155.1, read as the reverse complement.
AGATATTACATCCAAATGTTATTTAATTTTTTATAATTAGTATTTGAATCCATATGAATATCTAGATACTAAGACCATTTTATTGGTGAAAATGCTTTTAAATCTCTCACAGAAAAAGTTATATCAAAAAATTAATGATCAATGAAAAGTTGACAAATCTCAAAAAAAATTCTTCCCAATTTGTCAAAGTCCTTTAGGAAGAGATTTGCTCATTCTATCTTCACTTTTCTTATTTTCTTTATTTAATCTTAATATTGAGAAATGGATAAAGAAACTCCCCACGCATGCCCTAAAAACACGATTAACCGTAGCACCTCTAATGAACTTTTAATCATTTTTAGTAATAAATGGGTGTTAAAGCCATCAGCGGTGATAGTTTTTCAAAAAAAAACCATCAGCGGTGATAGTTTTTTAAAGCATTTCTCACACCCAAAGTGAAAAGTAAGAAACAGAGTGTAAAAAAATTAGGAAGGATACCTGCTGCGAGAAACGTTCAACTAAACATTAAGACCTTTTACCACATGTTCGATTGTAATTGATATATCTCTTGTATTGATTAAAATTAATTGCATAATAAAACTAATTTCAATGTAGTAATTAAATATAGTTTAGAGACTATGCAAGAAACTTACCACTAATACTGCACTTACGAATTTTATTTAAAAAACCTCACAGTTTTTGTCCTCCAATGAAAATATATTAATTTGAAGTTCTTAAAAAATAGAAGCACAAAGCTAAAACTCTCAAGGGCATAAACAAATGAAAGCGATCTAACCTTTGCCTTCTCCATTCGCTTGATGCTACCCACAATGTCGGTTTTCAAGACCATTCCGTGGACAAGAGTTGTGCAATCCTCCTCCCAACAGCTTGGCAACACGGACTTTGTCCACATCGAAGTTTGTTGGACTTTTTGGGCAGACTTGAATGCAAGCCTGTAAAAAAACAAGTAAACCCATCAGACAGACACTAAATCTTACTTACAAAATAACAATCCAAAAACAATGAAACAAGAACACTCACATGTTGTTCATTCCTGAAACATCAAAAAAAAAAAAAAAACAAAGACAGACATCAGATTCCAATATAAATGAAACAGAGAACACATCAGATTCCGACAGAACTGAAACAAGTGTTGTTTTACACTAGAGATCCTACTTTAAACACTGTTAAACAAAACGAATAAACATATAGAAAAATTCTGATCAGTTTGATCGACTATATTAAACCAAAACCACTGAGTAGTCATGAGAATTGAATAGCCGTCCTCTTCAATATTAACTCTGTTTGTGGCTTAATGCCATGTAGGACCATGATTTCTACGATATGACAAACTGAATAATTTGTTTATATGATGACAAAAACAGAAATTAAATATACAAATACTTGATATAAAAATATAGTGAACAAAGAACGATTTCGTGTAGAGGTGAGACACTATTTCCTTAATTCTTTAATTGCCCATAGTGTGACGGTATTTACGCAATCAGAATCCAATGATACAATCACACTTCGACTATTCCACATCACTCATAATAGAAGCTAAAGAACCACTTTTTGTGTTGTACTCTCAGACAAAAAAAAAAAATAGTAGCATAACTATTCTGTGGGAGATGTATCAATCCAAAAATATGTATCATTTCTATAATGTTAACAAGCCATTTTATAGAAAAAGAAATGAGAAGCACAAGTTTCATTTTCAACAAAAAAAGTGAAACCTCTATGGTGCATTAATGGAGACTTTATTTTTTGCTAACTAATATATGAATTTATTTCACATTTTGACCAAAAAATTAAAGAGTAAAATTATTATTATTTGACTCATTCAAACAAAATAGTATATTTTAAACGGATTTTTTTATATATTTTATAAGTATAAAAGACCAACATATATTTGGTTTATAAGATTATGTTAATGAACATGAAGTCTACAAAACCCAAATCCAAATATCTAATATGTATATTTGTTACACATATTAAACCTAAAGTTTTCATTCAAATAAAATTTTATTTTGACATATGAATACACTATTCATAATGTCCAAAAAATAATTCCAACAATTCCCTACATGAATAGAAATAACTCTAAACGGTAGACGACCTGATAGACTTGACCTCCTAGACAAGACTCGACACAACTCGACAAGACTCAACTAAGGGCTTTTGAGAGTACAAGCGAGAAATCCACTGCATGATGAGTTGGTAGAAAATTTTCAGCCTTGAACCAATCATTGGTAATTGGTAGTAGCTATCGGATTTACTCGGCCAGGTAGAGAGCATGATGTCTTGAACCACCTAGACTTTGATGTAAACCTAGACAATAGCTAAAACATAGTTTCATTCTCTCACAGAATTAGGTTCTCTACTGTGTTCATTTTGGCCGTGAACATGCCTAGTTAATCATGAGTGAACTTAGAGAATATTAGCATTTTGTTTATTCTCCTAGAAACGGTCCCATTTCACACTCACAAGGTGATTTTCCATTAGTTTTGTTTAGAGGAGTATCATGTACTACTCCATTCATATCTCAAAACAAGAGACACAAATCATTAAAAGCAAATGCTTATCATGTAATCCTTACATGTAGCACTGTTTAATCATCCTAGGAACTGGGTGTAGACCGAAGTCTTACAGTGCTTTGAGTAGATTTAATTTGACTTAGTTGTCTCTTTGAACCTATTTCTTGGGATCTCCAATAATTTAGGTAGAGTTACCGCCTAAATCTCATCTTAGTTCATAAGCTTTCACCCATTCCTCTTGACGAAATAAAAATTTGATCTTATGACACACCTTTAATATAAGGATCCTAGGTTGTTATTCATAATGAACATAATCTATTCAGATTAGTCCAACTAAGATCAATTGCCTAATAATTTTTGTCACCTTTGAAGATACAAATAACCCACTACAAGAAAACGCTTGCTTACCGACCAACTGTTACGACCACAAAATGGTGGTCGTAATTTTCCGTCTGTGTTACGACCAGTTAACAACGAAAGAGATAATAGTCGTAAAACCGAAGTAAAATTGGGACCACCAAGGTTGGTCGTAAAGCAGAAGTAACTTAACCTCTAATTTACGACCAAAAGAAAAAGTGGTCGTAAAGTAGAAGTTAGTTGACTACGGAGTTACGACCAAATATGTAGCTTCGCATTAACGACCAAATTACATGCACGTGGTAGTTTATTCGAAGTAACATAGTTTTTGTCGTAAATAGGGGGGTAATATTTCCCACCTACCATTTCAAAATTTGCCTATAAATACAATCTGATCTTCCATTTTTTAGTTACATAGAAAAAAAAAACAAGATTGTCCAAAAAAAAACGAAACAAGATAGAGTAAAAAATGTCTCGAGATATTTATGAGCTTCGAAGTTGGATGTATACACTTAAAGATTCTGAGGGAAGAGTGACATCGGAGTTCCTCAACGGGGCAGAAATATTCATGTACCAGGCAGGAAACACGTCTCTCACGAAGGAAACGGGTAAAATGTTCTGTCCATGTGTTAAGTGCAAGAATAAAAACTTCGCTCTTAGTGAAACAGTTTGGAAGCATATAGTTAATAGAGGATTTACTCCACATTACTACATTTGGTTTCATCATGGAGAAGGTGATAGTATGAATTAAGCTATTAGTAGTAATCAGTTTGAAAATATTCGTAATAGAGAACAACATTTACCTTCGGAGGATCAGGTGGTAGATCATGATAGGATGCATGAAATGGTTACTGATGCATTTCGTGAAACAAATCCAGTAATTGCTGCAGAAGTAGAAAATGTAGAGGGACCTAACTTGGAAGCCAAAAGATTTTATGACATGTTAGCCGCTGCTAATCAGCCAATTTATGAAGGTTGTAGAGATGGTCTTTCTAAGTTATCATTGGCAGCTAGGATGATGAATATCAAAACTGATTATAACTTACCTGAAGTTTGTACGGATGCATGGGCGGAGTTGTTTAAAGAGTATTTGCCTGAAGATAATGTGAGTGCTGAATCTTATTATGAGATTCAGAAACTGGTTCATAGTCTTGGCTTACCTTCAGAGATGATAGATGTCTGTATAGACAACTGTATGATCTTCTGGAGGAAAGATGCAGAGTTGTTGGAGTGTCGATTTTGTAAGAAGCCACGATATNACGGATAGGCTGAAGAGATTATATCAATCTGAAAAGACTGCGGCAGCGATGAGATGGCATGCAGAACATACTCAGAAGGACGGCGAGATCAATCATCCCTCAGATGCAAAAGCGTGGAAACACTTGAATTCGGTGCACAAGGATTTTGCAAGCAACATTCGCAATGTTTATCTTGGATTATGCACAGATGGATTTAGTCATTTTGGAATGTCTGGAAGGCAATACTCACTTTGGCCAGTCATCTTGACGCCATACAACCTTCCACCAGAGATGTGTATGCAAAGGGAATTCCTTTTCATGAGTATATTGATACCTGGGCCTAAGCATCCAAAGCGGTCCCTCGATGTTTTCTTACAACCTCTGATAGAAGAATTGAAAGAATTGTGGTCAACAGGGGTGGAAACATATGATTGTTCAACGAGAACCAACTTTACAATGAGAGCTGTTCTTCTGTGGACTATCAGTGACTTTCCAGCATATGGGATGCTATCAGGTTGGACTACGCATGGGAGACTAGCGTGTCCTTATTGTATGAGAAGCACTAGCGCATTTCAACTGAAGCATGGTAGGAAGAAGTCTTGGTTTGATGAAAATCGGAAATTTCTTCCCCTTAGCCATCCGTATCGACGAAACAGAACTTTATTCAAGGAAAAAGTGGTTGTACGGGACACTGCACCTCCTTATTTATCTGGAGAGGAAATTGAGAAAGATATCGATTACTATGGTGCACAAGAAACAGTCAAGAGAGGAGGTAATTGGCATACTCCTGCAAATATGGCTGATGGTTACGGTACACAGCATAACTGGCACAAGAAGAGTATATTCTGGAAACTTCCATACTGGAAGGATTTACTGTTGCGACACAATCTAGATGTGATGCATATAGAGAATAACTTCTTTGAGAACATCATAAATACATTACTGAATGTACCCGGGAAGACAAAAGATAACAAGAACTCGAGGTTGGATTTGCGTGGGTTATGTTGTAGGAGTGAACTACATATTAAAAGCGATGGGAAAATTCGAGTTCCCATTTTCAGATTATCAGCAGAAGCGAAGGCGGCGTTTTTCAAGTGGGTGGCATCAGATGTGAAGTTTTCCGATGGATACGTGTCAAATCTATCTAGATGTGTTGAGCAGGGACAAAAGTTTTCTGGGATGAAGAGTCATGACTGTAATGTATTTATGCAACGACTTCTACCACACTACAAGAAATATGAGTATTGGTAGCAGTTCACGGTAGCACGAATTCACCAACTGCTACCAAAAATGCCAAAATCGGAACACAACTTTACCGTAGCATTAAATTCGTGCTAAGAGAAGATTTCATTAAGTGGGAAGGCAAAAATCACTACAATTATTTTGGAACCAATACTTAGCCAATTTTTTGGGTTTTTTTTTACTTCCCACCAAACAAAACAACAATTCCCTTTTCATTAGGGTTCTCTGAGTCTCATCTCGTCGTCTCTATCCTCCTCGAGTCTCAGACTTTATTCAAGCCACTCCTTTACTCGGTATGTTCAAGAAACTTCAGACCGCTGTGAACACAAGCTATGTCTTCATCTTCTTCATGGTATCTCAATCTGAAGCATGACTGCTCAAGCCGCGACACCACCTGATCTTCTGCAAGTTCCACGCCGTGATTACTCCAGGTTGTCCTGTCTTCTCCTTCCTCGTGACTGACTTCCCCTAGACGATTCACGCCGTCGTCTTCGGATCCGGCGACAAGAAAGCTTCGATCCTCTCCAATGGTGGAGTTTCACGTATATGCAAGATAGGTCCCTCAACTTCTGCTTGTGCTTTCTGATTTTTGTATTCAGGGAACTTGATTCCTCTGAGGTAAGACTTTTGATTTTGAAAATGGAAAGTTCTTGTCTTTATAGCTAAAAAGACAATCTGTTTTGGTAAGCTTATTTTGTGTGTGCGTTTTCTTCTTACATTCTATTGTATAAGAATCAATTGTATAGTATCGTTGTGAGATTTAGTTCAACATGGGTTCTCTGCCTTTGATTGTTCTACTTGGTGTTTCCCTTTTTCAAGGAACAAAGTTATAGATGAATCTCATGGCTTGAATGTTAAGGACAAAGTCAGGAAACCCAGATTTGGGATACTGCTGGTGAAGAAAGGTTTCTTCTCGATCTGTGTTCTTTACTTCTTGACAGATCTCAAGAACTGAATTGAAACTTTCAATATTTTCTGTAGATTCGTAACGAATTCTTACGTTCATGTGTTTGTTGTTTTGTATGAAGAGCTTAAGCAAACTTTAGATGTGTCTTTGTAGATCGTAGAATCATGAATATGATATAAAGTTTTCATTTTTATTGATTACTTTGACCAGTGAGTGCTTAATATATTGTAAGTAGACAAAATTATTGTTTGGAGTCTTTGTTCCAGTTATGTTCTTGTTATGTTTATGTCTAGGTACCGACCACTCACTTGTGAGAAACAAATCTGATCTCTGTCATCTTATTGTGGTTCAAACACAAGATGCTAAGTCTTTTGCAGAGAATGAAGCACTCTACTTCATGGAAACTTCAGCTCTTGAGTCTACTAACGTTGAGAACGCGTTTTCTGAAGTACTCACACAGATTCACCAAGTTGTGAGCAAGAAAGCAACGGAGGCTGGTGATGATTCAAACTCTGGTAACTTTACTCAAGCTTTTTTTGCTTATACCAGTACTCCTTCATGAGTCTCCTCAGACCCCAACTCCTCTGATTCGATTAGGAGAGACGGACACAGCAGAGACAACCAATAGCCATGGCTGAACAGGTTCTACTTCTTCTTTCTCTGTCTCTTTGTTCATATACATCTTGCAAATATTCTCATCCTCTTCTCTCTGTTGCAGACTGACAAAGCTTTTCTTAAGCAACCCAAGGTCTTCCTAAAGTAAGAAGAAGGAAAATAATGAATCTTTATCGTTTTGCTTACGAATTGGTCCTTATGATGATGATTATGTGTGTGTTTCAGCTAGAACATTGGTTTGATCTGGTTTGATCTGTAGATTTACCTCTGTTCATTTCTCTCCGCTCTACTGAATCTCATTCATGTGCTTGTCCAATTGTGTTTGTGTGACTAGGTCGTCAATCAAGTATCTCAAATTAGGCGTAAAACTCTCTACGCTTGGCTAGGTTTAAGAGGTGATATCACACTGCATCGCTTGGCTAGGTATAAGAGGTGGAGACAGTGTTTGGCTTGTGATTTCCTATATCAATGTTGAGATCTCTCTTTGTATTCTTTGTAGGTGTGGGTATGAGTTTTGCTACTGTTGTGGAGCAGAGTACATAGAAAGCCAAATACCATCGAAATTGGTTTATGGGTTTTGCTATTTGAATATGCTTCTTGCTTTAGATTGAGTTCAAGATGAACTCTGGAAGATGGCTTGGTGAAACTTGTGATGTTAGTATAGGACTTAGAATGATCTTATGTAAAGACTCGTTCTACTTAATGTAATAATGTTGTTTTTTTTGGATAATTTATGCAATAGGAAAATTAAATGTATATTCTCGATAATTTATAAAAATCACTTTTGGCACTAAGATATTTGGTTTTAGGTAGATATATTTTTTCTAAGTCATTTCATTTACTTTCTTCAGAAGAAAAAGAATCCAATTTTCTCATGAAACCCTAAACCCTAAACATGTTTTAAACCCTAAACTTTAAAATATCTTTTAAAAACTCTAATTTTTTACACTTAACCTCAAATATTAAATTTAAATTCAAAATTTAATATATAGTCTAAATTTATAATTTCCTAAACATATACCCTAAATTTTCAATCAAACTTTATTCCCTAAACCCTAAACTCAAACATAAATCATATATTTGTAGAAGTAATAACTAAAACAAAAGTATATAACTTTTTAAAAATATAAACTTTCAACATGTTTGTCAAACTTTAATCTCATATAGGAATATTCAACTTTAAGCATTATAATCCAAACCCTACATATACTCCAAATCCTATGTATAACTCCAAACCCTCTATCATTTCCCAAACTCTATACAACAAGTATTGAACCAAACATTTAAAAATTTTTAACACTTATTTTATACTAAATTATGTAATTATACAAACTATATACTTTAAATAAAATTAGTATATTTTAGAAGTTATAATTTTATACTATAAATTTTGAATGAACATAAGCTATAAACCTTAAATTTACTCATTCTATAAGTCCAAAAGAAACATAAAAAGAAATCAAAATTAATAAAAAAAACAAGATACATTTTCATTGGTCAATCCAAATGGCGAGGATTACAATCTAAACCGTTGAATAAATTCAATCCAAGGGATCAGATTTATCCTCCTCTCTCTCACCACCTTTACGTCTCCCCACTTCCCAATCCACTTTTTTCTACATTCTCTCTCAGATCTACAATCTCACCTCCTTTTTTCTTCTCTCTCAAAGATTATCATCAACAAAAATAATTGGAGAAGGAACAAATAGTGGCCAGAGAAGAGTCAAGAACAGGTTCTCTTCATCTCCACTAACCCCACTGCTGCTGAGCTTTAGCCCCGCCATCTCAATCTCCTCTCTATCTCCGTCAATATCCCACCACCACAACACCACGGTTGTCTCTCACTCTCCGTGTGCTCTCTGTCTTTTGTCCTTAATGCTCAGACCATGCTTCCATGGAGTTTGAAGGCAGATTTGGTGGGTTATCTCTCTATATCCCTCTCTCTTTCTCTCTCTCTATAAATCTGATTTTTTTTTGTTCATGACCATAAAAGGCTTTGTGAGTAATGGAGGCGGTTGTGAGCAGAGGAGGAAACGGCGGTCGTGAGCAGAGGAGGAAACGGCGGTCGTGAGCAGAGGNTCAGACCATGCTTCCATGGAGTTTGAAGGCAGATTTGGTGGGTTATCTCTCTATATCCCTCTCTCTTTCTCTCTCTCTATAAATCTGATTTTTTTTTGTTCATGACCATAAAAGGCTTTGTGAGTAATGGAGGCGGTTGTGAGCAGAGGAGGAAACGGCGGTCGTGAGCAGAGGAGGAAACGGCGGTCGTGAGCAGAGGAGGAAACGGCAGTTGTGAGCGGAGGAGGCAGCGGCGGTCGTGAGCGGAGGAGGCAGCGGCGGTCGTGAGCGGAGGAGGCGGAGAAGACCACCGGAGGCCCAAGAGCTTGATAGATGAAGGAGGCTTAGGTTTAGTTATTGATTAATTAGGTTTTGGTTTAATGTGTTTCAGTTTTGGTTTAATGTTTTATGGTTTAATGTGTAAATAAAATTGTAAACCAGTATTAATTAATAAATAAAAGTTTAATAATAAATTTTAATATAAATTTATGCTTTATTTTATTTTTATTTAAATTATAATACTGATTAATTACGAATTATAAAACAAAAATATAGGTAACATTCAATATCATATAAATTATGAAATAGCGTTATATATATGTAACTATAAAATATTTTATAGCATTAAAACAAAGCCATAAAAAAATAAATCACAGCACAGATAAAATGCAATAAAATATTATCATGTAGCATAGAGTTAACGCTATATGTCTATTTATTATAGCATACAAAAAATGCTATGATAGGTAGGGGTCTACCATAGCTGCGGCTGTCACGGCGTTCTTCGAAACGCTATGAAAACTCTATAGTAGTGTTTTTCGGGTGCTATCAATACTAATATTTCTTGTAGTGCCATTTGCCTTTGCGGAGTTGCTTCCAAACAATGTTCACGAAGCACTTGCAGGTAACTTTTCACTTTTTAATTTCATTTAAATATGTAACAGATTTGCATGTCGGAGTATTATATCTTATTAATATGCAATTGGATTTACAGGTATTGTAGCTTTTTTCAGTGATCTCTGCTCACGTACATTAACTGAAGATATCATCAGTCAACTTGATGATAATATCCCGATCTTGATGTGTAATCTTCAGAAAATTTTTCTGCCATCCTTTTTTGACGTCATGGAACATCTAGTTCTCCATTTCCCACACGAGGCATTGCTACGTGGACCGGTTCATAACGGATGGATGTATCCCTACGAGCGATCCATGAAATATTTAAAAAGGAAAGCAAAAAATCATGCAAGGGTGGAAGGTTCAATAGTTGCTGGGAGCTTGAATGAGGAAACATCTCACTTTACTTCGTACTACTTTGGCTCAAAAGTCCGTACACGAAAACGGGCTCTGAGCAGATATGACGATGGTGGTGTTATTCCGACTTATATTGAAAAGGATGTTCCTGACATATTATGTCAGATTGGACGTCTAGGTGGAAAACTAAAAGAAGTTTGGTTGTCAAGAACAGAAGATGCTCACAGTGCCCACACATATATACTTCTTAATTGCGAGGAGATACAAGAATTTGAAAGGTAATTAATTATATAAGTTAAAATTACATGTTTGATATGATATTTAATTAATATTTGATGATCTATCCTTTGTAAAAACAACGATTTCGTTGCACAAGTTGAAGAAGCTTTACCAGGATTATCAATTAATGATCTCAACAAAAGGAAAGATCAACACTTTGTGCAGTGGTTAAAAACACAGGTAAACCAACATATATATAATTAATATATATATATATATATAATTAATATATATATATATATATATATATATTATGTTATTTTTACTATGAATTAAACCACTTATACATGTACAGGTTAAGTATGATGATCCATACTATAGTGCGTGGGTTCATGAATTGATACAAGGTCCAATTGCTAAGGTGACCATATCACCTATGTATTTCACACGAGGTTACACTTTTCACACTTACGAGTATGGAAGTCGTCGAGCAACGGTGAACTATGGAGTATGTGTAAAAGGCGAAACAGATTTCTACGGAATCTTACAAGAGATCATCGAGGTGGAATTCTCTGGATTAGTGAAGATGAAATGTTTCCTCTTCAAATGTGATTGGTTCGACCCGACGGTTAATAGGGGTATTCGGTATAACAAATTTGGAGTTGTGGATATCAATTTAAGACGGAGGTACAACAAATTTGAGCCCTACATCTTGGCAGCTCAAGCAGACCAAGTTTGTTTTATTCCATATCCGCGGATTAGACAATCTGGAATATCCTAGTTAGCCGCTATTAAAGTTACACCTCGGGGTCGTGTAGTGAGTGACGATGAACAACCGCCTTTGCAAGGAGATGCCGTTAACGAAGTGGCAGTGCCTGAACAACCTGTTGATGAAATTTTACTTGTTGATCCTCAGAACCTAGGATATGAAGATCTTCCATATGATTTAGCGGATGAAGGCAATGAAGATGAATTTGAAGAAAATGATGAAATAGATGATGGTTCAGAAGATGATGACGAGTAATAACACACACATATATATATATATATATATATATTGATTAATACTTTTAGAGTTTTAGTATTTTTTAATATTAATTAAGAATTTTCTGATATATTGAGGTTTAGAGTTTAAAAATGATATACTTATGAAGTTTAAGGTTTAAAGTTTGGGGTTTGGGGTTTGGGGTTTCAGACATAGGGTATAGACAACTGTAGTTCCTTTTTGGTCGTAACTATTGGTCCCTCTCTGGTCGTAAAACACCGGCTGATCGTAATATGTATATATATTTTAAATATTGGTCCTTTTTTGGTCGTAACTATTGGTCCCTCTCTGGTCGTAAAACACTAGTGGTCCCAGGCTGGTCGTAATATATATATATATATATATATATATTTTAAATATTAGTCTCTTTTTGGTCGTAAACATTCCCTATAAATACCAAGTCCTATTCGAAATTGGACATCAAAACACAAACAAAACATCTCTTTCTTTAAACATCAAAACACAATTTTTTTTAAAAAAACATTTAGTTTAGTTTTTGCGTAAGATATTTGTAAAAATACCTTAGACAAATTCTTCCATAGATTTGAAATATTTCTATAGGAGCTTTGTCTAAGGTATTTATACATGTCTTAGGAATATTTTTTTTTAAAAAACATATAATTTAGTTTTTGCCTAAGATATTTGTAAAAATAACTTAGACAAATGGTTCCATAGATTTGAAATATTTGAAATATTTCTATAGAACCTTTGCCTAAGTTATTTATACATGTCTTAGGAATATTTTTTTTCATGACTTTCTTTTGGTGGTAAATGGGATGTAATGTTTGAAGTTGACCTTGTTTGGTCGTAATGTAGAAGTAAAAGTTTGGTCTCGAAGTGGTCGTAAAGCTTTCTAGATTCTTATTGGTCGTAAAGTAAAAGTAAATGTTGGACTCTAAGTGCTCGTAAATATTTATAGAATCTAATTGGTCGTAATGTCGTCCCTGGTGGATGCTGATTGGTCGTAATACGTGGTCCCTAATTGGCGGTAAAGTTACTTTGGTCGTAATCTAGAAGTAGTTTATGACCACATTACGACCAAAGGTAAATCCCTATATAAACTCGTCGAGCAAAGCTCACTTCGTCGTTCACCATACTCTCTCACTAACCACCACTTTCCCTCTCTTCAGGTATGTTTTTTTTTTTTTGGTTTTAGTTTAGGTGGTAATTAGATTAGGTTTGGAATTGGTTTAGCACGGGATTAGATTATTTATATTAGATAATTAATATTTAATTACTTTTAAAATTATTTTGGAATTAATTGTTTCTTATCATAATTTTTATTTGTATATGTAGATATGGCCGGGAGAAAGAGATTATGAAATCACGCAGCGAGAAGCCAAACTGCTTCTTACGGCGAAACATTTCTCGGTTCGTCGTCGTCGGATCCATCAGCTAGCTCTGGCACAGCCCGGGAGTTTGTCATCCCTGAGACCGCGGCCCAAGGCACTCAACCATCTTATGTGCCTCCTCCTCCGTTTGTGCCACCGCAGCAGCCTCTTCAGTTTGACGTGCCTCCCTACTATCCGCAGAAGGATGATCATCAGCAGTATCATGATCATCATCTGCAGCAGCTTCATGATCATCAGCAGCAGCAGCATCATGATCATTATCAGCAGCAGCATCATGATCATCATCAGCAGCAGCAGCAGCATCAGCATCAGCATCAGCAGCAGCAGCAGCATCAGCAGCAACAGCATCATGTCCCTCCTCCAGTCCATGAAGCTGCTCCGCCTCCTCCTCCGGGTGTCCATCCGGATTTGCTTGTGCCACCGGATGCTCCCTACGCTAGATACACGGTGGAAGATCTTCTCCAAATGCCGGAACGAGAAGGTTTACCCATCATCGATCCAGATCGACCACCAAACACTCTCTGGTAATTTTAATTATGATTTTTTTTCCATATATATGAAATTTTAATTATATATATTTTCATCAAACATTCATGAATTTTCAATTTTTTTGTAGGTTTCCAACAGATAATCGCTTGGGACGGAGCGTCGCAAACATCATAAGGTCAAACTTCCGGGAGCCTCATCCGAACTGGTCCCTTACACCGGACCACGTTCGGAGGACTTGGTTCAAATGTTTTGCGGTAAGTTATTTTCTTTCTTAATTAAATTAATTTATTTCACTTTTTAATTTCATTTAATTATTTAATTATTTCTCATTTTAATTATTTTTCGCAGCAAAAATGGAACTGGTCTATTGCGGTCAATGAGACATTGAAGGAAGGGTTTTACGAGAAGGCGCAAGAACGCCTTAAGAATATTGTCGGCGATTGGAAGGATAAGTGGAGGTTTGATCCCGATGTCAGAAAATGTAAACTGACCTACATCAGCGATTACGTTTGGAATGGCTTGACGGCTTATTAGAGTCTGCCGAAGTCAGTTAAAAATTCGGCCCGTTGCTCCAACAACCGAATGGCGCGTGATGCTGAGGGTAATTTGGTCGTTGTGCTCCACATTTCTGGAAAGACTTCTCACGCAGGGAAAGCTCTACAAATTGTAAGTACTAGCTAAAATTTTAAATGTTTTTTTAAAAATTTTAATTTGTTTTTAGCTTTTTAATAATTAAATTGTTTATTTATATATTAATTAATTAGTTTAATATATTTAATTATGTTGTTCTGTAGGCTGCGGTGGAAGGAGCACCACCCTCTCTTGCCCGACTTTACAAGTTGACCCATCAGCGTTCTGATGGGACGTTTGTAGATCCTCGAGCAGAAAAGACCTACAACGATGTTGAGGAGCAGATTCAGGAGGTCCAGACCGAGTTGACGGTGGAACAAGGGGAACCCGTTCAGTTATCCATCGTTGAACAAGACAAAATTTTTGAGAAGGTAATTAATTATTATTCGATTTTATAGTTAATTATGTATATACTAGCTAATTTAATTAATTTAAATTATTTTAAATGAAGGTTATCCCGAAGAAGAGGAGACGGATGATCGGGATCGGTACGGTGAACGATGTCCTGAGGGCTAGAGCTGAATACGCTACAAGACAGCAAGAAGAATCTCAGCAGCTCCAAACCGATTTGACAACCGCCAACCAAGTCATTTCGACCCTCCGGACGGACAACGAGTCCAACAGGAACCACATTAGGGCCATGGCGGAGATGTTTGATGTTATGGCGGAAACAAACCCAGCCCTTGCGGAAATGTGGAGACCTCGACGTTCAACGATCTATCCCGACCTAACTCCAGAAGAACGAGCAAATGCAGAGCGAGGTGCCGATGAACATAGCTCCCAGTTTTTCGCAGACATTAATCTTAATAATTAATTAGTTTTCTTATGTAATTTGAATATATATTTTTATTATGTTTTGGATATATTAAGTTATGTTTATTTTCTAAACTGAAGGATTTTTAATTAAATATTAAATTTCATAAATTAAAAATTTTAGATTTGTGAATTTTAAAAGGTGAAATTTTATTATCATTCTAGAGGTGAAGTGGTCGTATTAATTAAATCAAACCGAAGTTATCTAGTCGTACTTTTTACGACCAAATTGTCTCTATGGTTCAAGAGTCGAGGGTATGTGGTTGTACATTTTACCTCGATTTAAATACTATTTTACGTCGAGTTTGACTTCTGCTTTACTACCAACTGTTCCGACCAATTAACGTCTAACTGTGTGGACGTAACTTTACGTCAAATCCACATCTAGAGTACGGCTACCTATTTTACATCTGTCTTACGAACAAATTCATTAGTCGTAATATTTGTTTACGTTACGACCAAAAGTTAATTACGACGGGCTAATAACGACTAAATAACTTTCGTTGTTATATGGCCGTAAAAGTCCATTTACGACCAAATAACCTCTAAATGTGTGGTCGTTATGCCCACGTTTTCTTGTAGTGACCATTGTACATAAAATTCAGTGTTTGACACTAGTTTTTTTAAAAATCATATTGTGATAATTATCACTAAAATCATTTGGCATCTTGCCAACAATTTATGTGGTAAGCAAAACTTCCCCCACATTTCTTGAAATCACTCAAACACATGTATATTTGCATTTAACATCTCTTCGAAGTTTTGAAAAAAATTTCTACGACTTCTTTAGATTTAAATGAATAAAAAGTAATTTTGAACATTATTACAATTTTCTCAAAAATGTATTTCATTCTCAGAAATTAACATTTTACATACAACTATTTTTCATAGTTCTCTCAAGCTGTTAAAATCCAACTTGTATGCTTTGGATTTTTCCAAAAAGATAATTTTGCTTTTAGCAAATGTACATTTCATTACAAGATATATTTGTGGCATCAAAACCACAAATCTCTTTGGTTTCTTTCAACCATATTGAGTTTGAAACTATAGTATTTATGTCAGTTTCTATCATATTGATCTGAAAATTCTCATTGTTTTTTTTTTCTATGATCAATCTTTATACGATTCGCGTTTAAAGCATTGACTAAGTAAATGTTTTAATCAATGTTAACAACATTTTATTTCTAATGGCAAATGATTCATATGTGGCAGACCTCTCCCAAATTTATTTTGGGGCGTCAACTCACAAATCCATTTCCATCCATATCATTTAATCTTCTAAAGATCCAAATGTTTTTTATAACTAGGATATCACCATACTTAAATCATTCTTCTTTGGTCATCCATGTACTTAATAATTAAACTAAATTACATCCATAAAAAAAAATCTGTAACCATAAAACAAAAACGTTAGGCATTCTTGATAAGGCCTGTTCGTTTCTTAGATGCTGCTTTACAGACGTGCGACCAAAAAAAAACAAACAATAAAGAGAAATAATGACATAGTTATGCTATAACAGTCGCCAGAAACTGATGCTAATGCTTTTTTCACCCATTTTAATGGCCGCCGTAAAAAAACAGCGACTTCATCACGTCGCCGGCAGTAATTGTTCCTTCTATGAAGTTTAACGCAACATCTTCAGACGAGCTATTATTAATGAATTGCTGACGTGTCCTTTGGTATTTTTTGGCCGCACATCATTGCCGCAGCGATTAAGAAACGAACATGGCTATAATTAAAGAAAAGGTCAACGGATTAACAAAAAAGCATTAAACCAGTCCAAGTCACATTGAAGAGCATATACCAATAATAAAAAAACGTCTACCATCTTTCTTATTCAAACATTTAGATACTTAGTATTATTTCAATTTCGAAATAACTTATACAAAGTAAATTAAGCTTGGAAATCAATTATTGATAATTCTATAAGTTAGAAAAACAGACAATTTAAATACAAGCTGCAAATTAATCAATCTTATATGCTAATCACAACCAAGCTGAAACTCTTTTAGAATAACTTATAAATTTCAGTTGTGACGATTTCTAAAAATCTGTAAGAAAATAACACATGAAACTTTTTCAAGTTCTAATCCGTTGAAAAAAATTCAAAAATTAATTTAATGGCTTAGATTAATTTATCAATTGCAGAACTTTTAAACCATAATCAAGAATCTGATGGAAATAGATTGATTTTCCATCATAATGAATTCCTCAATTCCTGTTTTCATTGGAAAAAAAACACTAAACAAATTATCAGTTTTTCGTTAGTACAATAACGAAGATTGGAGAATTAAGATTGTAGGACCATGATTTCTACGATATGGCAAACTAAATAGTTTGTTTATATAATGACAAAACAGAAATAAAATATACAATACTTAATGCCAAAATATGATGAACAAAGAACGATTTCGTGTGGAGGCGAGACACTCTTTCCTTAATTCTTTAATTGCCCGTAGTGTGACGGTGTTTATGCAATCAGAATCCCAGGATACAACCACACTTTGACTATTCTGCATCACTCAGAATAGAAGCTAACGAACCTCTTTTTGTGTTGTACTCTCATACACAAAATAAAAAAAATACTAGGACAACTATTCTAAGTGGGAGATGCATCAATCCAAAAATACGTATCATTTCTATAATTCTAACAACCCATTTATTAGAAAAAGAAATGAGAACCACATGTTTCATTTGCAACAAAAAAAATGAAACCTTCCATGGTGCACAAATGGAGACTTTAATTTTTGCCAAATTATATATGAATTTATTTCACATTTTTACCAAAAAGTTAAAGAGTAAAATTATTATTATTTGACCCATTCAAACAAAATAATATAATTTAAGTGGATTTCTTTTTTATATTTTATAAATATAAAAGATCAACATATATTTTGGTTATAAGATTATGTTAATAATGTACATGAAGTCCAACTAACAAAACAAAACTCAAATCCAAATATCTAATATGTATATTTGTTACACATATTAGACCTCAATTTATCATACAAATAAAACTTTATTTTGGCATATGAATACACTATTCATAATGTCCAAAAATAGTTCCAACATGCCAAAGCCTTTCTACCCAGACAAATGTGAATTTCTAAATATTCTCACAAAAATCCAAACTTTCGGATTGTTTCAAGAAAAAAAGTAATCAAATCCAACTACCCAGAATCCAAAACATCCAAAGGAATCAACTTTACTGCAAAGAAGACAGTAAATTTTCAATTTTTATTATTACCGTTAACACCCAAATGATGTCGCACGATCACTCACCAGAAAGTGGCTCCAAGAGGCTTCAACAGAGGCAGCTGGCAACGGCTCCGGGACACCAAAGGAGGAGGACTGAAAGGAGGCGATTCCAGCGACGGATACGGTGAGGCGGAGGTCGGACGACGAGATGAAGAGGATCAGAGGAAAGATGGAGAAATGAACGCGAGTCCAACAAGAGCCAGTTCTTCTTCCTCTTAATTAAGATCCGTTGCTTACGTTAATATCTTTTTTCTTTTTTTTTAAATTAGAGATTACCTAAGAAACACCTTTAAGCGTCCGCGATAAAGGTGCTCTATGTTCTTTGTCTTTTTTTTTTTAGTTTTATAATAGCTTTTAAATACTACTATTCCAAAAAAACAAAAGAATTTTGATCTTAGTAATTAATTTATTATAATATCCAAATAAATATATTTAAAATTAACTTTGTATTTTTGGTGGGAAACACAATTTTTCATTTTGGAGGAAAATACGATTTCGGCGGAAAACACAATTTTTGGTTTGGGTGAAGAACTCAGTTCCCTGGTTTTGATGGGAAAACACGATTTTGTTTTTTTTTTGTGACAAAACTTGATTTTGTGATTTGTGGCGAAAAACAAGATATTTTTTTTTTCTTTTTTCGGCTGATAAAATTGATTTGTAGTTTTGGAGGGAAATTTTGTTTCCACGGGTTTGAGGGGAAAACATGATTTATGATTTCAGTGAAAATGTGAATTTTTACGGTTTTAACGAAAAATGTGACTTAATGGGTTTTGCAAAAAATACAATTTTACGGTTTTGGCAATAAAACGTGGTTTTAGGGTTTTTACGAGAAAAAAACAGTTTTACAGTTATGCTAGGAAAACGTTGTACGGTTTGGAAGGAAAACATGATTTTACGATCTTAGTAGGAAAACTTTATTGGATTTTATGATGTAAATGCTGCATCCAATGTCTACATTTTTGGCATCTCAAATATCTAAATTTTGTACAAATTGTGGATTTTGNAAACGTGGTTTTAGGGTTTTTACGAGAAAAAAACAGTTTTACAGTTATGCTAGGAAAACGTTGTACGGTTTGGAAGGAAAACATGATTTTACGATCTTAGTAGGAAAACTTTATTGGATTTTATGATGTAAATGCTGCATCCAATGTCTACATTTTTGGCATCTCAAATATCTAAATTTTGTACAAATTGTGGATTTTGTATTTAGATACAACATCAAGATGCTAACAATTGTGTTCAAACGTCAAAAACGAACATAACCTTACTTTTGAGGCAATGGAAGAGATTTACATTCTAACTCTAAGCTTTTGTAATCTTATCTAGATCCTTATCTGACTCAGAAAAAACTTAAAGCTGTGATTCCAAATCCGTTTTTCATTTAGTAGCACAGAAACATAGAGATATGATAATGCAAAGGTACAATGGTTCATAGATAATCGCATCCCGAGAACAAGTTATTGAGTTCATAGATTGTTTTGAAATTTAGAGCTCTAAATTTTCTATGTGTGTGTAGTTTGATTGTTTCTTCATATATACAGACGATGGAATCCTTGGGTTTAAATTATGTTTGGGAAAAGGCTCGTTTTCAAAGATTTATACTTTTTTTTTGTTAGACAAGTTGTCACAATTGATTTGCAGGCAATTGTGACAACTTGTTCTCTGTGAGGATTGTTAAATGGTGAGATTTTGAGTTCTACGAACATCAAACGCATCAATAACCTACCTGAAGAAAGCTTGTGATTTATAGGTGAAGGGTTAAAGTCGGTGTTCTGCATGTCTAGCATAGATCCCACAAGGCAAGTGACAATAAAGACTTTTATTATAATAACCCACTTCCTGGAACCTAGGCTGGCTCTGCAGAGACAACTCAAGTCATACGGAGCAGGTTGTTACAAATGTATCCATGGATTATCATGTTTGGAAAAGGCTCATGTGTTGGTTCAAATGATGTTTGCGAAATAATCAAGGCTCATGTTTTTTTTTTTTGTAACAAGGTTTATGTGGTTATCCTCGTATATATTAATTGAAAATTCACTTAAGTGACTTACGTGTCACCCATATGAGGACTCTCCAATTAAACGTTCTAATTTGATTGGTTGATGACTTTTTTATTTTTTATTTATTTAATTAAAGTTTTTAAAAGGATACTAATTCTAGAATTAACTACTCTAGTCTTTGCTTTCAAGCAAACAGTTAATATTATATTTTATTTTGACAAATTTTATACAAATAAAAACATTTTATTTTGATTTAATATTAAGTATATATGTCTAAAATAACAACCTTAAGTTATTTTTCTTATATTTAGTTAGTTAATCAGATGTAATTAAAATAAGTATATATTAAAGTAATTTAAAATCAAGGAAAATAATACTTCTGAAAGATTATCTAAAGTATGCTTGTTTTTAATATAAAAAATTGATCAAGTGGATTAGTGTTTGATAAAATAGTGTGATGATTGGAGATACTTTAACGATTAATTTGTTGATTAATCAATTCTGAGTTTTATGTAAAATAGTAAATAAAAAATGAGTGAGAAAGAGTAATATATGATTTGAAAAAATTATGAAAATTTTATAACTATTTTACATAAAAGTAAAATAAAGTGGTAGAAAAAAATGTGAAGAATAGAAAGTGTTATAAATAATTTTTTTTGTCAATAATCTTCGGTTTTGTGTTAATTACAAATTATTTCATAAAAGATCTTTGGAAACTTAGATTAAAACTTTTGGAATTATCATTATTTCTCAAAACTCTTCTAAGATTATATATTATCAATATTTTGATTTACAAACTAGTTAAAGTCAAAAAGCTGTTTGAATATTTATGATTCTTATTTAAAATTATAAAACTATAAACAAATATTTAATTTTCCTACAATATTTATATACTTTTGAGTTCCAGATTACATCTTCACGTAAGAGTTGCATTTTCAGTCAAGAAAAAGATAGAAAACAACTTAAAAGCTGTAATTTTGAATTCCTTTCCCGAGTTTGTAGCATCGAAACGTGGAGATATGATAGTGCAAAGGTACAGAGGAGATTGGTAGTGGACCAGTGGTAGATAATTGCACCCCAAGAACAAGTCGACAGTGTCCTAAACAATTTTTTAACATATATTTTATGTTCTTATCTAACATTATATATGCATTTAGTATATAAGTTACATTAAAAATTCATAAACTGTTTCAAATTTTTTTAAAATAAAATTTATTCACTTCAATCAACTTGTTTATAATCAATTCTTCATTTATTTGAAAGCTAAAACAATACATAAACCGGTAAAAACACAAAGATAAGTCATTTATTATCAAACCATACAATCATTACTTTTTCACGCTTTTAAATTCATTGATGAGAAGTGAAATTAATTTTATAAAATCAACTATATAACAATCTTTTAAAATTTATCATAAACATTAGACTACATTCATCATAATCTTACTAAAATAATCGGTTAATACGAAATAATTTATCTAAAATGCAATTATTTTTTATACTTAAGAAATTTATTAAAAAAAATTTTATAATAATGCTAAACTTTCTTACAAATATTATTATTAAAATTATAAATTAGCTTACATATAAATACTAATAAAATTTTAATATAAAAAATTACAAAAATATGCACTTTAAAAGTTGGATGTTCTAAGCGACCGTTTGAGTCACTTGTCCTCTGGGTCGGCTCTGCAAGTCGATGAGCTCTTAGCGTCTTAGATGGGGATTATGGAGGGGTTTTAATATCTAAAAGGCTCTAACTCTTCGATTAGCTTTTGATCGTTTTTCATATATATAAAAAAGTTGGAATCAATCATTCATAAAAAAAAAAAAAACTAAAAGTGAAGAAAATAAAAACACGTTCATTAAAGGAAAAGAAAAGTCATACAATTTATTTGATAAAAAAAAGGAAAAGAAAAGAACGGAAGAAGTTGTCACACTTGTAAGATGTGGAAGCATGTTGAACAAAGAAAAATGTGGAAGCATGTTATTGTTATAAACTCTTGACTTTGCTCACTCCAAATCTCTTTATAAAAAACTCCAACTCTTTTTTATTCACTCTCATCATAATAATTTGTATCCAAATGCCAAATATGGCGACTTCTCCTCGCTTTACTACTACTTTCTTCGTTCTCCTCCTCTTCTTTGTCTCCCTTGTCTTTCTCTTGCCTCTAACTGTGGCCGACGGAGACGAAGACAAAGCTAAGAAAATCAAGGAATTGGTGGAGAAGTTCAAATCACTAGCAGCAAAACAGAAAAAAAAGGACTAGAATGTGAGATCAATTGGTTGGGCTTCTCATGTGTGTTTCCGTTTCTCTTTAACGATGTGTCATTTTTGTTGTTAGTTTTATATTGTTGTTTTTAAAGACATTTTATTTTATTTTGTTAAACTTTCATAATTCTAGAATTACTCGTTATTTTTTATGTACTTACCATCGTTACTAACGGTGTAGCCCCGCGCAAACGCCTGGTTCTATTATAAATTGTTTTTTTGGTTAAGTAGATAACTGTGGAACAATTAGTTTTCTTTTCTCAAGGTACTATTGGCTTTCCAGTTTTGTATATGCAGGGTTGGAGATGTAAGAGTTGGCATCAGCAGCGAAGGGAAAGCATTTGTCTTTGTATTAGTGTAGGACGTGTTTATACTCCCAGCCGTTGCCGGATTGCGAATTTTTCCCTTTTGGTGTCTTTTGGACTGACGGTCTATGTAAATACTTTCTTTCGTTTATTGACCACTGTATACTGTGTTCATGTGTGAGTAGAAAGCCTTCGACAAGGTGAACATAGAATTACCATTGAACGATTCTATGAACATATCAGCTCCCATTAAGAAGTACGTAAAGGACATGTTAACTAAGAACTATCAAACTGCTGAGCTTAATGTGATGAAAGTTTTAGAAGAAGTAAGCGCCATGATTCAGGGAGGAACTTCGATCAAACAATCTGATCCTGTTAGTTTCGTCCTGGATTGCCACATACAGGACACACGTTTCCTATGATTCCTCTGCGACCTAGGCTCTAGTGTTAATCTCATGCCTTACTCCGTTGCGATTTCTTTGGGGTATTACAACTTTTTAGCAACATCCATTACTTTGGTCCTTGCCAACAGATCAGTCAGAGTTCCCGAAAGAATCCTTGAGGACATCCCAATTAGGATCAATGATTGTTTTATACCGACAGACTTCGGTAGTACTTAGGTACAAACAAGAGCCAAAAGATCCGCTCATTTTAGGGAGACCTTTTCTTGCCACTGCTGGAGCTATCATCGACATTAAAGAAGGACGAATATGCCTAAACATTGGAGATATACCAATGACTTTCGACATGGAAAAGTTAGTTAAACGCCCTTTGATAGATAACCAAACCTTCTGTGTGGAGGACATACCCGAGATACATGTTGTATCCTTCGCTGAGGTATACACTGAAAATCCGATAGAAAGCGGACCTAGTAGCGATAAGAAAGACATGTTCAGTCTGGATGATAGAGGGGATGACTATACAAACTTAATGGATGCTAACAACCAAGAAGCGAATATAGTAGGTGACGATTCAGATATCGATATTGATCGCTATTTGCACGACGGGTCTGATAAACAGCCTCCACACAAAGTCGATTGGAGTAAGGAGAAAGCACCAAAGGTTGAGCTTAAGCCACTACCAGCTGGGCTCCGATATGCTTTTCTTTACGAAAATTGTTTCCCTGTCATTGTCAATGCCAACTTGAAGAACGGAGAACTTGCACTTCTTCTGAACAAGTTGTGCAAGTATAGGAAAGCTATTGGCTATTCTCTCTATGACATTCCTGGCATCTCACCCAACCTTTGCATGCACTGCATCCATTTGAAAGATGATTCTAAATCATCTGTAGAAGCGCAAAGAAGGTTAAACCCAAACTTACAAGAAGTGGTGAAAAAGGAGATAATTAAATTTCTAGATGCTGGAGTTATCTACCCAATTTCAGATAGCAAATGGGTAAGCCATGTTCATGTTGTGCCTAAAAAGGGAGGTATCACCATGGTGAAGAACGATAAAGATGAACTAATCCCTACAAGGACAGTAACTGGACATCGGATGTGTATTGATTATAGGAAGTTGAATGCGGCCACTAGAAAAGATCACTTCCCTTTACCATTCATTGATTAGGTGTTGGAAAGACTAACAAACCATCAATACTATTGTTTTCTTGACGGATACTCCGGATTTTTCCAAATCCCTATACATCCGGACCATCAGGAAAAGACAACCTTCACATGCCTTTATGATACTTTCGCCTATTGCAGAATGCCGTTCGGCCTCTGTAACGTCCCTGCTACTTTCCAACGGTGCATGATATCCATCTTCACCGATATGATCGAAGATTACATGGAAGTCTTTATGAACGATTTTTCTGTCCATGGATCTGACTTCATGCCTCGAAAATCTCTGTAAAGTCCTGGCAAGATGAGAAGAAAAGAATCTGGTATTAAACTGGGAAAACTGCCATTTCATGGTTAACGATCGCATTGTCTTAGGACACAAAGTTTCTTCAGCTGGAATAGAAGTGGACCGAGCAAAGATAGAAGTAATGACCAAATTACCTGCCCCAAAAAACGTAAAAGACGTTAGGAGCTTTCTCGGACACGCTGGATTTTATAGCACGTTTATCAAAGATTTTAGCAAGATTGCTAGACCTCTTACTGCCCTCCTGTGTAAGGAAGCCAAATTTGACTTCACCCCCGAATGCATGAACGCTTTTAACGAGTTGAAAAATTCTCTTATCTCCGCTCCCATCGTTCAGGCACCCGAATGGAATCTTCCATTCGAAATTATGTGCGATGCTAGCGATTTCGCTGTAGGAGCAGTGTTAGGACAAAGAAAAGATAAAAAGCTGCATGCAATATATTACACCAGTCGCACACTCGACGAGGCTCAATGGAATTATGCAACAACAGAGAAAGAACTACTTGCTGTAGATTACGCGTTTGAAAAATTCCACCAATATTTGGCCGGCTCACGAATAATCGTGCACACCGACCACGCAGCCATCAAATATTTGATGCAAAAAAAAGACGCAAAACTAATACGATGAATTCTGCTTCTCCAAGAATTCGATATAGAGACAAAATATAAGAGCAGGGTTGATAACAGAGCAGCAAATCATCTCTCTCGGATAAGGGTAGAAGATAACGTCCCTATTAACGAATTCTTTCCGACGAAGAACATGGCACAGACAGACCACACGTTTATATGCCAGATTTCTCTTGCCTCCGAAAACGTATTGATCGATCCACAAAACATCCAGTTGGCCGATGTTGGTTACAACTCGTCGGTCGATTCAACGCATCTTGAGTTGATCGACGACGATGGTCACCTTGCTCAAGATTTAGCCACTATAAGTATCACCATCGATGTGAAAGTTCACGTTGCTTGCAATGCCGTGAGTTCCGAACCTGATCCCATTAGGGATGAAAAGTCGAGCAAGGAAGTATGCGCAATCGCCAAGAGCTATAGGGATAGACCTTGGTATGCTGATATAGTTAACTATTTAGTAGCTAATGTTGAACCCGAAGGACTTAAGGGCTATATGAGGAAGAAATTCCTTAGAGAGGTCAGGAGATATCATTGGGATGAACCCTACTTTTACAAACACTGCGCTGATGGGATATACAGACGCTGCGTATTCAAAGCAGAAATCCCCGATATCATTTTCCAATGTCACGGATCTGATTATGCTGGACATTTTGCTACCTTCAAAACGATTTCAAAAATCCTCCAAGCAGGATTTTGGTGGCCAACAACGTCTCGCGATGTCCACGACCATATAATACAATGTGACAGATGCCAGTGACGAGGAAAGATCTGCAAAAGACATGAAATGGAACAGAACTTCATTCTCGAAGTAGAAGTATTTGATTACTGGGGAATTGATTTCTCGGGTCCATTCCCATCCTATGGAAATAGATACATACTAGTTGCTGTTAACTACATATCCAAATGGGTCGAAGCTGTTTCTTCTCCAACGAACGACGCTTCTATGGTCATTAAGCTTTTCAAGAGCATCAATTTCCGCGATTTGGAGTTCTACGAGTCGTGATAAGCGATGGGGGAACTCATTTCATTAATAAGATATTTGAACGATTGCTTAAAAAGAATGGTGTTCACCATAGATTCGCCACACCTTACCATCCACAGATGAGTGGGCAGGTTGAAGTCTCGAACAGATAGATTAAGGAGATCCTTGAAAAGACTGTCGGAACATCGAGGAAAGACTGGTCTTACAAATTAGACAATGCACTTTGGGCATACCGAACCGCATTTAAGACACCGTTAGGAACAAAACCTTTCCACCTGCTCTACGGATAATCATGCCATCTCCTAATTGAGTTAGAGCACAAAGCAGCTTGGGCGGTTAAGTTATTAAACTTCGACGTCAAGCCAGCTGCTAAGAAATTCAGCTCAATGAACTGGACGAGATCAGACATCTAGCATACAAGAATTCAAAGCTATACAAGGAAAAGACGAAAGCCTACCACGATAAGAAGATCTTATTGTGAAAATTTGCACCAAATGACCAAGTGCTTTTATACAATTCTCGGCTAACTCTGTTTCCCGGAAAACTTTGTTCCCGTTGGTCAGGACCTTTCACGATTGCTGATGTTAAACCGTCCGGAGCTATCACTCTAATCGATAAGAACGGCGACGAATTTACCGTGAACGGCCAACGAGTAAAGCATTATTGGGGTCAGTCGTTCGCTCCAAGCACGATACAGCACTTCCCCATGCCCACGGAATCGTAAATTCCGTTAAGTCAAGCTAAAGACTAAAAATAAGCACTTAATGGGAGGCAACCCCTTCTAACAATTAATTCTTTCACAAAAATAAAAATTAAAATTAAAATAATAATAATAAAATATTATATATAATTAATCGATTTTTAATTTTTATAGCTGAGTATTAGTTTCGCGGGTTCCCATCGATCGACACAATTTTGTGAATCGATCGATTCGGACATCCCGAAGTCGAGTATCATTTAACTCGACACAAGCGGTTTCTTCCTCCATTCTAAACCCTACCGAAAACAAAAACCTCTCATCTCCCTCTTGTTTTTTGACGAAATTCTTTCGTTTCTCCACTCAATCAACTTGTTTTTCGATCCTCTGTTCATCTGTCTCACTCTTTTTGCAGATCTACAAGGTATAATCCCGAAAATCTCTATTTCTTACTTTTTAGGTTAAGGCTTTGGGGATTTGATAAAATTACTTGATTGAGCACGATTTTGAGATGTTTAGGGTCAATAGATTGCTAGATTAGGGTTTACGAACAGATCGATGTGTTTAATTTGCATTGAATCGCGATTTTAGATGAGTAATCCTTATTGCAAGTTTCGCGATGAGCCATTGATCAACACGTTGCTAGTCGTGTCGATCGACGAAGTGTTCCTGATATTGATCGATACGTCGATTTTCATCAATCGATCCGATGTTGTAGACATCGATCGATTCCGTATCTGTTTACTAATTTTGTTTTTATTCCTATCTATGTGTTTGCAGATGCAACCACAGAGAGAAAAGAGGACGAAGCAGCGACTCGATCGAGCAGGCACATCACGGAACGTGCCCCCGAAACCCTCTGTCGCCGCAAGGTGACGTGCGGTGACGAATCACCACAATGGACCCGCAATGACAAGACTCCGATCGGATCACGTTTCAGCATTTCCCGAATCCCGCCGCTGCGGTCAAGAGCACTGAGTGCCTCCACAGCAATGTCTTTGATGTGTGGAACGACTACGACAGCATGTTCTACAATGCATGGCTGGGAGTACGCATTGAGCCCACTCGTTTCATCGACTCAGCTACTATCAGACGCCTCGGTATCAAGAAGGGTATCCTGGGCATGATCGAGCAGTTAGCTTTTGGCACCATGGCCACACACCCGTACGACCTCTACCCAGCCCTCGTTTGACAGTTCATGGCCACCGCCCAGCTCACCTACGCGAACCTGAGGACCAAGACCGCAGCTGGCGGCGTGCTATCTATCTTTGCACGACAGCAGCTGACGGCATGCTATCTTTCTTTGCACGAGGCAGGAGATACTGTATCTCTATCCCTGAGCTTTGTGAGATCTATGGTTTTGAGGATAGTGCAGCTGCTAGTGGTGTTGTTCCCCCTTTCCCCAAGATGCACCAGTTCTGGGAACTCATTGGTACCGGCGATCTGCACGCCAACAAGTCCACCATAACGGACATTCGTCACCTGACTGTGCGCTACTTCTTGCGGGCCATTGCCAACACTTTGTTGTGCAAGATGGAGCCCAACAAGGTACGATGCAGGATCTTACACTCCTCTTCTGTGCTTTGGAGGGTTTGGTTGACCTGCGCCCGTATGATGAGGAGAGTGGCGTTATCGCACCTAACCTTGGCGCCATCTTTTCCTGAGCATCTAGTGGGGCTGAAGACGAAGCCATTCACGAATCGGAACGTCAAGACAGAGACGGTTGGGAGCCTCCTTACTCATATCTTCTAACACCTCGGCATCCGCCTGAACGAGCGTGATGTCAACCGCTCTCGCCTCTTTATGGACGTGGAGCATCTCTCGAGCTCTGGTTGGCTCAAGGAGGACCACATCTGGTTTTTCAGGATGGATAACCGGATGCGTCTGCTCCCACTGCCCAACCAAGAGATCACCGACTTTGACGAGGATGATCACGAGTGTCTCCGCTTCGAGCCATCTGAGCACCTATTGTGCGATCCTGATGCGGCACCCCTCCGAGTTCCCAGCCCCCGTCAAGCTCGAGCAGCGCAGGAGCCCCCTCTCCTTGATTTCCCAGCCATACCTGACGTCCCGATGCAGCAGGGAGACTTTCAGCGCGTCGTGGTTGATGCACTTAGAGCTATTTGGGCTAGGCTGACCAGACCTCCTTGCAGGAGCAGAGGGAGTGTTAGAGCGAGTTCACCATCAGTTGCAGGACCTTCTCGCCAGCGCCGAGACACCCAGCCCCGAGACGACGATGAGACTGATGAGGACACCGAGTAGTCCTCACACTTCTATCCCTTTATCTCTTGGACTATTTTTATCTTATTTTTATTTTTATTTTTATTTTTCATGCACTTTTCCGGATTATTAGGACCATTGACTTATTATGCTTATGTTTTCAGACTATTTCCTTATTTTTTGTTTGTGTTTGGCATGTCTAACAGATCTAACAGACTTTACAGATTAAATGTTTTAAAACATTTTCAACCTGATGAATCGACCCTCGCCATTTCCCCATCGATCGATCTTTATATCACATGATCGGTCGATCTCATATTCCTTTTATCGATCGACAATTTAACTGTCGATCGATCGATTTTGTATCAAGGGAGGTCAGAACGCTTATTTTATTTTTCTTACTTTTTTTTTACTTTACTTTTTATTTTTATTTTTCCAACCTTAGGCTTGTTACACTGGGACAGTGTAATTTAAGTCTGGGGGAGGTAGCTACTAACATCTTATTTCTTTGTTTCTTTTGATTTATTTTAAATGTTTTTGTTTAAAAAAAAACCAAAAAATTGTTTTAGAAAGGATTATGATCATTTTTAAAGTTCTTACTTATTATCTAACTACGCATCATCACCATTCTTAGATTTGTTGACAACAAATTATACTAGAGATACTAAAGTGAATCACCTGACCATTAGACCACACTTGCTTAGAAAGTTTGAAGGAACCGAAGCTAACCTTCAACCCTAATCTGACTACTTTGCTTGTTTTGGGGCTTGGTATACATTGGATCGGATTCCTCCTCCAGGCCTGGAAGGTATGAGTCTGTAAATTTTTGGTTTCTTTCTCTCCTCCCTTTTATGAAAAAAAAAAGATTGAGATGATTTCCTGAGATGCAGAGGGGTAGGTACATTACCCATGACCCTACTATTATAATTCAAAGAAATGATCACACATTGTGGAAGCGAGAGGTAAGTACATTACCGATGACCCCATTATTTGCCTACACTTTGTCAAAATAAAAATCAATAAGGTGAACAAGATGGAAGGCTTTAGTACATGTCCTCTTTCACTGGCATTGAATTTAATAAGATTCAGAGAAGAGGGATATAGGGAGAAAAGAAACCATAATGTGACTACCTATTTACTCAGATACCTGATGGAGTAAGAGTCTAAGCATCTTATGATCGATATCCCCATGGTAAAGCCTACATTTTATTTTTCTGCAAGAAATGAGATTAGTAGAGGGGTGAGTCAAGCTAGTATTTGCTAAGTTGCGGTGGAATGTTTTGGTTGATTAACTAGGATAATGTATATAAAGTATTTCTGGAGTAGACATCCATTTGATGTGGTTGTAGTATTGTGGTGATGATTGTGAGATTGAGAATTTTGTGAATCCCTGCTATTTTCTAACAACCTCTTTTCAAAAGATTACCTATTTGTTTTGCTTGATGACAAGCACAAAGGTAAGTCTGGGGGTGTTGATAGGTCATGGATTTTACCCATTTTTAACCATGACCTAGATGTGATTTTTATGTATTTCATAAGTATTTGGAACCTTTTTAGAGTATTTACAGGTTTAGGAACTTAAGAAGAAAATGGATGTTTTTGGATCATTTTGGAGACTTTGAAGAGCACTCTTGCCGTTTGGAAAAATAGATTGACGTTGCAAGACGAAAGATGATCGATGGACACCCATTATGAACGATCGAAACAACATTGTCAGCATCGATCGATTAATACACCACCCACGAGTTAACAACAAAAGTTAGAAGACCACAAATTTTATAAAAGTTATGATAATTGCAAGATTAGTCTCTAGTCGCCTACAGGCTACATTTTTAATGTTTTGAGCTGTTTTAAAAAGGAGAGTTTTACTTAGAGTTTTGGAGAGCTAGTTTGGAGAGCTACTTGTTTACCATTGGAGAGAGTTCTAGGAGATTGGAGAGAAAGATCTGAGACTACAAAATAGAGAAGATCTTGAACTCCTTTGCTTCTTTACTATTATTTACTTTGCTTCTTGTTTACACAATGAATTTTATTCATACCATCATGATATTTTCTTTTATGAATATGTCTGAGTAATCTTATTTGTTAG
Source organism: Eruca vesicaria subsp. sativa (assembly GCA_932364175.1). Classification (NCBI taxonomy): domain Eukaryota; kingdom Viridiplantae; phylum Streptophyta; class Magnoliopsida; order Brassicales; family Brassicaceae; genus Eruca; species Eruca vesicaria. The sequence goes on along the minus strand of CAKOAT010103155.1, from coordinate 45,997 downwards.
ATTTAGGTTTCTCATTTGGTTGATTTATGTGTTGATTTATGACTGTTGTTTAAGTGTTTTTCATCTGTTCTTCAAACTTAGTTAAGCTTATCATTAGATTTAGAATTGATCACCCTCAAATCTAAATCCTAGGTTTTTAATTGAGTCAAATAATTATTTACTCATTACCTGAATCCTAACTAGTTTGATCTAATTCAATATATTCATACGACAGTTGGTCTAAAAAGTTAGAGAATAATATTAACTTGTTCTTAAAGCTTGCTAGAAGAGTTGTCGATCGCTGTGAGCATTCTCTCATCAATCGATTACTTGAAAGGTGTATCGATCGATTGTCCACTAGGATAACCGATCGACTCGTTTTCGCGATCAAAACTACCAGTTGAGATCTAGACAAGGAAACCTGTTTGGTTTCGTTATTTGTGTTTGAATTCATGAACAATGTAAAACCTTAAAAGTCAAAAACCAATTGCATACTAATACCTGAGATAATATCTAGGTTTAACTACTTTCCTCACTGAAATCTACTTCCAATCCAAGTTACTGAATAATCATCTGCTTGCTTTACTTTAATTATTGTCTTAAACTGCTTAAACCCATCTTTAATCTAGCTATATTTTAATACTTAGGTCTTTTGAGTAATACTAGAGTCCTTGTGGATTCGATCCCTAGGTACTACACTGAAACTCTTATTTGAGAGAGTACTTCACTCCTTAGGATAATTTGAGTGATATCAACAATCATGTTTTTGTATACTTATACGATAAAACCCTCTACTAAACTATGCACCTACTTAATTAGTACACCAACATGTTTTTAAAAGTGTTATAATATTCAACATATATTTCTCTCTTATTATTTGGTCAAATATACTTATAAATACCATATTTAATAGTCTATATATATTTAAAATCAATGTTGTATTTTTAAATCTAATTTAATTTTAACTTTTAAATCATAAAAATTGGTTATACTAATATCTTTATATTTTAATATATTAAATTTACTTTTAAAAATAAATAATTCTACCATTGTTATGAGAAAAAATCAATGTATGCTTTATGTTACTCTCACTTTAAATTTCAATTTTTTATAGGAAAAAATGTCAACCTCGTCAAACCACATCAAACAATGAAAATGTGATTTATTTAATCAAATAACATAACAAAATTATATTAAAGTAGTTAAATGAGACAATATGAAAATGAATGTGCCATAAGATGAAAACTAATTAAACATTTCTTCTTTTTTGGTTCATCTTTGAGAGCATGTAACCTAAACCTTTAAAACATAAAAAATATTCAGTAGAAAAACTGAATTTGAACTGATCCGAACAACAACAAGTTCAAGTGTTTTAACAGTTGTCTGAATATTTGGTATGGAGTAAAATATTATTCAAAACACAGCCCCTTAACTATTTAACCAAAAACCATTGCGTTATTTACTCAACAACTCATGCGAAATTAAATATGTATTTCTTAACACTAATGTAATATTTATACAGAAACAGCAAACGTCAATTCCAAAAGACATTACTTCACACTTATGCACAATAGTAACACAATAAGAATAGACAATATACTTCAGTAAACTCCATCAGTTGATTAAGTTATCTTCCTTAAAAAAATATGAAAATCCTACAGAAACAACACAAATTATACAACTGCCTTACGAATATATATTTGGTCAACAGCATTCGAAACTTCTCCTCAAATCAATGTACTAACCACTAACTCAAAAATCATAGGTCATTGTTTACATAAGTTAAGAACACCTAAATACTACTCAATTAAACACCAATTTTGACCACAATTACAGCACCACAAAATCCGAGACCTACTTCCTAATATATCAACATCAACACATACTAAACACATGGTTGAACAATTATTACACACTCCGCGCATAGCGTTGGACAAACCACTAGTTGAATTAATAAACTTAAGTTAAGAAGTCTTGTTAAGAGAATATTAGTTTGAGTATTCATATAGTATAACTGAATTAAGGTTTCATAAAAAAACAAAAACATTGTTTTATCATAGATAAAATTTATTTATTAAATAAAACATAGTCAAAGATAACACTTTAAACATAGATTTTAAAATAAAAACATAAAACAAAAAAAAATAAAGAAACATAGATTAGTAAAATACACAATAATCATTTTCAAGAGGCATCCAAGCTCAGTTGTTATCTTTATCATGTCCAAATTTACGTCATATATGTTTAACCAATTCATCTTTCAGTTGTTGATACACTTGTCTATCACGAATTTTAGTTTGAACGCCCATCATATTGGCAAGATTTTTAGGGATATTTGTAGAATACGTGAGGTCCACATGTGAACTTCTATTGCATTCTCCTAGTTGGGTTTTGAAACATCATATTGCGTGTACCCAACTCGTTCGTTTTCTACTATCATATTATGGAGTAATACATGCTCTCATAAGCTTCCCAGTTTTTATTTTATCCCAAAAAAGTGTTTGATTTTTAACAATGACAAATCGATCTTGCAAGACTCCAAAAGCAAGCTCCACATCTTTTCGGGCATCTTCTTGATGCTGAACAAATATTGGTTCTTGTTAAATTGGAATATACTGGATAAAAGTCATCCATTTCGGATAAATATCATCGGTGAGATAGTAAGCCAAATAAGTTTCTCTTCCATTAAATGAGAATTTCACTTGCAAAGCTTGACCTTTTATTATATCATCAAAAACAGGTGAGCGATCAAGAACATTGATATTATTTAAGGTACTTGGAGGTTCAAAAAATGCATGCCATATCCAGAGATCATATGAAGCTAGCGCCTCTAAATCGATTGTGGGTTTTCCCAAACCACGTGAATATCGTCCTTACAAAGCGGTGGAACAATTCTTCCATTCCCAATGCATACAATCAATGCTTCCTATCATCCCGAGAAATCCATGATGCTCTCCAATATCAAGAAGACATTAAAGATCATCTGGTGTTCGTATTCTTAGGTACTCATCGCCGAACAAATATATTATTCTTTCCACATTTTTTTTCCAAATATACCCGAGTAGTAGTATCACCGAGCCGGGTGTATTCGTCAACCGTATCAGCTGCAGTGCCATATGCCAAGACATGAATAGTTGTTGTTCACTTTTGAAGTGTAGAGAGACCAAGCCTTCGTCTTTTTTTCGAAAGAATTGAACTTCATTGGAGAGTTGATCAACAATATGAATGAATAATGGCTTATTCATTCTAAATCATCGTTGGAATAAATTTGCAGGGTATGTTAAAGTTTCACTGAAATAATCATTCCATAAAATCATTCCATAAATGTATATAACTTCTTCACGATTTCTTTCGATAACAATCTTTTTTTTTCCTGGCCTTCCTTCCATCTTCTTGATCACCATAATCAATGAACAGATTCTCGAACGTTTGATCAAAATGTTAATCAAAATTTTCATCAACTGATGCCTCAAAAGTGTTATGGGAAGAAGATGTCATATATGTGTGGAAATTGTTTTAGATTTTGATGAAAGAAGTGAATAAAAAGAAGAACATGAGAAGGAGAATCGGAAAAAAAAAAAAAAAAAAGAAGAGATATTATTTAGAGATATTCGTTTGGAGAATGAAAAACAGAAAAAGGGGAAGGGATATTATTTATAAAACTTGTGTTGTCTAACTTATGGAAAGCAATCAAACTTTGTGAATGATATAATTAGACTTCTCTATTTATTTTTTCAGCTATTTTCATATATGTTTGAGGGAACATGGTTCTCTTATTTTTTTTCTAATCGTTGATACAACACTACAACTACAAGAATACAAAATTTACAAACTTTACAAATGTGACTGATGAGTTATGGCTTTACCACAAGAATACAAAATACAATTCCAAGACTTTCTCCACTCTTTCACTCTTGCAAGACCTAAAATTTACCAAAATAAATCTTACAGTTACTATCATTCACAGATAAATATCTAAATTTTTCTATCATTCAAAAACTATCTAACATAGAATCCACAGTTTTCTACGAAACTAGTCTGCCAAGTAAGAAGAAGAACGACATTGAATGTACAGACAGAACACAACCAACAAAGGTTCCGGAAAGAAATATAATAAAGTCATAATTTCTTATTATCGTCCTTGGTTGATTCAGTCACCACCAATAGTCCAAGAAACAAAAGACTCTTGTTACGATTCTCAATCTAGCATCCCAATTTTAAAAGTACTCTATGATACATTCTTTTGTTTCCTGCAGTAAACAAAATGTGAACCTTTACTTATTCTGCTTTTGATTTATATAATCAGAATAAGAAAGAAATTAGTAATGTAGTAAAGAGTAGCTAACCGTTTGATCTACAAATACAAACTTAAAATATGTTCTGAAATACAATAACTTTTAACTAGAACAAGAAATAAAAACTTAAAATACAATAACAGCTGAAATACAATAACTCCATGACATAACCAGAACAAGAAATACAAACTTAAAATACAACAAACAATAACTTCTAAGCTGAAATACAAGAACAACAAAAAATCGCATATATTAAGCAACACGAACTTGACACCTAAAACAAAGAAACTTAAACAGATGACCCACCTTCTTCTTAGAGTTAAACTTAAACTAATTAGACAACAAGTCATTAATGAGCTTCCTCTTTAGAGCTTCCTCTTTAGAGCTTCTTCATACTCTGATAGTGGCTCTTTTTTTTTTTGAAATAAGACTGTCAAGTTGGCCCATCTTTGACAGCCTTCCTTTCATAGCCAAATCATGTTGTTTAATGGACCACATATTCTGAAACTCAGACAGCGCCTTCCCCTCTACCATTGTCTTCTTACCACGGCCCTTTGTTTTCTTAACACCAAGGGGACGATTGGTTCCTTGATCATCTTCAGCAGTCTTGGTTTCATTTGCGTGAGAGCTGGATGATTGTGCACCGTTCTCACACTTCCTCATTTTAGAGCTTCTATTGGTTTTAGAAGTAGAAAAGTTACACCATTTCTGGTCATTGCGCAGCTCCTTCCAAGCATGTTCAAGGTTGAATTTCTTATTATGGTTGTTGAAGAAGATTTCATGAGCTTGTTCGAGAACATCATTCTCATTTTGACCGCTACTTTCTCTCTAGTTGCAGCTTCATATGATCCACAAAACTTGCAAACAAGGTCATCACTGATCTTGTGCCGACATTGCTTACAATGACTTGGCTCTCTGTGTTCACAGCCTGCAACTTTCGGGCTTGTCGCGAAGTAGTCTGCAATTCTTTTTTAGAAAGTACCAAATCTTTGTTCATTCCCTATAACAGGATCTTTGCTCGTGTTTAAGCACGAGCTGATGAGCACTATATCATCTATTTGCATCCATTTCCTTTGTTCTCTATGCTCTATAGGAGTGTCTTCACCAAAGTTTGAATCTTCAGTACCTTGAGTGTCAAATACAGAAACTTGTGATGAAGATAGTTCGACACTATCTTGTATTAAACCAAAGACACTATCTTGTTGACTATTAAGAAGTTCAACAAAATTTTACGTGTGTTTATATGGATTAGAATCCTTATCTAAATATGTCAAAGAAGAGAGAAAGAGAAGAACAATGTTTTCAAGATGATAAAAAGAGTGAAAGGAATGTGTTTAATAGATGGAAGAGAAGAACTATGTTTAAAAGATGATAAGAAATAGAAGAAGGAATGTGTTTAATAGATGGAAGATAAAAGTCAACGCATTCATCACAATCAACCAAATTGACTTGACATATATCTAACACATTCATCACACTACACCATTGTTTCTATCTAACCATAACATCTATTTATTACTTAACATAACCATAATCCAATACTAACCAAAACATTTATTACCGATGATTCAATTCAGACCAGGATTAGAATCAATTCATTTTAGACAAGAATCAAAATCAACATTAATATGAACATAATAAAAAAAAACACCAACGAATATAAACAATGCGTTTTAAAAACTTTAGTCAGTTGAACAGATCAAATATAAATATTTTACATGTATTGCAATTGTAGTCCTTTTATTTGACGAACCTTGCTCATGTGTCTTGATCCATCCATCTTAAGACACAAAGACATAAACAAATCAAAAAGAATCGCATGATTTATATATTAAGTTGAGAAATACGAGATATAAACCAACACAAGAGAACCGAGTTCTACAAACGAGATATGCTTCATTCAAACGAGATGCAAATATCTATCAATTGAAAAGCAGATCTTCCTAAGCAAGAGAAAATCATCTCAAATTGATCAAAAAATTTCTTGACTCTCAAGAATCTAGATCATGACACCAACTCACCTAACGAGAAGCTACTAAACCATAAGAACATGCATTAATAGACATGATGATCATTGAATGAAAATTTATCCATTGAGTCAAACAATAAAGGAAAGGACCAAAAGATTGCAAAAGCTCTCCATCAACATCTCATTATCAGAAATGCAAGTTGCATAACGAACCGAGAAGATCGTTGTTGCTGGAGAAAAAGCAAACCTTGAGTTTGCAGAGAAGATCGATTGTCTTTGCAGAGAATTTATGGTTTTCTCTTCAACGGAATTTCCATCTGCAATTGAAGACCTCAGAATTAATTGAGAAAACTTGCGACTCAAACAAGAAGGAGCACAATCTAAGACATGCATAATTGAAGGATTTAAACATAAAGACAAAATAACATAGCTTTACCTTTCTATTCGACTAAGCAGCACCAAACGATTTTCTTCGTCGAGGAGAGCCACTAAGAGAGAGATAGAGATAAACGAAAGAATCTTGTTACATCTAATTTTTTTCTCTCAAATACCCCTGCCCAATAAAATGTTTCCTTAATACACTAAAACGCCCTCTTAAAAGACTGCGTTAATCATGGTCTAAATCTACTAGTCATTTTTTAGTAAGTTTGACCAACACTGGTTTAGTTAAAGTTAAAAGACATGCACTACAAGAAATAAGGGTTTTAATAGCACCCGTAAAACGCTATCATACGATACCATAGCGTTGTAGAAAGCGCTCCAATATCACCCGCGATAATAGGTCTGGTCCATTAGATAGCGGTTTTGTTATCCGCTATTGATATTATTTTAGTAATAGCGGTTTCGTTTATGCAATTGTAATTTTTTTTAATAGCGTCTCTAAAATGTTATTAAAACATTTTTACTATAGCATGTTTTAACTATTATTGTAACGTTCTATCAATAGCAATATTTTGAATTTTTCATTGCATTTTTAAAATGTAATTGTTTCATTTCGTTTATGAGAAATTTAATTTAATGTTTTTATTTTTAAAATAATACAAATGAAATCGAAAATTAGTTCATGATTAAAAATTAAATTTTATTAATTAATTTAAAGCAGTACACAAATAATTAAAGAATATATTAAACCAGAAACAAATTAAAACATTAAACCAAAAGATAATTAACCAAAACTTAATTAACCTAAACCTAAAACGTAACCAGAATTAAAAAAAATTAGGTATATCAGAATACATTAAACCAAAAAACTAATTAATCCTAAACCTAACTGCAACCCTAATCCTCCGCCTCTAGCCTCCAGCCTCCAGAGAAGCCGCCACCAGAATTAGCCTAAACCTAACTATGTAACGCCACTTCTTCTTCTTCTTCTTCTTCCCTACTTTGTCTTAGATCTGTAAACAAAACAAAAATCAATTAGAAGTATATAGGAAGATGAAAAGAAAGAGAAACAAATAAGAGGAAGGGGAAGTGAGTTTACTTGTCGTGGTGGTTGCTGAGACTTCGTCTGTGCTTAACACTTTGAATCAGTAAAAACCCTTTGGACTGAGAGGAGAGGAGATTGAAACTTAACACTTCTAATCAGTAAAAACGGAACCCTTGGGACTGAGAGGAGAGGAGATCGAAATTTAACACTTTGAATCAGTAAAAATCCTTGGGACAGAGAGAGGAGGGGAGGAGATCGAAACATAGACATGTCCAGAGATGCAAGATTAATTTTTTTTTTGAGACCTGTAGAGAGAAGAGATCGACAGAGAGAGGCAGTAGAGAAGAAAATAAATTTTTTTTTTTTGAGACCTGTTGAGACAAGAGATCGACAGAGAGAGGCAGTAAATAAATTAGAGCGTTAGATTGCCTTTGGTCCAAATTAATCCGACGGTAGAGATTGTGATCCGCATAGAATCATTTTATTGGTCAATGACAATTTTCCTTTTTTTCCTCTTTTAACTTGTTTGTTTGTAATTCTTAAGCTAAAATTATTTAGTAATAACCATATCTTTAATTTATTGAAAAAAAATATTTAGTACTAAATAATGGCTGTATGTATATAGTTAATTTTATATTTATATTTTATGGTTTATAATTAAAATTTTAAGATTACAAGTTTAAAATGAGATATGTGGATTAGGGGTTAGGTTGAGAATTAGGATTAAGTATGTGGTTTGAGTTTTAAAACATACTTGGAATTTAAATTATAAGTTTGTAAAGATTGGATTTATGATTTTATGTGTAGAGTTTAAGTTTGGGTATAGGGTATTGGATATATAGTGTAAATTTAAGATTTAGTGTTTTGAGATGTAAAGTTATGTTAATGTATGATTTGAGGTATATATATGTAAGGTTTATAGTTTAGATATATAAAATAAAAGGTTAAGATAAAAATTTTTGAAATTAACTTTTGTAAGTATTGGCTAGTATAAAATTAGGATCTTTTAAATTAAAGACTTGATGTTAAAAATATCAGATTAGACTAAAGACTTTACATGTAGGGTTTAAGTTTGGGGATTAGGGTATTAGATTTAGAGTATAGTTTTAGATTTAGTGTTTGAGGTTTAGATTTTGAATTTGAGATTATATTTTTAAATGATTAAATTTTGAGTTTAAGTTTAAGATGGAAGTTTTTTTGATCAAAAGATGGAAGTTATATTATGAAAATATTGAAATTTTAAAGTTTATATTTAGGGTTTAGGGTTTAGAGTTTAGGGTTTAGGGTGTTGTTATATATTTTTAAAAATACAATTACAAAATACAAATAAACAAAAAATAATTTTATAAAATGTAATTTGTTAAGATTACAACTCAAATATTGTTAATATTTTTATAAAATGTAATTTGTTAAGATTACACTTAAGAATAAAAAAATCAAAACTCTCTTCCTCTCGAAGTTTCCCCCTCGGAATCACACCAACGAGTCTACTCCGACTCTCTTTCTAGTTCTCTCCTCCAACTAGCATCCTCATTGCTTCCTTTCTCTACGTTCATAATCAAATGCAAGTCTCAGAACAGAACAAGTGATTCAATAATCAAACCCAAGAAATACATCTTAAAAGAACGATCCAAACTTAACATGTGTAATCTTGACATTGGCTTTCTGTTTTCGTCTCTGGTGGATGTCCTAATGCACCTCTTTGATTCCTACCCCATGTAAACAGCTGAGAAACCATCTAAGCTATAAATGCATTAGTTTTTCTTTTTTCAAAAGATGTATCAACATATAGGAGCAAAGCCATCTCATATATAAACAAAGATAATTACATGAGTTAAGATTAAATCCTCCAAAGTATCTTACTTTCTCACCAACCGAGCTATACTCGAGGCTATGGAAGGAGAGAAGATGGTTCACATGATTGATCTCGATGCTTCAGAGCCTGCTTTTAACTCTAGGCCTGAAGGTCCACCGCATCTGAGGATCACTGGCGTTCATCACCACAAGCGACTCAATCTCATCTTCTTAAAACGTTCGGATAGATCAGCACTACCAAACCTCTTAAACCTCACAGTCTCAGAAACCTCTGCGTTATTAGCCTTCACAAACAAAATTGCAGGAAGCACCTATAGATAAAATCATCCACTTTAGTCATAAAAAAAAATCAAAGTGTAAGAATAGAAGAATCAGAGACTAATACTTCATTCAAGTAGGCGGAGAGTAACACATTCACACAGATAAAGATTCAATCTTTGTACATACATTGACTTTGCAGAGAATAACTTGGAATTTATTGTGAGCTTCTGCGTTACCTTCAACGAAGTTAATCCGCATCACAGGTCAACATAGCTTCTGCATTTCACCTTCAAACATCAAACGAAGCATGTTATAAATACAATCAAACACATAAACATAAACTATGATCACAGAGAACTTAGGAGAACAAACATAAACTCTGATCATTAGGAACTTAGGAAAATAAACATAAACTCTGATCATGCTCAGGAGAATACAGATTAACGCCTCTAAATTATATATTAAGCTTTTGGAATCTTTCTCTAACTTAGGTTCACAACAGAAGATACACATAGACTCTGATCATTGAAAACCATCTACAAA
>CAKOAT010103155.1:15676-35609 GCA_932364175.1 Eruca vesicaria subsp. sativa | reverse complement strand
CAAAACAACAAAGAGACACATAGATTCATGACCTTTTGATTCGACTCAGCTGTCTCGGTTCGACTCTGTTTCATGTGGTTTCTGTTACCAACTGAGACTCTGCGAGAGAGAGATAGAGAACCAAAATTAAACAAAGTCAGAAGCTTTTTTTCCCTTCTCAAATCACAACACAATCACCAAATAACCACGATTTTACCTTTTGATTGTTGATGCAGCTGCTTCGATTCGATTCAGATGCATGCGGTTCCCGGGAGCCACTGAGAGAGAGAGATATAGACAGCCTCTTCGATTCCCCTTTCGATTCACAGAATAACCTCTTCGATGAGCCTCCAACGCATCCAATTTGTGTGTGTGTGTGTGTGTGTGTGTGTGTGTGTGTGTGTGTGTGTGTGTGAGAGAGAGAGAGAGAGAGAGAGAGAGAGAGAGAGAGGATGAGATTGAGCCATCTCACTGAATCTGATAAGTGTTTTGGTGGTAAAATATTTTTTTTCCTAATTATTGGAGCCAACACTTAGCAAATTAACGCGGCTAACTTTTTTTTATTTCCCCGCGATACTTATCATAGTGTTTCAAATTTATAAACGCTATTAAAAAAGCCAGTATTGGTATACTATAGCAGAAATGCCAAAACCGCTATGCTACGATGCTATTATTACTCACATTTCTTGTAGTGATGTGTTGCACTCACATTAAGAATAATTTATCATTCATATTGTAAGACCATACTCCATTCAGCCAAGATAGCAATACCAACCTGATTGGTGAATGGCGATGGCTAGTAATTAGTGGGATCTCTTTCGTAAGCCTCACATTTCTTAAATTGAAATAAATCTTATTGATATTTTGTATTGTGTTCTTCACATGATTGCTTATTTATTTGCAGGAGATGTTTGTAACGCTACTATCATTCACGGCTAATGGGTTTCTCGTGTCCGTTTACTCGGCCCGTGGACGGTGCATTACAAGTGATACCAAAGCCGAAGTCAGACTAGTGTGGAGTCATGTATGGGTTCCCACTAACATGGGTAACAATCTTGGACGGAACGAGAACGATGTGTGTTTTTTAGAGTTGGTGAATTGTAACATCTCGGTTTGTTGTAAATAGAAAAGGCTTTAAAGAATTGATTTGGCTATCTATGTCACCAAAATGCACTTACGTTTTTGGGTATACACTCATTTAGCTAGAGTAGTATAAGGATGAATGACTTATCGGGTGATTTGTGATATCATGCAAGTGACTACAAAGCACAGAAAGAGTTCATGAGGTATTGCAGAGTCAATAAACAAGAATTTCGAGCGTATAAAATTATGAACCCATCCCCTACCATACATAACAAGGTCACGAGTCGAGTAAACATGCATAAGAGATCCAGTAGCAATGGACGGTCGGCTCGTTACAATTTTTCTTGGAACAGTTGAAACATGGACCCATGTGAGATCTATATTACATACTCTATGCAAAACAAGGATAGTACTTTTATGTCTTGTGAAATAGCCATAAATGAAGTCTCAAATTTAAATGAACTGAATTCAACAAAATATACGAAACTACAACAATGTGAATCCCTACATTACATGTCATGGTAATGTATATAATCGTAGTATTGCATATCATTTCCATCCAGTTAACACAACACCACAGAGACGATTCGCATCGAAATGCCTCAAACGCAATCGCTTTCAAATGCTATTACTGGGCCTGAAATTTATTCTTTAAGTTTGGTTTTCATTTCAATTCAATATTCAGTTAGTTTTTTTTTTACTATTAATTCCTACATAACGTCTATGTAAAATTTTCAACTAAATAAAATGAACTAACTCAATTTTGAACAGTAAAATAAAAAATAACCTAAAAAGGAAAATTTACGTAAAAACTTGAAATAATCCGAAAACCAGCTTTTAATCAAAAACTAAAATGAAACTGGAAATTTGGTTGATTAAGGTAGAATTTTTGTTGTCGAAGCACCGTAGCCTAGTAATTAAAGTTTAAAGGCTTCTACACTAATTCTGGAGTTCGAATCCCAAGCTACGCAGTTTCTAACCAGGAGGGTTTCAATTCCCGGAGAAGTATGGCGCAAGACGTACCGGCAGGTTAGAATTGGGGTAGAATTTTTGTTAACCAAAGCAAACTAAATAAACCCAACCAACCGAATATCAAAAAATCCTAACCAAAAAAACCGAACTACCCAAACCCTCAGCCTATTTTCGATTAGATACCGTACCACACGTGTAATTAACTAAGGGGTGTTTGTTAAAAAAGGTAAATAACGTTTGCAGTTACAGAGGGAATTGTTTTAATTCAGACACGATTCAATTTCAACCCATCGTCGCATCTTCCTCGTTTCTTCTCTCTTCGCCATATCATCAGAAGTCAGTACAGATCTGAGTAAAATCAAAGCTTATGTTCTGTCCTCTCTGTGGTCAATACTTTCTCCGCAAAAGAAATTAAAGATACAAACTTTAAAAACCCTTTACCCTTCTCTCCCTCCTACATCAGCAAACCCTAACTTCGGTGCCCCCAACAAGAAACACGTGAGTCTCCTTCTTCCATCTCTCTGATTTTTTAAAACCTAACCATCCATTTTCAATGAACGTTGTAGGAGAATCAATGGCAATGGCTGCTCAAAAGTTCTGGGAGAATCAAGAAGATCGAGCGATGGTGGAATCCACCATAGGCTCAGAAGCTTGCGACTTTTTCATCTCATCTGCTTCTTCCTCTTCATCAAACACTTCCCTCACCAAGCTTGTCCCTCCTCCAACTGATCCTAATCTCCAACAAGGCCTACGTCACGTCGTCGAAGGCTCCGATTGGGACTACGCTCTCTTCTGGCTAGCTTCCAACGTCAACAGCTCCGATGGTTGTGTCCTGATCTGGGGAGACGGTCATTACCGTGCCCAAAAGGGAAACTCAGGAGGAGGAGAAGAAGATGAGACCAAGAGGCGTGTGCTTCGCAAGCTTCACTTGTCCTTTGTCGGTTCGGATGAAGATCCTCGTCTGGGGAAACAGGGAGTTCTTACTGATCTCGACATGTTTTATCTTGCTTCTTTGTACTTTTCGTTTAGGTGTGATTCGAGTAAGTACGGTCCTGCTGGAACTTATGTGTCTGGGAAGCCGTTATGGGCTGCGGATTTGCCTAGCTGTTTGAGTTACTACAGGGTTAGGTCCTTTTTAGCTAGATCTGCTGGTTTCAAGACTGTCTTGTCTGTACCAGTGAACTGTGGTGTTGTGGAGCTTGGTTCCTTGAAACTGATTCCGGAGGATAAGAGTGTGATTGAGATGGTGAAATCAGTGTTTGGTGGATCTGACTTTGTTCAGGCTAAAGAAGCTACCAAGATCTTTGGTAGACAGCTGAGTCTCGGCGGGTCGAAACCACGGTCAATGAGTATAAACTTCTCACCTAAGATGGAGGATGACTCTGGTTTCTCCTTGGACGCATATGAGGTTGGAGGTTCGAATCAAGTGTATGGTTATGAGCAAGGGAAAGACGAGGCGGCGTTGTATCTAACTGACGAGCAGAAGCCGAGGAAGAGAGGGAGGAAGCCAGCAAACGGGAGAGAAGAGGCCTTGAACCATGTTGAAGCGGAGAGGCAGAGGAGGGAGAAGCTGAACCAGAGATTCTACGCGTTGAGAGCTGTGGTGCCTAACATCTCCAAGATGGATAAGGCTTCTCTCCTTGCGGATGCAATCACTTACATCACTGATATGCAGAAGAAGATAAGGGTGTATGAGACGGAGAAGCAGATAATGAAGAGGAGGGAGAGTAATCAGATCACTCCAGCAGATGTTGATTATCAACAGAGGCATGATGACGCTGTGGTGAGGGTAAGCTGTCCGTTGGAGACTCATCCAGTTTCTAAGGCGATACAGACATTTAGGGAAAATGAAGTTACGCCTCATGATACGAACGTGGCTGTAAGTGAGGAAGGTGTGGTTCATACATTCACTATCCGGCCTCAGAGTGGCTGCACCGCTGAGCAGTTGAAGGACAAGCTCCTCGCCTCTCTTTCACAGTAGTAATTTGCTATGTTAAAGTGTAATAGTGTGTTATTGGGGTTGTATCAATGTACTACTATTACTAGCCAACCAAAACAAACTCTGGCTTAATAGGAGCGTGTAATTGTTACTTTTATATCATGTTGAGATTTGTCTTTACATATAACACTGAGCAGGGAGCTTCTCTCACTCATCTCCCATAATAAATACACAAGCTGTTTGCTTGCAGCTCCAATAGTTTGCTGAGGACTAACAAAAGAGACATACGCCAGAACAATGAGCCAAGCCGCTTTTCAGCGTAACGTATCTAACCTTGATTCACATGAAACCTTTGCACATTATTCTCACATGGTTGGTCACATTAGATTAAGTCAAACTAGTGAAGTTGGCTTACCGGCACATGGACTTGACAGGATTGAGGTATATGCTCTTCTCTTAACCACAGAGTTTTGTTTTTGATACAGAGAACACTAAGGTCCAGTCTTACATATATAATATGTCACAGAGAACACCATCGGTTTAACACAAGGAGGAAGAAGATGATATACGAAAGCAAAAACAAAAGACCTGCACTCTCACTATTCTTTTTGGATTCTTAACGACAACATTTCAACACTACCAAACACAAAGAGATGTTTTTACTTCATCACAGCAACGTTTGGCTGTCTTTGGGTGGAACCGTACAACCGGAAGAGACTAAAAGCAGAAATGGAGGAGACGAAAACCATAGCAACAGAGGCAAGCAAGGCGCTTGCGGTTCCTCCAGCCGCTCGGTTGCAGAACTTGCCAAACATATTGCACAACTTCATCCATTGCAGCTCTTCCTCGCCTCTTATACCAATCAAACCAGACTCTGCTGATGCTGCTATTGCTGCCACGCTCATGTAAGCCATCGCCTAACACCCATTACACTGCAAGATTAGACTCTTATAATGCCAAGACGACCTAGTCTCCTAGACTCAGTTTTGAATATAAACAAGCAACATTATCTACCTAAAAGTACACCCCATCTGATATCTAACCAAAACCCATTAAATGCTTGTAAGACTTTTCTCTAATCTGCCCCCAAGCCGACCATGAGAAATCAAAAACGACAAACCCAAACCCACAAACTTTCACAGCTACTTTTGGTAACAACAAGATGTATAGAGAAAGAAACACAAGACTAGACTCAACTCACCTGATCACCGGAGAAAATGGCCCAAGCAAGGGGCTTGTTGAACAAGACGCTTCCTTTCATAGAACCCACCACGCAACGAACTGACTGCAACAAAGAATAAGCTGCAGCTATCCCATTGGCGACCACTAAGAACCTGCATCCAACAAACAACAAACAACAAACAAAAAAAGTTGCCAAATTTACAAAGTGAAAATGATGTTGGGTTACTAAAACTGGAAAAAAAAAAGTGGTTTTGATGAGCTAACACAAGGGCCTTCATGTCGGTGTACTTGGCCCTCTTCTCAATTGTAAAGATTTGCTTGACCTGAGTGTCTGTAACAATCAGAATAAGAGCCAGTAGAGCGAGGACAGTGGCCGAGCACCTTAAGAGCAGCTCCGTTAGCCTCAGTCTCCGATCAAGTAGCTTCATCTTGCCCCCGTGGTAGACAGCTACGTTTCCAGGACTGCTTCCAACCCCCAAATAACTCATTCGTACCCTTAAAAGTATAAACTTCGGAGAACACAGTCCGTACAGACCACCGTAGAGACCAGAGAGAAAGAAAAAGACTAATTGGGTTGAACAGTCTTTAAAAAGAGTTGCTCAATGTCTCACTTATAAAAAAAAAAGAAGACGCTTTCGAACTTCACATTTAAAATAAGATTTTGTGCTAATAGTGTAGTTACTGTCGGAACTCATTACATTGATAAGGACACAGAAACATAGTCCCAGAAGCTGCCAAGTGGTAGAAAAGCTCTTGTAAGCGTATTTAAGGATTCATTTAATATGAAAGTGAAATATCACAATGAAGTTTAGGATCTTTAATCAAAAGGATTATGATACTCCATGTTTGTCTTTTAATGTTCTAGGAAAGTGGAAAAGAAAGTAAAGAAGGTTAATTTGAATTTCTAAGATGGGACTTTGGATGGCCACAGACACACACATGCTGTACTACAATACTAGTAGTATTAAATGAAAACCATTTTCTCTTCTTATTTATTACACTTCACATCTACCAATTAGCCCTTTTAAACCAAACCCATATTTCGTCCTTCAATACGCTTCAATGCCATTGTTATTGGTAAAATTCCAGTATAAACCGGAGAATAGGATCCATATAATGTACAAAAAAGCCAAGTTAGACGAGGAAAAGAACAATTATGGCACAAGTGTCTCCTAAAAGGCTACAAAACTTTAAACTCAAACTTTTCTCACTTTCTTGAGGAATGTGATTTAGAATTCCACGAACTTGCACACATATTTGCTCACTCTGGTTGAGAGAATCAGCCACGGTATGATCCCAACCTGCATTTTCACACAACCGACACTCCCATTCTCACAACAACAGCCCAAAGCAATGAACTGAGAAAGCAAAGGAACCTACCATCACATGGCCTGTCAAGTGACCTCCTGTTCCCCAAGATAACAACCTCCCTGAGAAAGACACCACACTCAGTTTTTTTATTATTTTAAATCTAGCCTTGTACCTAACCGGTAAATCTAAATAACTAACTCACCAAAGGGTTGAACAAGTTGCTTAGCAATCATGGCAATCGGAGTCCTCCAGAACCAAAGTACCAAAATTAGGTATACCACAACCTATAGAAAAAAAAAAATCCTTAGGACATGTGACATATGGAGTTTCCGGAAAGAAAATATGAAGACGCAACTTGACTTACCTTTGAAGCAAGCAGAACCTTCCCATACAGATCGTATGATAGGTTTATTTCTTTGTTATGATGCTCCATATCTGAATTTTCACAAAGCGCATTAACAGAAGATCCATACAAGACCCAAAAAGATTGCAATGCTGTGGTAGGCATATGATCTGCCCACCAGAATTGCAAACCATTTCTAAATCTAACCACCTAAAGCATCATACAATCAAAACCTAAGATCAGTATAGAGTCTGAATGAATACTAACATTGTGCAAGTTGTTTCTCTTTAGTAGCTGCTGTCCTCCTAAGTTTAGCTGCTTGCGCAAACGTGGCTGGACTGCGCGAGAAAACCCACAGATAAAATCTCTCATCAACAAGAACTCACATACAACCACAAAGTGCTTACTCAGACAATGCAGTGGCCTCTCTCAAAAGCTGCTTAATTTCTGATCGCAGCTCTGCTTCCTTCGTCTTCTTCGACCCTTTCTGCATCAATTTCAGACCAATGTGAATTCATTCTAATGGATCACTCAGACAGAGGTGATAATGCCAAAACGTCTCGCTGTTACCTTCTTCAACTGGTCGAGCCACTTTGATATCAATTGGAAGACGACGACGACGAAGAATGTCAGAGGAGCGGCCACAAAGCCACGATCTTCTATCAGATTATCTCCTTCCATCAGCACCCTTCTACTGATCCTGATGCAAATAAACAGGAACCCTAATTTGATCCGTGCATTCATTCATTTCGGATCTATAGAATTGTATGACGAGGAAGAAAATATTACGACAAAATCGGAAATTACAGTCTCCGTCGTACAGAATTTCAAGCCTTCAAGCGGAGGAGCTGCTGTGGGTTAATTGGAGGGTTGAAACTCAGAAAATGATGATGCTTTAGATTTTAAAATTAAAACAAAACAAGAAGTGTATTACTCTTTCTGTTTACATACACAAAATTCAGGCCGTTAAAGTGTAAATCAGAGGAGTTGACCTTTTTTTTTTTTAAGATGCTTCATCAGACTAAAGCTTCAATTGGTACCATTTGCATTATATTGTTGAAGAAGCATTATACTGCAGATATTTTATGCTCTAATTAAAATTTTAATAAATTGATTAGTAGAATTAAATTTTAAAATTCTCATAAAAGTTATATATAATATATTTTGTTTTAATATATATATATATAATATTAATGATATATTTAATATTAAAAAGAATGAATCTTATTCAATTATATAAATTATAATATTTATATGTGAAATATTATTTTGTAAGTTTTAACATTTATTTTAAAATATAACTCAATTTTTGGATATAACTAATAAAAGAAATTAATTATATATAATTTCTATATATAATAATATTATTTAAGGAAATTCTCTCCAATAGCTTTTTTAAAATTTTTGTCATAAAAATAGCCCTCAAAAAATAAAATGGCCAAAATAATCTTTTCTTTTCAAATTTTTAATGTTTCTTTTTATTTTTTCTTAAATTTGAAATACTAAACTCAAAACTCCACCCCATAACTCTAAATCTTGAGTCTAGATTAGTTAATCCAAGGGTTATGTCCATACTTACCCTTTTATAAAAAAATATTTTGGTCATTTTTCTCCTTGAAAGCTATTTTTGTGAAAATAAACTAAAAAGACTAGGGTGTGTTATAGATGTGGATCGCGGTAAAGTTTTAATTCTCTATCATTTATTTACTGGTAAAGCGGTAAATGATTCATATATAAAATTATCATAAAACTAATATATGAAGGGTAAGTGTAATTATTTTTGTTTATTAAAAAAAATAAATTTAAATATTTTTTTGTTAATAATAATAATGAAGGATATGTGTAATTATATAAATTAAATTATATTTTAAATTACAAATCTTATTTTGATAAAAAATTAAAAATATTTAACTGTAACTATTAATTAGTATTATTTTTTTTAATTTAGATATATTCTAAATGTAAATATTCATTCAAAAGCTCCATTGCAAACATTTAAAGAGTAATAGCATCTAGTGGATGCTTTTCTAAATATCTATTGAATAATAAAAAACAGAATGCTTATTCTTATGCTCTGTCAATCAAATATATGTCTAAGAGCAGCTCCAGTGCAAACATTTAAAGAGTATTAAAATAACCTTTTAACTTAAATAATTTGGAAATAAAAAATTGGGTATTGTATAATTTTTAAAAAGTTTTGAGAGTGAAGAAAAAAAAAACAGAAAAGTTTTGAGATATAGTGACTGACTTTTGTACTCGTAATCCTTTCTGAAGTTAGTCTTAGCGTCAATCTTGAATATAAATTTTAATCTATTTTTTTTAAAGAGTTTTTATGACAGACTTTTTAATTAACACAAAACTGAAGATTATTGAGCAAAAAAACTATTTACAACACTTTCCAGTCTTCGCATTTTTTTTCTACCGCTTTATTTTAGTTATATGCAAAACATTTACAAAATTTTCATAATTTTGTCAAATCACAAATCATTCTTTCTCAGATATTTTTGTATTCAGTGTTTAAAATAAAACTCAACATTGGTTAAGCAAACAAATTTATTAAATTTCTATGATCATCGTACTATTCTATCAAACACAAATTCATTTGACCAATTGTTTTTTATTAAGACTAACAATAGTTTAAATATCTTTTGAAGTATTATTTTCATTTATACTAAACTAGGTAGAACCCGCCCTACGGGCGGGTAAGCACGTTATAAGTAATTGGAAAAAAAATTCAAAATTCTAAAAAACATTTGATATTTCAAATATTAAGAAAGTTGTTATATTTTAGAACATGATATTTAATTAATAAAATTTACTAATTATAAAAAAATAGACATTATTTGATTGGTCACATTATATCTAGTACATGTAAAAGTTATCTAAATGTAAGAAAATTACCTATATTTTGAATCAAATTTTTTTTTAATACTATTTACAATAAGAAATAGAGGGAGTAGTATACAGTTTTAATGAAAATACATTATTTAATTTGTTTTTGTTAGTCAATACATAATTTGAGAAGAAACTATAGTTTGCAAAAGAAATGTATGATTATTAATAAAATAGATCGAGCTATAAAGCCCATTTGTTACTTTGTATTTGTAACTTTAAGAATTATTATTTTCTAGTAACAAAAATATAAGATTTATTACTCTACGTAATCCAAAACCAATAATTGTTGATTTTTAGTATTTCTTTGAACTTAGTTTTAATTTAAATGCTAGTAGTAAATAACTCTATTCAATAAAATTAACAAATATCTGATCAGGCCATTGTAAAGCCATTTATACATTTCTGTATATTCGATTGATGGGTTATGTCAGACCACTCGTGGTGGCTCTCCTCCTATCAGGAATCCTCAGAAACGTTTCGGTTTCTTCATGCGTACAACCGAGTTAGCGGCGATCGAGGCAATACGATTTCTTTATCTAATCTTCAGTTGCGATTCACTTTGTTCATCATTAGTTGATGCCAAAGACGTTTTGGTTAATCAAAAGTATCTGAGGTATCTTTTTGAAAAACTTTGGTGAAAATAATAAACGCTAGATGTTGATATTTCTCAGATACTTTTGATTAACCAAAATGCTATATATAATATTTTTATGGACACCAGTAAAATTGCAGTAAATAGGTAGAAAAAGTGAGATTCATTGAATGATGCCATAAACACCTTTAATTAGAGATATATCGACAAAGAAACAAAAAAATTAAAAGATTAACCAAGAATCATGACACATGTCATGTTGAGAAGAGATGAATTAGTGACATGGCAATTTCATATGAGAGAAAAGCTTACTTTATATAATAAGACTAGCGGTTTGCCGCGCTACGCTCCGGATTTTGTAGAATAATATATATTTGAATGATTTTAAACTATTTTGTGTTTTTATAAAAAATATAACAAATAAATGAAGATATTTAAATTTTATTTTCTTTTTTTCATCCATTTTTGAACTTATAATATATTTAAATATATACATTAAAAAGAAACATGACACAATCAATATTTGTGACTAAACCAAAATTTCAGAGTATTATGCTCTTAGAAATGAATATAATTTTTGTTACCGTCATATCCAATTGAGCAAAATGGTTTTAGAATTTGTTGATTACGTTAGTTTGTTTCGTGGGTAACATTTCCTAAAGATGTGAAAAAAGAAGTGACAGGATTATCAAAGTAGTAAGTGAAGCAAAGTGTGATCACTACCTTGTTCATTGCAACCATAGTCCTGGCTACACATTTCGTATATGATGAGAGTGAGGTGCCTCATAAGAAGATGGGTCGTCCGCTGCCAAGAGCTTGTTCTCCGCCTCCAGTAGTTCAACATTGGAAACTTAATTATAGCCAAAGCAAAAAAAAAAAAGAACACCCAAGCAACCAAGGGCCATATTGTTATCTAGCTATTATTTCATCACATGTAAAAAAAAATAGTTACAAGATTTGGTAGGTTTTACAGTATGAACGTTAGTCAGTTTGTCTTTTCACCATCGAATGCCACAAACACGGTAGACTCTGAAACATCTAAGAATGACAGCTGCACACAGTACCTGCATAATATACATAGTTGACATTTGGTTAACTGGTGCTAGGTTTAGGTTTTTCTTCTTTGCAGTTTAAAGTTAGAGTGAACTTAGGTTGAGCATGGCTTACCTTACCATCCCAGTAACATCATCTTCTCATAGGTACGGAACCTGAACACCTCGGTAGGAATAGGGTTGATGGTTTTTGAATCTTAAAAAATTGTTTTATAATTGAATCTGATAAAAACGGGTGAGTCTGAAGTTTTGATTAATCCTTGTAACATCGAAGCTACTGAGCTCATACATGGCTCCTTCTTTTAGAAGTTGTTGCATGGTCCAGAATGAGAATGGTCTGCGATCAATAAAAGAGAATCAGAAGTGAGCAAGTTAAATAAAAGGGAACCAGAAATGAAGGTGGGAGTTAGCCATTATCGGAGGAATTTCAAGAAATACGTTAAACCATGGTTTCCTAAAGACGAAGTGATCCAGGAAGGTATTTCACACGCTCTGTATATATATACTCATTCCGAATGATCTAGAAGACATTGAAAACTGAATAAAAAAATAAATAGTGAGATAAATTGATTAATTGTCATTACAACGCACCGTTACGTCTCAGCAGGAGAGTGAAGGAGTGGCAGGAGGTGGTTTGCAGCTATTGATTATTTTATGAAGTTCAGCGTAGAAAGGGTAGCGTTGTTGCTTAATAGTGAAAATACTTTTGGGATTCCATTTCCGTGCGTCGGTCCATCAATGTGAATATCTACATGAACATGTAATAGTGTCCCAGTATAAGAGAAAGTGAGAGATGCAATAACTTATAGCAAATCTTAGAAGCAAGCATGATTTGACAGCACCAGAAACACCAATGAGCAAAAGCTTGAACAGATAGTCACTGCAAAAGAAGCATGTAAGAACAGAGAATCAATTCGATAATTCTTGAAAATTCAACAACTACTATCCCTTATATACTAAAGCGCAAGTCGCACGCCAATCCTAGCCTGACAAGTGGAAAATCTCTAAAACAAAATTTCCAGAAAAATGAAAAACAAAACACTTGAATGAATTTAAAAAATAAGAGGAAATTTCAAAACATGGCAAATAACTAACCTTTAACCTGAGACAATGAGATCTCTATTTTATTTATGTAACTGTAAAACAAGATCTCTATTTTTAACAAACACACGTTCCATAATGACTTTAGTAAATCCCTCCCACTCGGTGTCAACTGCTTCACCTCTTATAAAATATTCAAATAACCAATTTTTATTTTTCTATATATTTTTTCTTTCTTTCTCTTTTATTGGGTGTAGAAATACGTTGCAGAGACGAAGAATTTTCTACCTCTTCTTCGCCTCGACAGATTCATCTTCTCTAAATGTGGCAAAATGTATTTAAATTCATTTCTTCTCTTTTTCTGAACACTTTTCTATCATATTTGTTTTGAATGATTCAAAATTAAATATTTTATCATAATATAGTATAATTTTGTAGCTTAAACTTTCACAAAATGCTGGAAAATCCTAGCTTTGTTACAAAAAAACATTACTATCAAAACCTGAATTTTTTCTTAGCATAAAAAACTGTTCTTATGGAAAAAAGTAAACACAGTGACATTTAAAATTTATGATATCAAAAATCTGTTTAAATGGATGAAACTTAGCACTTTTTAGATTTGTGTAAATAACATTCTTTGATTGTTTTATCATAATTTTATCTAGGTGTTGAGTATTTGATATCATAATATGTTCAATAAAATTATAGTTTTTCATAATTTTGTTGTGTCTTTTATTTCATTTTGGTCAATATTTCATTATTTTATATTTGTTATGTTAAACATGAATAAATGTGTATTTTAAAGTACTAATTAACAAAAACAAAACTGAAAATAAAATATAACATTTTTTTGTTTGGAACACATATCAATTATAATATTTATATCATATTTAGAAGATAGGGAAATTGACCTGTGCTACTGTGCGTAGCACAGGGATAATACTAGTTTTATATAAATCGAAAAACATCTGTCCATGAATTCAAAATAAATAAATAGAAAGTTTTCAGCCAATTTCATAAATCTAATAAAAATACCAATAAACATAATAACAAAAACCAAAATTGGTAAGAATATCATTCTTCCAAAACATGATTTTAACAGAAAGACGCTAAATCGATTTGAAGGATATGATGAGGCCGTTGTTACTATTTAGGATTCCTGGGATCGAGCTACCTAACAACAAAGACAAGATTCCGCTGATAAACCGCGATCCTTTGTTGGTGAGAAGAGCAGTTGAGTCGGGAGAGAGATATAAACAATGACTATGTGAGTTTAAGTGAGCTTTTCTTCGAGAGCGTTTGAGATGAGCTCACCATCATTGGAGACAGAGGTATTAATAAATTATAATTAAGCTCCTGGCAGTTTTTGTGGGAGTCGAAGAGATCAAGAAAATGGTTCTCACTGTGATAAGGATCAAAAGGTGAGAGTTAATAAGGAATTAATTGGAAGCGGAGCGGTTACGGTTGTACAAATCGTGTGCTTGCGGCGACTTCGAAGAGGAGGTGAACTCCCGACCTAGGGAAGAACCAAAATGACCTAAAAATTAGTGGGCCTGTAACTTAGTTGGTTAGTACACCCAGCCCAACACCTTATACAATAAATCGGGCTAAGGAACCTAATACAAACTGATATGCGTACACTTAATTTTGTCCGGTTTAATTTAAATTATTAATTGATGACGTGTCATTTTTTGCCCCACCCTTTAATGCTGATGTGGAGGCTTAAGATGTGAGAAAACTCAGTTTTATTGTATAAGATTAGTTTAATACATACATGTTTAACTGAACCAGATTAAACTAATTATATATAAATGATATTTAATTTAAATAACGTAATGTCCTTGTTAGACATATATAATTAATATTAATGTGAGATTCAAAATTAAATCAAAATAAAATGCTTTTATTTGTATGAAATTTTATTATCGTATATTGTAAAAGTTTATTATACCGCACAATACAAATAATTATTTTTTAAAATATTTTTTTTTCTTACTTTCAGTTTACATTATATTTTTCATCTACGACTTTGTCAATAGTAGAACTGGTCATTTTTATTGCTCTTCATTTCTCAATTTATATTGATGTTTTAAGAACACATAAAAGTAATTAGTTCACATTTATAGTAACACGTACAATACATGTATGTCGGCAAACAAATAAAAAATAAATACGTAAGAATATAAAAGAACCAAAAAAAATGAACCTGTTTTATGATTCTCTTCTCCTGTTTTTATTTATATATTTTTCTTTTTCTATTAATAGAGTATTAACCCTATTCTTGTATTAAGATAAGGTTCTGATTTTAGTTTTTATTATAATAAACTTTTTATTGAGTAATATAATTTTAAATGACTTACCATATAATTTTATGTTTTAAATATAAAAATACTTTAATCCTTTCTAAAAGTGATATCTTAGGTATAATATCACATTGTCATTGGAAAATGTTTGAATTTTTTTTTCCATATTATATATTTGACTGTTTTGCATGAATTTGATGCATTTTTAGAATCCCATATATATATTAATAGAGAAACATTTTAAAAATTACAACCAGTAGTTTGTACTAATTAAAAAGTGCACTGCTGAGATTTCATGTAAATGGAATTTTGTTTACATGGCGGCTTGAGAATCAATTAAGAATTTTGTTAGTCCAAAATTAAAGTGCTAGGGAATGTTATATTATATAGTATGTCCATTATAGACCATTCATTTATCAAATTGAAATTTGCATTGAACATATATTGAAAAGTTAATATTTTTTATTGAAATCTCATTGCTTTTTTAGATGATTATAAATTGAAACCACTAAACATTCCACATTAAAAAAATAGTTAGTGTAAAAGTTTTTTACATAAATATGCAAATAATCATAAAATCATATGAGTAGAAACCTCATTTAATAAATATACATATTAAAAGTATACTATATATCTATTTTAATATGATTTAAATTTAATTATATAATATATATGATAGATAATATTGATTGTTTTGATTTATTTACCTTAAAATGATTGTGAATATACAAGAGCGGTCATTTTATTTATATGTGCGTGCCAATTTATTTCATAATATTAACTGATTTCTTAGTTACTTAACAGATCATTATTATTTTATTATTTTATAATATGAAAAACGTAAAATAAGTAATAAATATAAAATATTTATTCTGCACAAAACACAGATCTTAACCTAAGTATATACTCTTATATAATTTTAAATCTTAAATATTTTGTAAATCTAAAGCCAAAACAAAAGAACGAAATGAGATTGAACTCAAACATCAATATTTATATCGACCAATAACTAAAATGAAAAAAGTCACACAAAAAAAAAGAGAAAAATATCAAAGATAGTTAGGATTAGCACGTGAATGTAAACTTCTCATAACTAAAATCAGCTTTTAAATTTCTAAATCATGATGTAAAACTAATCTGACATAATTTCATTGTAACCAAATAGTATGCCTGAAATTCTTCGGCTTAAACGTTAGGTTTTCATGCGATAAATGATTTTTTGACCTAAGATATATTAAAACTGGGATCAGCTCATCAATAAACAAATTATGTAATTAAAAGAAAATTTAATTTTTTTAAGGCCAAAAATATTCGATCAAAGATATTGATTTTATTTTCCATACTATATTTCTTAAATACGTTTCATATAAATTTACTCCGCGCAAGGCAATGTTTTATCCTAGTATATAGTAAGACTCTATAAATTTATAATGTTGGGGTTATGATATTTTATTAATTTATGAATTTATTAATTAATAAAAGGTTTCCTTATTTAGATTTTTCTATTTTAATATATATTTTTCTAAAATATAAAATATATTTCATTTTAATTTATATACATTATTTATTTATTTTTTAAAAAAAATTGACATTTATATTTGTTTATTATATTATTTGGTATATATAATATATTCCATAAAAGTTAAATGTGGTTTTAGATATAATTTTACTAAATTCTTACAAATATATGAAGTGTCAAGAAAACATAAGGGTAATTTCACTGCAAATATAAAACAAACGATACAATGATGGCTTCATACTTATATAAAATATGTATACATGTGATTATTAATTTATATTTTTTAATGAGACCATATATTTAAATTATATTTTCTATAAATTTATTATTTTATCGATTTGTATCATATTTTAAACCGGTCCAACTAAAGACCGGAGAAAATTGTTCATTTATAGTGTTTATTAATTTATAGAGTATTAATTTCTAGATTTTATACTGTATATTGTGAACAAGTGAGCTTAATTGATACTATTAGGTTTAGATTAATTAGTTTTCTGCAATCTATGATTTATTGTATCCACTACCAATATAAATATATTAAAAACTGTTTATATACTTGTTTCTGTAGTATTAGATGTATTTATCTGTATATTATGAATTTATATAATGTAATCTATGATTTTTAATTGTTTATATAAATAAATTATGTTAATTCATTTATTGTAATCTAAAATTAGTTTTCTTTTAAAAACTTTAATTCAATAAATAAAAAATAAAAACCATCAACCAATCAAATTATAACAATTAATTAGAAAACTCGTCTATGAGCGACTACTAGTAGAAATCACTTGTGACTTCTGAGTTAATATATAGGCGGATGTGAAACATAAACTGATAAGAATAAATGAAAATCAAAGTTTTACATGAAATACATGACAACCAATCATGTACACAACCACGGCAGGAATCCTTTGAAAATATTTGGAAGACATGTGTCTTATTTTAATTATTTTGATACATAATTCAAATATATGGTTAATTGTTAATATTTATATTTTTGATTTTAAATTTAGAACGTTTTATTAGTGGTATCTTAGACAATGAACTATCTACTCAGAGATATGAAGATATATTAATTTGATTATATAATATATACATGATAATTTTGTTAAATTACATAAGAGTATTTTTTTTTTTTTGTATGAAAATATGTTACATTTGAAAGACTTTATAATAAAAGATACACGTGAATAGTCAATAGGTTCTTCTCATTTATCTTAAAGTTATCATTTCAAAATTAGATTATGGATTTGTTTTGTCCAACTAAATTTCTAATGGAACCCAAACCAAAAAAAAAAATTATTGTGTATTGCAACATTTTGGCAGTTTATACAGATGCTTGGCATGCGTAGCTTATGTTTTGTGTTATCTTTATCATTTCAAAATTAGATTGTGTCTTATTAATCTGTTTCTTATTATTTTTAGTTATAAATTAATTTTTATTATAAAAATTAATTTTACAAAATAATTTGAAATGTGTGTTTCTCCGATTATAAATTAGTTGGGTAAAAGGAACAAAACTGAACTCCTGTGTTGTTGTTTTTTAGAAACTTGTGTAATCTACAAAAAGAACTATATCTGAATTTATAGTTAATATAATACTTTAGGAACTGGTAAATTTGTAGACTAAATTTCTAAGTAATGTTCTAAAACTTTTATTAGGTTAACTTTTTATTTTAATTATCTAATTTATTGTAGTACATATAATTTTTGCATATTTTGACGCATTTTCAGCGTGAATGTAAGTATGTTACAATAGTAGGAAAAATGTGAGATATCTTTTTCAATGGTTTTGTCTAGAACTTGGGACATTAAGATTTTGTTTTTCACTTTTTCTTTCTTCAGTGGATTGATGATGTACATGGATTACTTGTTAGTTATGCCTTTAGTAAGAAAAACGGGATTACTTGTTAGTTATATTGTTAGTTGTAATGTAATTAGATGTGTCTATGATCTTGTGAATCAATTATACATTGGGATTCAGAAAGATTTTTTTTCTCCTTTGAACACACCACCAAAAAAATAATATCCAGAACTAATCATAAACTCTACAAAACAGCTATGGTACGACATTGCCATGAATTACAATATTCAACTGGACACAAATGAAGACAATACCAGACTGCTTTAGAATCATACAATCCCGAGATCCATAGCATGATAGAAAGTAAGACACAGTTGGAATATTAAAATGATCGATAATATAAATAGTTTTCCTCTCAATATGAAGACAAAATTGGTGACATGGACATAGCAGTAGCTCACCAANGACGGGGTTGTTAGCAAATCAGGTTATCAAAACAGCTTTGCATCTAGCGTTTGAATATTGTCCACGTCCTTACAACGAATCCACCAATCAGCCTCCACTTTGCTTCGTTAGATTTTATCTGGAGAATGTCTGACTTTGCTTGCTTCAGCCTCGCAATTCTCTCTAGCTCTGCCTCTCTACTTTCTTCTAGCTCTCAATATCAAGCTTCAGTGACATGGTAAGGAAAACGTCTAAGACTAATCAGAATAATAATTATTCATAAATAAACGAAATACCATACACTTACTTACCATTATTAATTTAAGTTCGAAAACATTAATTCTAAGATGTTGATCTGCTAATTCACAATAGTTTAGTACCTCGTGGATCTTCTGTTCGGAATAATATCCTACTAACAAAGTCGAGCTCTTTAATCAGAGATTCCCGATCCCAGTTTGGTGTGCATCCCTGGAACACGTCTTTAACCCAACCCAGCAGCATTTCTTTGTTTTGTGTTCACTGAATCTCTCTTCCCAGGAAGTTTTATCTTACATAATCGATTCTTTCTTGTACTTAATCCTTTTAACCCCAGAGAACCAAACAAAGAACAAACAAAAAGCATAAAGATATAAAAAAAGAATTGAAGTGAAAACTTTATTGGGGTTTAGGTGTATACTTACAACTCGTGTCTCCGACTTGAAACCGTTTATCAGAAACCCACTCAGTGAGACTTGTAGAAGCATTTGCGGTTGGAACTGACCAATGGAGTCTGTATTCATGGGAAAAGACAGAAGCTGAGATCATGAAGACAATAACCAGCCAAAGAAACATTTTTAACTAATTTTTCAAGTTTCTACGTTAGAGAGGATATGGCGATGGAGGATTTCTTGTTTTGGAGTATAGTAAGTTAGGGGTTTTATAACAAAGTGAGTTGAGTTGTTTACGAAAAGAGAGGGAGATAGTCGAGTTGATTATTAAGTGTTAGGGATTGGTTAATTTCTTTTCATACTCCATTGGCTTCTCACAAAAAAAATATAAAAAAGCTCAGGTTAGCAGCATACCTTCTATGATCAACACGAAAGAGATTCTACTGCTTTAACTAAGTGGTTGTTAAACCATGCCCAGCTGATGACTACAATAAAGCAAAGATAAACCACCAAAAATAGATTCTGATGTTTTAGTTTAGAATATAAGGAGAGAGTACACTATTTAACCATATAGTACCTTTTATATGGGATAAACTCCGCAGCAGTTGGATTCAAATAGATGTAAATCGTTTGAGAGCTTCATCCAAATGTCTGATGTCACATACGCCTGCTTTTTCTCTTGCTTCCATGGTTCCAGCTCTAAAGACTTGAACTATTTAAGTGACTGCACCAGCAAACAATATCAGTCATATGTTGTTGTCATATAGAGAGGATGATGACGCAAGTACATGGGTCAGAATTCCAATGAGGTTAAAAGGTTCACCAAA
>CAKOAT010103044.1:75770-88184 GCA_932364175.1 Eruca vesicaria subsp. sativa | reverse complement strand
ATGGGCATCATTTTTAATTTTTCAATGATTAATTTATTTAACATTCATATATATCTTAATATGAGGATTAACCCCAATAAAAATCCTATTTTGTGGAGAAACAGAAACATTTAAGGTCTCAAACCTATTTAATATTCATATAATGTCGGTGTATGATGCAGCTATGCATTAAAACAAAAATTCTATTTTTATAAATTTTCATGAAATATGTGGGCTAACCTATGAAAAAGCTGGATTTTACATTAAATCCTATATACACTATTAAGCATTTTTCGTGTTGTTTAAAAATACCTAAACGCACTCCAAATTTTTTTATATGTTTGCTAAACTTATCTTTATGGTACATTGGAATCATTTCTATTTTCCAATGATTAATTTACTTAACATTCATATACCACCTAATATGTGGATTAACCCCTATAAAAATCTTAGTTTTTGGAGAAACGGAAACATTTAAGGTCTCGAACCTATTTAATTGTCATACTATGACGGTGTATGATGCATCTATGCATTAAAACAAAAAATTCATTTTTTATATTTTTTCTTGAAATATGTGGGCTAACCCCTATGAAAAAGCTGGATTTTCTGTAAAGTACTATATATACTATTTACCATCTTTCGTGTTAGTTAAAAAAAACTAAACGCACTCCAAATTTTATATATGTTTTCTAAACATATATTTATGGTACATGGGCATCATTTTTAGTTTTCCAATGATTAATTTATTCAACATTCATATATATCTTAATATGTGGATTAACCCCAATAAAAATCCTATTTTCTGGAGAAACGGAAACATTTAAGGTCTCAAACCTATTTATTATTCATACAATGTCGGTGTATGACGCAGCTATGCATTAAAACAAAAATTCTATTTTTTTCTAAATTTTCATGAAATATGTGGGCATGAAAAAGCTGGATTTTACGTTAAATCATATATACATTATTAAGCATTTTTTGTGTTGTTTAAAAATACCTTAACGCACTCCAATTTTTTATATATGTTTTCTAAACTTATCTTTATGGTACATTGGAATCAATTCTTATTTTCCAATGATTAATTTACTTAACATTCATATACCACTTAATATGTGGATTAACCCCTATAAAAATCCTATTTTTTGGAGAAACGGAAACATTTAAGGTCTCGAACCTATTTAATTTTTATACTATGACGGTGTATGATGCATCTATGCATTAAAACAAAATTTTCATTTTTTATAATTTTTCTTGAAATATGTGGGTTTAACCCCTATGAAAAAGCTGGATTTTACGTTAAATCCTATATACACTATTAAGCATTTTTCCTATTGTTTAAAAATACCTAAACGCACTCCAAATTTTTTTATATGTTTGCTAAACTTATCTTTATGGTACATTGGAATCATTTCTAATTTTCCAATGATTAATTTACTTAACATTCATATACCACTTAATATGTGGATTAACCCCTATAAAAATCATATTTTCTGCAGAAACAGAAACATTTAAGGTCTCGAACCTATTTAATTTTCATACTATGACGGTGTATGATGCATCTATCCATTAAAACAAAAACTTCATTTTTTATAATTTTTCTTGAAATATGTGGGCTAACCCCTATGAAAAAGCTGGATTTTCCGTTAAGTACTATATATACTATTTACCATCTTTCGTGTTGTTTGAAAAATACCTAAACGCACTCCAAATTTTATATATGTTTTATCAACATATATTTATAGTACATGGGCATCATTTTTAATTTTTCAATGATTAATTTATTTAACATTCATATATATCTTAATTTGAGGATTAACCCCAATAAAAATCCTATTTTCTGGAGAAACGGAAACATTTAAGGTCTCAAACCTATTTATTATTCATACAATGTCCGTGTATGACGCAGCTATGCATTAAAACAAAAATTCTATTTTTTTATAAATTTTCATGAAATATGTGGGCTAACCCCTATGAAAAAGCTGGATTTTACGTTAAATCCTATATACACTATTAAGCATTTTTCGTGTTGTTTAAAAATACCTAAACGCACTCCAACTTTTATATATGTTTGCTAAACTTATCTTTATGGTATATTGGAATCATTTCTAATTTTCTAATGATTAATTTACTTAACATTCATATACCACCTAATATGTGGATTAACCCCAATAAAAATCATATTTTCTGCAGAAACAGAAACATTTAAAGTCTCGAACCTATTTAATTTTCATACTATGACGGTGTATGATGAATCTATGCATTAAAACAAAAATTCCATTTTTTATAATTTTTCTTGAAATATGTGGGTTAACCCTTATGAAAAAGCTGGATTTTCCGTTAACTACTATATATACTATTTACCATCTTTCGTGTTGTTTAAAAAAAAACTAAACGCACTCCAAATTTTATATATGTTTTCTAAACATATATTTATGGTACATGGGAATCATTTTTAATTTTTCAATGATTAATTTATTTAACATTCATATATATCTTAATGTGAGAATTAACCCCAATAAAAATCCTATTTTCTGGAGAAACGGAAACATTTAAGGTCTTAAACCTATTTAATTTTCATAAAATGTCGGTGTATGACGCAACTATGCATTAAAACAAAAATTCTATTTTTTTAATTTTTATGAAATATGTGGGCTAACCCCTATGAAAGTGCTTGATTTTTTGTTAAATCCTATATACAGCATTAAGCATTTTTGTGTTGTTTAAAAATACCTAAACGCACTCCAATTTTTTATATATGTTTTCTAAACTTATCTTTATGGTACATTGGAATCATTTCTAATTTTCCAATGATTAATTTATTTAACATTCGTATACCACTTAATATGTGGATTAACCCCTATAAAAATCCTATTTTTTGGAGAAACGGAAACATTTAAGGTCTCGAACTTATTTAATTTTCATACTATGACGGTGTATGATGCATCTATGCATTAAAACAAAATTTTATTTTTTATAATTTTTCTTGAAATGTGTGGGCTAACCCCTATGAAAAAGCTGGATTTTCTGTAAAGTATTATATATACTATTTACCATCTTTCGTGTTGTTTAAAAACAACTAAACGCACTCCAAATTTTATATATGTTTTCTAAACATATATTTATGGTACATGGGCATCATTTTTAGTTTTCCAATGATTAATTTATTCAACATTCATATATATCTTAATATGTGGATTAACCCCAATAAAAATCTTATTTTCTGGAGAAACGGAAACATTTAAGGTCTCAAACCTATTTATTATTCATACATTGTCGGTGTATGACGCAGCTATGCATTAAAACAAAAATTCTATTTTTTTATAAATTTTCATGAAATATGTGGGCTAACCCCTATGAAAAAGCTGGATTTTACGTTAAATCCTATATACACTATTAAGCATTTTTCGTGTTGTTTAAAAATACCTAAACGCACTCCAACTTTTATATATGTTTGCTAAACTTATCTTTATGGTATATTGGAATCATTTCTAATTTTCTAATGATTAATTTACTTAACATTCATATACCACATAATATGTGGATTAACCCCTATAAAATCATATTTTCTGCAGAAACAGAAACATTTAAAGTCTCGAACCTATTTAATTTTCATACTATGACGGTGTATGATGAATCTATGCATTAAAACAAAAATTCCATTTTTTATAATTTTTCTTGAAATATGTGGGTTAACCCTTATGAAAAAGCTGGATTTTCCGTTAACTACTATATATACTATTTACCATCTTTCGTGTTGTTTAAAAAAAAACTAAACGCACTCCAAATTTTATATATGTTTTCTAAACATATATTTATGGTACATGGGAATCATTTTTAATTTTTCAATGATTAATTTATTTAACATTCATATATATCTTAATGTGAGAATTAGCCCCAATAAAAATCCTATTTTCTGGAGAAACAGAAACATTTAAGGTCTTAAACCTATTTAATTTTCATAAAATGTCGGTGTATGACGCAACTATGCATTAAAACAAAAATTCTATTTTTTTAATTTTTATGAAATATGTGGGCTAACCCCTATGAAAGTGCTGGATTTTTTGTTAAATCCTATATACAGCATTAAGCATTTTTGTGTTGTTTAAAAATACCTAAACGCACTCCAATTTTTTATATATGTTTTCTAAACTTATCTTTATGGTACATTGGAATCATTTCTAATTTTCCAATGATTAATTTATTTAACATTCATATACCACTTAATATGTGGATTAACCCCTATAAAAATCCTATTTTTTGGAGAAACGGAAACATTTAAGGTCTCGAACTTATTTAATTTTCATACTATGACGGTGTATGATGCATCTATGCATTAAAACAAAATTTTATTTTTTATAATTTTTCTTGAAATATGTGGGCTAACCCCTATGAAAAAACTGGATTTTCTGTAAAGTATTATATATACTATTTACCATCTTTCGTGTTGTTTAAAAAACAACTAAACGCACTCCAAATTTTATATATGTTTTCTAAACATATATTTATGGTACATGGGCATCATTTTTAGTTTTCCAATGATTAATTTATTCAACATTCATATATATCTTAATATGTGGATTAACCCCAATAAAAATCTTATTTTCTGGAGAAACGGAAACATTTAAGTTCTCAAACCTATTTATTATTCATACATTGTCGGTGTATGACGCAGCTATGCATTAAAACAAAAATTCTATTTTTTTATAAATTTTCATGAAATATGTGGGCTAACCCCTATGAAAAAACTGAATTTTACGTTAAATCCTATATACACTATTAAGCATTTTTCGTGTTGTTTAAAAATACGTAAACGCACTCCAAATTTTTATATATGTTTGCTAAACTTATCTTTATGGTACATTGGAATCATTTCTAATTTTCCAATGATTAATTTACTTAACATTCATATTCCACCTAATATGTGGTATAATTACCTAACCTTTTGCATAACATGCGTCTTCTTTTTGTAATGAAAAAAAAAACAGACAAGTATCGATCAGTGAAGGGGAAGAAAAGGCTAATGAGCATGGAGTGATGTTCATTGAGACTAGTGCCAAAGAAAATTTTAACATTAAGGTTATTATTAAAAAAAAAAAGACTTGAGTGTGTTTTATTATCTTTTATTGTTTGATTTCTGTGACACAACATGAGTCATTTTTTGGCAGGCTTTGCTCCGGAAGATAGCTGTAGCATTGCCTGGGATGGATTCATATTCATCAGCAACAAAATCAGAGGATATGGTTGATGTGAACCTAAAGAACACTTCAAATTCATCACAAGGTGATCAACAAGGAGGTGGTGGTGGAGGCGGCTGTTCTTGTTGATTCAATCAATTAAAAAGAAAAAAAATTCCGTTTAAGACACTTGTGAAGCCAAGAAAACAAAAACAAAAAGGATCAAGAAAGTTTTATTTTGTGATTTTTGATTTTTTATCATACATACGGTATATTACAATTTACAAACATAGATTTGGTGCATCATCTCTCGGAGATACCTTTTTCTGCAACATAAATTTCAGTTCATAACACACATAAGGTAAAAGCCTATAAGTATCAATTTTACACAAATATTGTTGTCTTTCTTTACCTGTGGTCAAGCTTGCTTGTCTCTGATATACCTTTTGCATATGCTGTAAAATACATAGTAGAGGCTTTAGGATATGATTAATAAAAATTCAATTTCTTAGAAATATTTCTAAAAACTCAATATTTCGTAGTGGTAAACCTACAGTTTTTTGGGAAAAAAAAAACCAAAAAATTGAATTTTTTTTTATAAATAATTGCATCATGCAATGAAATATAATGATGTTCAAATATGTGTGGAACCTTTATTATCTTTGTTTCTCTAGACAATATATATTTCATAATGGCATTGATTTAAGCGATATATGAAGTTTTATTATATTAATTGTTAGAAAACTAGAATTGACACCCTTTTAGCATGAACGAAAGTTTAGCATACATTCATATAAATGTAGGATATGGTTATGAATTTTTATACAACACTTAAGAGTATAAAATTCAATATATTGATAATTTAATGAAAAATCATTATTTCTGTACGGGTTAACCCATAAATTTTGACAATAAATCAAATATATGGTAATTTTATTTAAACGCATATTTTCATCGTGTACTGATGTATGATGATTTTCAAAAAGGTTTGGAACATTTTCTTCCTTTGTTTCTCTAGAGAACAATTTCATAAACGTTAGTCTAGTGATTTAGATAGTATATGAAATATTTTTTAAAGAAATTATTAAAAAATTAGAAGGATGACCATGTATAATGAAAGAGAGTTTATGATACATTAATATCTATGTAGAATGAGTTCATAAATTTTAAATAACTCTAGAAAGTGTAAATTAAATTTATTGGAAATATTTCTAAAAACTTAATATTTCGTAGTGGTTAACCAACAGTTTTAGCAAAAAAAATCAAAAAATTCAAAATATATTTAATAAATAATTGCATCATGCAATGACATATAATGATGTTAAAATATGTGTGGAACCTTTATTATCTTTGTTTCTCTAGAGAATATATATTTCATTGTGGTTAGTCCATAAATTTAGGCGGTATATGAAGTTTTATTAAATTAATTGTTAGAAATTTAGAATTGACACCCTTTTAGCATGAAAGAAATTTTAGCATACATTAATATAAATTTAGAATATGGTTACGAATTTTTAGGTAACACTTAAGAGTATAAACTTCAATATATTGATAATTTAATAAAAAAATCATTATTTCCATAGGGGTTAACCCATAAATTTTGAGAATAAGCAAAAAAATATGGTAATCTTATTTAAACGCATATTTGCATCGTGTACTGTCGTATGATAATTTTCAAAAAGGTTTGGAACATTTTATTTTTTTTTGTTACTCTAGAGAACTGAGATTTCATTGATGTTAGTCTAGTGATTTAAATAGTATATAACATTTTATAAAAGAAATTGTTAAAAAATTAGAAGGATGACCATGTAGAATGAAAGAGAGTTTATGATACATTAATATATATGTAGAATGAGTTCATAAATTTTAAATAACTCTAGAAAGTATAAAATTCAATTTATTGGAAATATTTCTAAAAACTCAATATTTCATAGTGGTTAAACTACAGCTTTTCAAAAAAAAAATTGAATTTTTTTTTTTTATAAATAATTGCATCATGAAATGAAATATAATGATATTCAAATATGTGTGGAACCTTTATTATCTTTGTTTCTCTAGAGAATATATATTCCATAATGTTTAATTCATTGATTGAGGCGGTATATGAAGTTTTATTAAATTAATTGTTAGAAAATTAGAATTGACACTCTTTTAGCATGAAAGAAAGTTTAGGATACATTAATATAAATTTAGGATAATTTAGGCGGTATATAAAGTTTTATTAAATTAATTGTTAGAAAAATAGAATTGACACCCTGTTAGCATGAAAGAAAGTTTAGCATACATTAATATAAATTTAGGATATGGTTACGAATTTTTAGGCAACAGTTAAGAGTATAAACTTTAATATATTGATAATTTAACAAAAAAAATCATTATTTCCATAGGGGTTAACCCATAAATTTTGAGAAAAAATCAAAAATATGGTAATTTTATTTAAGCGCAAATTTGCATCGTGTTCTGACGTATGATGATTTTCAAAAAGGTTTGGAACATTTTCTTCCTTTGTTTCTCTAGAGAACTGAGATTTCATAGACGTTAGTCAAGTGATTTAGATAGTATATGAAATTTTATTAAAGAAGATGTTAAAAAATAAGAAGGATGACCATGTACAATGAAGGAGAGTTTATGATACATTAAAATATATGTATAATGATTTCATAAATCTTAAATAACTCTAGAAAGTATAAAATTCAGTTTATTAGAAATATTTCTAAAAACTCAATATTTCGTAGTGGTTAACCCACAGTGTTTGCATAAAAAAATCAAAAAATTGAAATTTTTTTTAATAAATAATTGCATTATGCAATGACATATAATGGTTTTCAAATATTTGTGGAACCTTTATTATCTTTGTTTCTCTAGAGGATATATATTTCATAGTGGTTAGTCCATGATTTAAGTGGTATATGAAGTTTTATTAAATTAAGTGTTAGCAAATTAGAATTTACACCCTTTTAGCATGAAAGAAAGTTTAGCATACATTAATGTAAATTTAGGATATGGTTACAAATTTTTAGGCTACATTTAAGAGTATAAAAATCAATATATTGATAATTTAACAAGAATTTCATTCCGAGGGGTTAACCCATAAATTTTGAGAATAAATCAAAAATATGGTATATTTAAACGCATATTTGCATCGTGTAGTGACGTATGATGATTTCATAGATGTTAGTCTAGTGATTTAGATAGTATATGAAATTTTATAAAAGAAATTGTTAAAAATTTAGAAGGATGACCATGTACAATGAAGGAGAGTTTATGATACATTAATATATATGTAGAATAAGTTCATAAATTTTAAATAACTCTAGAAAGTATGAAATTAAATTTATTGGAAAATATTTCTAAAAACTCAATATTTTGTATTAGTTAACCCACATATTTCAAGATAAATTAGAAAATATGATATTTTTATTTTATTGAATATTTTATCATGCACTAACATAGTATGGAGAATAAATAAGTTTGAGATTTTAGGTTTTCCCGTTTCTCTTGAAAATAGAGTTTTTGTAGGGGTTAGTACAGTTATTAGGTGATATATAAAGTTTAAATAAATTACTCATTAAAAAATTAGAAATGATGCTCATGTACCATAAAATAAAGTTTAGCATACATATATATAAACTTGGAGTGTGGTTACGTATTTTTAAACAACACTAAAGAGGCTAAATAGTATAAAAACTATTTATTGGAAACCCCAATCTTTTGTAGGGGTTACCAACATATTTCAAGATAAATTAGAAAAAAATATTATTTTGGTTCCATGCATAGTTGCATCATGTAGTGACAAAGCATGAAGATTAAAATATGTTTGAGACCTTAGATGTTCCAAATTCTCTACAAAATAGAGATTTTGATAGGGGTTAGTACACTAATTAGATCCTATATGAAGTTTAAAAAATTATTCATTGGAAAATTATAAATGATTCCCATGTACCATGAAAATATTTTTGTAATACATTAATACACATTTAGAATGTGGTTATGTATTTATTCTTTTTTAAGTTAATGAGACTAAATTTTAGTATATATAACATTTATTGAAAGAAAAAATCTTTTGGTAAAATAAATTAGAGTATATGATATTTTTATTAATGCATAGATTCTTCATGCACTGGCATGTGATGAAAATTAAAGAGGTCTGAGATCGTATTTGTCCCCGTTTCTCCGGAACTTAGAGATTTTATAGAAGTTAATCTACTTAATTAGGTGGAATATGAAGTTTTATTAAATTACTGATTAAAACATTAGAAACGTTTCCCGTGTACTGTGAAAATAAGTTTAAAATACATTAATATAAACGTATAATGTGATTAGGTATTTTTTTAATCAACAAAAAGAGTTTAAAATTCGGTATATAACATTTGTCGAAAAAATTGATCTTTTTGTATGGATTAACCTACAGATTTTAAAGTAAATTAAAAAAAATATGATAATTTTTTTTAATGCATAAATGCATCCAACACAGATATATGATGAAGATCAAGGATGTCTGGCACCTTTGTTGTCCTAATTTCCCTACAATATAAATAGTTTCATAGGATTTAGTTCTTTGATTTACGTGGTATATGAAATTTTATTAAATTACTCGTTAGAAAATTATAATTGATGTCTATATGAAAATAAATTTAAGATATATTAGTATAAATTTTTAATATGGGTAGATATTGTAAACACCATTAAAGAGGCTAAACTTAAGTACAAATGACATTTATCGGAAAAATTCAATTTTTCATAGGGGTTAACCCACAGATATTAAGTGCACACTCTCAAAATTATCCTTTAAGATGCCAAAGACTTCTATTTCTAAAACGGAAACCAGCCAGTCAACGGATTACTAATTATATCCACTAATCAATCAATCTAGAGTTTTATTACCCAGTTACTTATCATGGACCGTAACAGACTTCAAGTGTTTGATTTTTTCTGTGATATACTTCCTTATGAAATAGTCAAATTCAAATCATTAAAATCAACTTTTACCAAGTTTATAACGAAGAATAGAGTTGATCAACGTTTCCAATTGATTTTGTTTATGAACGTACATCACCAATTTAACTATATAAAGACCTATTAGTTCTCTCAACAGAAACCAACAACACTACTAAGACATAAGAATATTCACAACATTTTACACATATCTATACTAGTACTTCAGAAACACCAAAAACAATGAACAAGATCAGATCCTTATTTTTTGTTAGCACCATCACAATGCTTATGTTGTTAGCCATAACAGGTTAGTCAAGCATTCACATTAAAATTCTTGTCTCTATCTTTTTTTTTTATTAGCATACATTAACTAAAAATATGCGTATCATTTCTCTTTTTCTACACATTAATGTGTTTATTAAGTAATTTTTACTGTTTAGCAGAACAAACGACAGCCGGCGATGCTGATCTCTTATGTTTTGGACCATGTCCTGCTGATTGCAAACAACTTTGCTTGTCGAAAGGTTATGCTGGCGGGTTATGTGAAGATTTTAGAGGCAGGAATGATTGTTGCTGCACACCAACAAAGAAGCAAATCTTTGAGCAAACAACGCAATTGAACAACTAAATATGTATTTTTGACATTGTCTTTAATATGTATGATCACGAAATACTTTTTAAGAAGTTACAAGATATTGCTTCTCTTATTCCCTTCTTTTCACGCATCGTGGTGCAAACTTAACACGTTATGTGTGAACTGTGAACATATGTTTGATAGGGTAAAATATCAGGTGAAAAGAATGGTACTAACAACAGTTTATTATACATCAGCATTTAGCTCACAAATGGTTAGTATTGCGAAATGAACGTTTGATTTATGAAATATGTAAAACAAATCACATCTTTCTTCTTTCACATATGTCAAGCTTTGAACTTACGAGCACTCTTAATACACGCAAAACCCTTATATGTATCGACATTAGAACAATATGTTGTTATTGTAGGGTTATGCCTTTTGCTGGTATGAATGGTTGAGCTTAGACATGTAATTGAAGTGATTGTTTATATTTTGATCTAAAGCTTTTACAAAGGCATATGTCATGCAGTTTTCAGATGAAATGGTTAGGCTTTATGGTGTAGTCTTCTTTCTAGATTTTGTTTGATCTTTGGCTTTGGTGAAAACATACAAATTATTAGTATATCATACAACTTAAAGAATATCCAAAAGGAGGTCTATTTGTTTAATTTAGCAGACTGTTCAAAGGTTTGCTTCTTTGGTGACTTGCCACTTTGTAGTGCACCATTCATCTTGCAATTCTAATCACAATGGTCAGTCCACGGTCCAAAACAGGGGACATTAACACAGACAAAGGTTGAGCATGCTTACTATTGGACTAGGAGTCACAATCGCGATTGTATCGCAGGAACTCATGTACATAAGTCTTTTGGATATGTTACAGCAATAGTTAGGCCTGGATACTCTTGGACTACAAATTATAATTTATGTATAACGTGGCCCAATAAATATCAATCCAAATGGGAAAAACACATAGTCATGACAAAGATGGAACCGCCGGCTTTGACTTGAGCCTGCTTTGACTCTACTGTTCAGTGTTTATAAGCAATCAAACAAGTACTGCAGTTGAATATGATTTTCTCAATATAATTCATATGCACAGTCAAACAAATATACTTGAACAAGAAACAAAGTAGGAGAGGAGTGTAATAATTAAATAAAAAAGAAAGAAAATATATAAATAGTATTAGCTTGTATGAATCACATGGTTTCTGAATGGGTTTTGGTAGGTTGGTAGATGGAAAACAAACAAAAATTAAGTCATAATCATTTCCCAAAAGATTGGCATCCAACTGTGACACATGCACATATACCAAAACCACTAAGTTTATTTAACTAAAAATATTCAAATAATTTGTTTACTACAACTAGTAAATATTAGTAATTAGTTCTGATATTAAATTTTTTTTGTAATTAAAGATGGAACTAGAGTTTCACCCGCACATCCGTGCGGGTATATTTTTTATTTTATAAATATATAACTAATTTTTTTTAATATATGATTTATATTTTAGCTTTAATTATAATCATATCTAATAACGAAATACAGAAATACTTATTTTATAAAAAATATATTTAAAATTTTTGGTAAGATCTTGTTAGATTTTTTCAACAGATTTTGTTATATTTAAATTTATTTATTATTAATGTTCTTATTAGTTATTAAGATATTGTGAAAATCATATATATTTGACTGGTTAATGTAACAATAAAATATGTCAATTAAGTAATTAATAACATGGTCCA
>CAKOAT010103044.1:0-75670 GCA_932364175.1 Eruca vesicaria subsp. sativa | reverse complement strand
GGCCATGTGTTTTTTGTGTAAGAATAGAATGTTGGTACCATTAGTCTCCTTTCTCACCAGTTTTCTTCCTCTCTCCTTTTCTCCTAACCCTCTATATATAAAATTTCAAATAATCCATAATTTATATAAGCAGTTTTGTTTTGTGCATTGACTTTATATCATCACCGTTTGGGATCTGCAGCCTTCTGTGATTAAAAAGTTTCAATGGAACGATTAGCTATCAGAGCATCTCGACCGTCCATCTTCTGCTCTCTTCCAAGTCTCCACGGCGGTTCTCACCGACGGCCTCTACGTGACGGTTTCCTCACCCTTCCAACGTCATCAAATGCGGTGGATAACCCCAAACTAGTCGTGAAAACTTCTTCTTTTCATCCTGTCTCTGCTCAAGCTTCCCTCACTGCCTTTTCAGGTATTTTTCACTTAAAGACTCTCCTCAAATATTCTAAAAGAATTATAGGCTTCCATCTCCAGCCTAATAAAAAAAGTAAAAAAAAAAAAATCCTCAAAATCTCAAACCTACGTTGTCTTGTCTGAAAATGTTTCAAATATTGTTATGTTTATTTGTAGAAACGAATGTGAAAGAAGAGAGAATCAACGGAGACAAGAAGCCAGAGAACATCATGTGGCACGAGAGTTCTATTTGCAGATGCGACCGACAACAACTTCTTCAACAAAAGGGTTGTGTCATATGGATCACTGGTCTTAGCGGTTCAGGGAAAAGCACTGTTGCGTGTGCGCTAAGTAAAGCATTGTTTGAAAGAGGCAAACTTACTTACACACTTGACGGCGACAATGTACGTCACGGTCTTAACCGAGACCTCACTTTTAAAGCTGAGGATCGTACCGAAAACATACGCAGGATCGGTACAATAATTTCTTCTTTTTTTTTCCAAATAAATAAAAATAACTAACTAATTAATTAAAGATGATTAATGATCTTGAACCTCAGGTGAGGTGGCAAAGCTGTTTGCTGACGTTGGGGTCATTTGTATAGCAAGTTTGATTTCTCCTTACCGGAGAGACAGAGATGAGTGCCGGTCACTGTTACCGGAGGGAGATTTTGTGGAGGTGCTTATAATCCGACCAGATTTTATGTTTATTTATTTAACTTCATATAGTAAATGGTATATAGTAGTATCTACTAATAATAATAATCCCAATTAATTCCAACAGACAATATTTTTTATTGACATACTTAA
This sequence comes from Eruca vesicaria subsp. sativa, assembly GCA_932364175.1. Classification (NCBI taxonomy): domain Eukaryota; kingdom Viridiplantae; phylum Streptophyta; class Magnoliopsida; order Brassicales; family Brassicaceae; genus Eruca; species Eruca vesicaria. The sequence continues at coordinate 74,471 of CAKOAT010103044.1, read as the reverse complement.
TTTTGTCACAACAAATTTTATAAACAAAATATATATTTTTAGTAATATCATTAAAGTAATATAGTTGCATGAAAGATAATTTTGTATACATGTATTTTCTCAAAACAAATTATGAACTGTGTTTGTAAAATGTTACTTTATATAATATGCTATATTTATTTTTATAAAATGAGTTTCTGTGCATCGCACGGTTCCTTATCTAGTATTGATAATATTACGAATGATTATACTTTTTTAGGTTTTTATGGACGTTCCTCTGTCTGTGTGTGAGTCAAGAGATCCAAAGGGGTTGTACAAGCTCGCACGTGCCGGCAAAATCAAAGGTAATACATTCTACATTTCAAACGGAGAGAATAATAATATTATTAAATACTTGTTATTAGGTAATATGGATGTGGTTTTGAGATTATAGTAGTAGTAGTAGTAGAAGAAGATATATTGATTATAGATTTTTTCTTGATTCAGGCTTTACTGGAATCGATGATCCTTACGAGGCGCCATTGAACTGCGAGGTTTGTTATCTTTATTCAATGATGTCATCGAAGAATTTGATACGTAAAGTTAATAATATAGTATCTATGTATATTTTGTACAGGTCGTGCTGAAACACACAGGTGATGACGATTCTTGTTCACCACGTCAGATGGCTGAAAATATCATCTCATACTTGCAAGACAAAGGTTACCTTGAGGGCTAAGTCAACTCTGAAAAATCAAAACCGCCAATTTGTCGAATTTAATTAGATGTTTATAAATGATGTTAAATGATTGCTCTCTCTGTGGTTCCTTCAGAAGCTTGAGACCTGATACAACGTCGTCTCGCTTGGTTATACTATCATTTTGTTGTTGAATTGCATGTGTGTTTAACTTAGGACCGAGAGGAACGGAACACAAATATTAGTTTTATTTCTAATATAGTTAGTTAATAAAGAGCTGTGTTTTGCTTAATGTTATCTATAGTGTTGTATAACGTGTATTTATAATAAATTGCTCTTCGTTGTTAATTTATCTCAAATTGCTAATTAAAATATGTGGTTTGAATTCAACCCGCTAATCTACACATGACAAGCTTAAGTTAGTTGATGGTCGATTGATGGTACGTTACGGACGTGGTTCTTAAGACTTCATATGTTTAATTATGTATTATTCTTTAGGGGATACCATAAATTTAAAACCATAAATTTAGATTTTTAAAAAAATGTGTTTGTTACATCAAAATATTATTTAGCATCTAACCAAAACACAAATCGACCAAATGGTGTACTGAATCTGAAATTTAAAGCGACTGATTTTTAATGAACTTTTAGATAATTGTAGATGAATTGAAGAATTTAGTTTGTTTTTTGTTAATTCACAATAAAATCTCATTCAAAACTACTATGAGATTTGAATTTTATAACTAAAAAAACGCTTCTTAACCACTCTAAAAAAAATTAAAACACTCCAAAATCTCCAACTTAAATTTTGTTCAATAACAAAAGATTTCAGAATGTTTTATGAAATAACAAATTCGATAACACTAGATTTTAAAGTGTTTTCAAAAAATGTGTGTGAATAACAGTGAATTTGTCATTTTAAGACAAATTTTATTTGAATACACCCTTAGAAATTATGTAAGAATAAATGATCAAATACATCAAACTAAATCAAAATCTTCATAGAACGTTTTTTTCAACATAGAAACTTTTTTAAATCATAAAATAGCTAGATAGAGCTAACGATGATGACATTAATCAGTGGAGATCTAGAAAAATATAAAGAATGGGGGAAAAATCAATGAAAATAGGCAAAGGGTTGTTCGAACCTCGGTTGAATGGATGCAAAGAGAAGTTTTTGACCAACTAAGTGGGCTGCATCCTTCCTGCTACACCTAGATCTGCCGCTGGCATCGATTGATTTTGTGTATATGTGTGTGTGTGTTACATTTAGAGTTATTTGTTTTACAAAAAAAAAATGATCTTTCAAACTATACTTATATACAAAAACAATAAAACGTAATGATATGTTTTGATAAAATTATTAATAGTAGGTTTTTTTCAGGGCTGACTTAGGTCATGGTGCAGAGGAGCATAGGTTCCAGGGTCCAACCTAATTTTACAAAAATGATGTTAAAGAGGAGTCCAAAATTTTTATAAAAGAAATAGAATGAGAACCCAAAAATTTAAACTTACTTATAAATATATGTTTAAAAAAAAAAGTTTGCCCAAAGACCCATTAAAACTCTGAGCCAGTCCTGGTTTTTTTAGTTGTTGACAATAAACATGAAAATGGATTTTTTGAACATTGATATGAAGAGATACTGATAGTATATTCTACTGATATCAAATAATTTTGCCACTCAATTGAAGCTTCTGTTTACTAAATAACAGTGGCGGAGCCAGCTAGCTTGACATGAGGGGGGTCAACTGACCCATGTGACTTTTGACAAATTTAATTTGTATGCTCATATAATTCACATTTGATAGATAATTTAGTATTATGACCCTCATGATCCATGTCTAGAGACTCTCTATGCACCAAGTCAATAAACTTTTTCGTTTGAACATTTGCTTATGGTTAATATTATTGACCCCCTTGAAAATTATTTCTGCCTCCGCCACCACTAAATAATTTACATTAGTTACAAGCTTACAGCTACAGATTCTTTGGATCTAGCGTCTGGAATTTGAATGTAAATGTTGTTTGGATGGATTGATAAACAACAATGATAATATTACCAAAAGAAAGAACACAATAATGGTAGGATGATTGTGGTCGAGTGGTAAAGAGACGGGATTGAGATATCAACATGTTTCAGGTTCGACTTATATGTTGTGCGAAACTAAGTCACAATTATCTTAATCACCTGACACGGATATAGACTTATGTTTTAGGATCTATTTGAATATCAATAAGATGGTATATCTATAAGCTACACTTCTCTTTGGAAGATTAGTGTGGACCTCTCCATAAGCATAGCATACCCCAAGATTAATTAAAAAAAAAAAGAACACATTATAATATATTACAAATACTTTTTTCAAAAAAAATAATATTACCAAATATTCCTCAAACAATGTGAAAGAAGAAGAATTTAGTTCAGACTAAAAAGCGACCAGAAGTTATATAAACAATTGTAGAGTTTGTGAAATTTGACAGGTGAGATGCGACGGATGGCGCACGTTTTTCTTAAGTTCCTGCATGCATGTATATAAACTTAGCTCAGTTGTTGGCAAGGACAACGCGAAAATAATCCACGATAAAACATGTATTTACATATTTTATTTTTTAGGTAAAATTTGTATTCATATATTAATTATACAAACTGATAATTCAATTAGCACTATTCATACAAGTGGATCTAGTGCCGCTCTCCCCGGCAATTTTATCAGGATAGTGTATTGGGTTGAATTATAGAATTCAATATAAATGATTTGTGAAAACAATTCTATCAAATCCTAAAAATTCGTTTTGAAGTTAGACTTCAAAATTGTGGTAAGAAATAAAACATTCTGACAGGTAGTCATGCCTGAGAATATTAGACATAGAATCTTATCCACAATTTGATATATATGTGCCGAAATTGACTACAACTCAGACCTGTTAAAAAAATATAATTGGGTTCAATATATTGAACACAACCTACAACAATATTGAACTGGTCTTGGTAAAACTTCTATGATTATAATATAGTTTATATTGGATATTTTAGCTGGCTATCTATCAATGTATACATCCATGTCAGTAATTAGGTTACGGACTCACTGATTTTTTTTTGTAAGTTTAAAATACTAATGCTCTAACTCTCATCTTTTTTTTTTGTTCACACTCTAACTCTCATCTTAATTGATCTTAACTACTACCACCATGAGATTTTTAGGTCACATCGCAATATATAGTGGACCTTAACGGTGTCGCAACATGGAATCTACTCGCGGGGACCTAGATTTACGAAAATATATTGACTAAGTTTTTTTTCTGCATAAACTTTGAATCTTGACTAAGTTAGTAAAGCAACCTTTTGAACCTTTCCACAATGATTGCAATCTTTCACTAGGTTTTTTTTTGCAGGTGAACTCTTCCCAAAACAATACCCTATGTAATAGTTTTTTTATTATATCTGGCAAAAAAACAACACGCTACTTAAATTAGTGTACGCGTCAAGACCGATCATGAATAAAGTCTAACAAAACATTCGGCTTAGATATCCAAATATTTTAAAAAAAATTACATAGATATAGATTATTTTCTTAAAAATATTTTAGATCTGCAAATTTATTTAAAAAAATAATAATTCAATACTTTGTTAAATCGTTTAGAATCTCCTAAAAACATCTTTGGACTACGCATTACAATATTTTTTGTCATTGCCTACATAAAGAGAAAATAATGACACACATCAGTTCTATTGTTGGGTTTTTATTTTTGAAATTTTACATAGCCAATATAAATGTATAGACAAATCCGAACATTTAGGATTTGAATGTCATGTAGAGGAAAAACAAGATAAAAATAGGAGAAACTATGATGCAGTACTATCCGTATTAATTATTTATTCACCATTTCACATACAGAACAAAATAAAATAATAAAATAAGTATTGAACTGTACATATAAAAATTTACCATTTCACATGCAGAACAAAATCAAATAATAAAATAACTATTGAACTGTACACATAAAATTTTACCTGTAGAAAAAATTTGTACTCCATACTCCTAGATAAAACAGGCTAGCCAAATACATATGCCCAATGAGGTGTTTTCCATTCTTTCTTTTTTTTGCTACACACAATTTCATTTTATTCATAAACCAAAATTGTTTTCAACTATTAAGTTTTTAGTTTGTTTCCATTTTCACATATACTAATTTTAAGACAAATTTCTATAAAAATATGTGAAATGATATTAAATAACATGTTATTTGTTATACACGCTTATATATATTTACTTAATCTGTAAAAAGTATTTATACACATTATTTTTGTATGCGACATAACTACACTAAATAATACATATATGGTATAGTTGCTATAGTTGACTTTATTTTTAGTATTGATGATGATTCAGATAAATAAAGTAGTTAACAGTTGTGTACAAAATTTAAATTTCATCTTTAAAATATTTTATTTATTTTGATTTAGTTAAGAAATCCACTTATTCTTTTAGTTTATATTATAACACACACATGCATTTTCATATTTTACTCTAGTTTCATACGTGCAGTATTTTTTATTTTTCTGTTTATTTGTTTTATATTTTAAATTGATTCATATATATACATCAGTTAAAAAATTAAAAATTAAGATACTCTGTTCATTAGTTTCTTCAATGAATTATAAAATGTCGTCAAACATATTTTTGTTCTCATATATATATATATATATATATATGTATGCATTTTACAATTTTAAATCAAGATTTTGTTGATACAATAATATATATATATATATATATATATATATATATATATATATAAAAATTGACAATACTAGTTCTTTAGTTGAATGAAATGATAAAAACGAACCAAATATTGAACAAAAATACAATAATAAGAGCAAAACAAGAATATTTTTATAATTTTTATTTCTAATGAATTTTCATATAATTTAAATTTTCACTATTAAAATTTAAAATGATCATATTTATTGTTATTTGTGTCAATGTTATATTTATTCTTTATTTGTAATCAATTGTATTTTGTTTAGATATTTACTTTTAATTAAAAATATTTATCTTTAAATATAATAATTTATTAAATTAGTTTGAACTGCATTTTTTTATATGCGATCTCCATTCAAAGCGTAAGCTTATTGTTTGTACTAGTGTCATCATCACTAATCAGGTTATCACCATTCAAGTTCAATTGCGTATGTGTAAATTGTTAACAAATTAAAACATTCATTAAAAACGAGTGCACCATAAGCTTATATCTATGATCTAACTATTATTATAACTTATAAGTTCAATAATAGTAACTCACGGATGGTTTTGTTTAGAAGTTACATATATAACTACAGATCCTCAAATAATATTACAGATGAATATTATATAGCTGTAAGACTAACTTTTTGTTCGACTGGTTTTTAAGTGCATATATAACACGAGGATTTTGGCAGGTCACCAACAAAGACAGTTAGAATATTTAAAATTCCCATCCAAAACTTTGTTATTAAACAAACACTTTCTGATAAAATACAAATATCATGAACTGTTAGAATCGTAATAATTACAATGGTCGTAGTACTTAAGATGGACCCGACCCACACCCTTCGACCAACATTTTCCTTATAGACTTTCCAACATATACAGGGTATTATGGCCATTTAATAGAAACCAACGACCATTAAAATCATATAAATAGGAAGTTGAGGTTCTATTCCATATAGAGAGAATAAGAATACAACAAGTTTTGATTCTTCTTCTCTATTCTCTACACAAAAACATGAACACTTTTACCTCAAACTCTTCGGATCTCACTTCCACTACTACGCAAACCTGGTCATTCAACAACATGTATCTCCTCACAACTCTTCAAGCCTTTGTGGCTATAACCTTAGTCATGATGCTTCTCAAGAAACTGACCACCCATCCTAATAAAAAGAAATTGTCTCTCCCACCCGGTCCAACCGGTTGGCCCATCATCGGTATGATTCCAGCGATGCTAAAAAACCGTCCCGTTTTCTGGTGGCTCCACAGCATCATGAAGCAGCTAAACAGTGAAATAGCATGCGTGAGGTTAGGAAACACTCACTTGATCACCGTCACATGCCCTAGGATAGCACGTGAGATATTCAAGCAACAAGACGCTCTCTTCGCCTCAAGACCTATGACTTACGCGCAAAACGTCCTCTCTAACGGTTACAAAACTTGCGTGATCACTCCGTTCGGTGAACAGTTCAAGAAAATGAGGAAAGTCGTGATGACTGAACTCGTTTGTCCCGCGAGACACAGGTGGCTTCATACTAAGAGAGCAGAAGAAAACGACCATTTAACCGCATGGGTATACAACATGGTTAAGAACTCGGACTCAGTCGATTTCCGGTTTATGACAAGACACTACTGCGGCAATGCTATCAAGAAACTTATGTTCGGGACAAGAACGTTCTCTGAAACCACCGCACCTGACGGTGGACCAACCGCAGAGGATATTGAGCATATGGAAGCTATGTTTGAAGCATTAGGGTTTACGTTCGCCTTTTGTATCTCTGATTATCTACCTATGCTCACGGGATTTGATCTTAACGGTCACGAGAAGATCATCAGAGATTCTAGTGCTATTATGGACAAGTATCACGATCCTATTATCGATGCAAGGATCAAGATGTGGAAGGAAGGAAAGAGAACTCAGATCGAGGATTTTCTAGATATTTTTATTTCCATCAAAGATGAAGAAGGCAACCCATTGCTTACCGCCGATGAAATCAAACCCACTATTAAGGTAATAAACAAATTACATTTCTATATATATAACAAAAAGTTGCAATCAGAAAATACTTTTTACAATACCATTCACGTTTTCTTTTTAATTATATATACATATATATATATATATATCATTTTTTGGTTATATAAATAATATTGAGTCTTATTCATTTTGTTAGACTTTTTTTTTGTCTTTTTGATCAAACATTTTGTTAGACTTTTAGTAACTAAAATGTTATAGAAAAGTAACATTATTTTGGCCAACCCCCACAAAAAGTAACATTGTATGCAAATTGATTTTAGTTGCAATATATTTACTTAAGTGTATTTTTAAAAAAGAGGGAATAAGTACTAATCTAAGTGCTAAAAAGCCTTTTCTCAAAAAGAAAAAAAAAACAAAGAAGTGGTACTAGTAATTTTCATGCATTATTTTTTTTTGTAACTGAATTTTCATGCATTATTGTGTCTATTTACATGATGAAGACTAAAGAATCTCGCTAACTAAAAAAGACTTATTTATTTATGATCAATAGGAGCTTGTAATGGCAGCTCCAGACAATCCATCAAACGCCGTCGAATGGGCCATGGCGGAGATGGTAAACAATCCAGAGATACTCCATAAGGCAATGGAAGAAATAGACAGAGTTGTGGGAAAAGAAAGACTTGTCCAAGAATCAGACATCCCAAAACTAAACTATGTCAAAGCTATTCTCCGTGAAGCTTTCCGTCTCCATCCCGTCGCGGCTTTCAACATCCCACACGTGGCACTTTCCGACACAACCGTCGCCGGGTATCACATCCCTAAAGGAAGTCAAGTCCTTCTCAGCCGGTATGGGCTGGGCCGTAACCCAAAAGTTTGGGCCGACCCACTTAGTTTTAAACCGGAGAGACATTTAAATGAATGCTCGGAAGTTACTTTGACGGAGAACGAGCTCCGGTTTATCTCGTTTAGCACCGGGAAAAGAGGTTGTGCTGCTCCGGCTTTAGGTACAGCGTTGATCACAATGATGCTCGCAAGACTTCTTCAAGGTTTCACTTGGAAGCTACCGGAGAATGAGACACGTGTTGAGTTGATAGAGTCTAGTCATGATATGTTTTTGGCTAAACCGTTGGTTATGGTTGGTGAGTTGAGATTGTCGGAACATCTTTACCCGATGGTGAAGTGAAACGACGTCGTATAAATTTTATATACTGACTACAAAAGTTTGGTCAGTCTCCGGTTACCAGAAGATAATCGGTCAATTTGTGAACAAACTTGTGTTTGGTCTTGGACCTCTTGGTTCCTTTGGACACTTCAGTTGTGTCTCCTTTACCGCTTTTTATATTTCAATGCAATTTGCTTTTTTCTTTATGATGACTCAATTATATGAATAATTAAATAACCTGTACCATTTGATAAAGTTGAAAAACATAGGTGCTGAAAAGGGAGGTATAAACGAAGTCATATATTTTCCCAAAAAAAAAAAAAAAAAAAACGAAGTCATATATTTCAGAAAGGTCCATTATTCGGCCCGTTAATGTAATGCAGTGCTAATGTTGGAATGAGCCTCTATTGTTCAAACCCACAATTGTTATTTTGTACAAACATTCTCTTCTCTTCTTGATGTTCTTTAAGCTTCATTGGTCGTCATTTTAGTGTGATTCTCTGTTATTAACGTTGAAATCTTTGTGTAACCACAACACTCTTATCATCGCAGGAGAAAACATTGAAAAACAATCTTGCCGATTAAATATTTAGCAGAACAATACATAAGTAACCAGTCAACACCTAGTTTACCAAGTATAGTGGTAGTGTGAACGGGTTAGTTTTTGAATTCTACATACATGACTGAGATTATGGGACTTCCTTCTATTGTTAACAAAAAAATTACATGGGTTTGTTATAAAAATTGTTAAAAAAATTGTCATACAACACAAAATCTATTATCTCCATTTCATGCCAAGTGGTTTCTGGACTTGAACCGCTAAATTTTCAAAAAAATATCAGCCGGCCACATACCTACTTGTAACTTCGTAACCAACATATTAAAAACTACTAGTCGACCACGACCACTTTCTTTTGGCTATACTCTCTCGGACACTACTGATCACGTAATAAGAATAAGGAAAAGAGACTACACACCTTTTCATAAATTTGTATTCACTTTCACTGTAAAAGCAAAAAAAAAAAAAATCCTCAATCACATAACCTTTTTTGTTTGCTTCTGAAAATATAAATAGAAAGGTAAGCGAATCATAACATGTCACGCAATCAAATATAAATTTTCTTACAAAAAAAATTATTTAATAATCACTTCCCTTCTTTTTGTACTTGGCTGTCTAGATTCTGTCTCTTTCTCTCATTGCAACTCTCACAAGAACCAATGGCCACTTGCTTCAGCTACGTTTCTTCCCGTAACAAATGTTACCAATACAGCTTCTCACGCGCCGGTCTCCGATCATCAACCTCCGATCTCGGCGACGGCACCGTCGTCCACTGCTGGGTCCCTCAGACCCACAACGTCTCCAAGCCCACTCTCCTCCTCCTCCACGGCATCGGCGCCAACGCCATGTGGCAGTGGGACAAGTTCATAGACCGGTTCATCCCCCGGTTCAACGTCTACGTCCCCGACCTCATCTTCTTCGGCGACTCCCACACGACTCGGCCCGACCGGTCCGAGACCTTCCAGGCGAGCTGCGTCATGAAGGTGATGGACGCTCACGGCGTCGGGACCGTGACGGTGGCCGGGCTGAGCTACGGCGGGTTCGTGGCGTACTCGTTGGCGGCGCAGTTTAAGGAGAGGGTGGATCGGGTGGTGCTAATATGCGCCGGAGTGGCTCTTGAGGAGAAGGACGTGGAGGATGGGATGTTTCAAGTGAACAGCGCGGAGGAGGCGGCTGACTTGTTGTTTCCTCAGTCTCCGTCGATGCTCCGGCGACTTCTCCAGTTGTCTTTTTACAAACCTCCGGTTTGGATACCTTCTTGCTTTGCAATGGACTACATTCATGTAAGTTTCCATAAATGGTTTATTTCCATTTTTAACTATGATTTGGTGATTGTGAAGTTTCCATAAATGTTCATTTCCGTTTTCAACTATGTATTGGTGATTGTGGATACTTGAAATAGTAGGTTTGATTCTAAGTTGTTAATTATAGATCCTGGATGAAATGTAAGTTTAGTCGTCCATTTGTATATTCATGTTTTATGGTTTTGGTGATTGTGAAGTTTCCATAAATGTTTATTTCCATTTTCAACTTTGTATTGGTGATTGTGGATACTTGAAATGGTAGTTTTGATTCTTAGTTGTTAATTATAGATCCTGGATGAAATGAAAGTTTAGTAGTCCATTTGTATATTCAAGTTTTATGGTTTTGGTGATTGTGAAGTTTCCATAAATGTTTATTTCCATTTTCAACTTTGTATTGGTGATTGTGGATACTTGAAATGGTAGTTTTGATTCTTAGTTGTTAATTATAGATCCTGGATGAAATAAAAGTTTAGTCGTCCATTTGTATATTCATGTTTTATGGTTTTGGTGATTGTGAAGTTTCCATAAATGTTTATTTCCGTTTTCAACTTTGTATTCGTGATTGTGGATACTTGAAATGGTAGGTTTGATTCTTAGTTGTTAATTATAGATCCTGGATGAAATGAAAGTTTAGTCGTCCATTTGTATATTCATGTTTTATGGTTTTGGTGATTGTGAAGTTTCCATAAATGTTTATTTCCATTTTCAACTTTGTATTGGTGATTGTGGATACTTGAAATGGTAGTTTTGATTCTTAGTTGTTAATTATAGATCATGGATGAAATGAAAGTTTAGTCCATTTGTATGTTAATGTTATATGGTGTTGGATTATATAAAACTCTTGTTAGTTTTTTAAATATTTGATGTTCACAAGACTAATATAGTAGCTTTTCTTTGTTGAAAGGTGATGTGTAGAGATTATCTACAAGAAAGGAAAGAACTAGTGGAAGCTCTACATAAAGGTAGAAGATTCGCCGATCTTCCCAAGATAACACAGGTCTCTCATCTATCAATGCATCTTCAAATCTTGGTCTAATTTGTCTCTATAATCACTGAATGTACTAATTTGCAGCCTACATTGATGATATGGGGAGAGGAAGATCAAGTTTTCCCAGTGGAATTAGCGCATAGATTAAAAAGGTTAACCTATCTTATTTTCCCAATTATCATTTTACTCACTCGGATTAATACTTATTTGTTATTTGTTGCAGACATTTGGGGGATAACAAAGCACAACTAGTGCTATTAAAGAAGACAGGACATGCGATTAATGAAGAGAGACCAAAGGAGATGTACAAACACATGAAGTCTTTTCTTTGCACAGACGCGATAATTCCTCCTAATGACAATGCTAAGAGACTCATGTTAGCAAGCTTGATATCTCCAGTCAAGGTCAACAAGTGATGTTGCTGAATAAAATTAATCTTCTCCCTTAATCATGTCACTGAGTATGATTAATGTTTCTTATCTTGTTACTGTTAAGACATTGCTTCTTGTCGGAACCAAGCATCTTTTATATTAAGAAAGTAAAAAGATCCGATACTTTTACAAGGCTTCAGGATTTCTAAGCTTAGAAGAAGCCTCTGAAGCTTGTCTAATTGTATTTTTTAGATCATAATTAAGTATAAGATTATAATGATGATTAGACGGTAATTAGGTGTTTTAATTTTGATATTACTATTGCATTAGCCATATAAATTGTTTGGGAGGTAATATAGCAGGTGATAAACGAAGAGGTGTTGTTTACATAAGATTCATGATCCTCTGCTTTGTGGTTTATCTAATGGTTCTTTTGGTGATGGAGAGGAGAAGCAAGAGGACGAAGAAAGACTGTTTTACTCGTTCTTTGGTTTTTCCTTTTTAAGTGTTAGTAATTGTCAAATGATTTATTAAAAATTGATTGTATTGCTATTTGAATATAAATTTTCATCGCAGGTGTGTACAGTTGCAGAAAAGAAAAACAGAGATAAAGGTAAGTGAAATTATTTGAGACTGTTTTGGTAGGGTACATTGTAGATTCTGTATTATATAAAATACTGAAAATTCAAGAAAGATTTCGTATAAAAAATGGTTAAACACAAGATGGTGCCAAAATTTATAAAAGGGGACGTGGTCCATGAATCCATATCTTGTGAAGGATTCGGCGTGTTAGGTATGATGAACTGTAACATAATCTTATTTATATCATATGCAACTTGCCTGCCCAGAGGTGGATTTGGTTGGTGAAGGGCTATTCATGTCATTAACCAGCATCTTCAAATGTTTGTTTTGTTTCTCAATTAACACTTTAAATTCCTAAATAATTAACAAATACATTGAAATATCTTTCAATTCTCATAATTAAGTATGAATTATCAACTTTTATAATTCGTAAAACTCCATTTTAATTGAAAAAATTATCTGTTTCAAAATAATATACATTTTAATTTTTTTGCATATTATATTTATTTCACATTTATCCGAAGACAATAATTTTAAAATGTGAAAATAGCAACGTCTTAATTTATTTGAAAATATAAAGTTTACTATTATTATCTAATAAAAATAAATCTTATTATTTTTAAAATTTTCTTTTAGAATATAAACCATTTTACAATGTTAGGAAAATATTCTTATTATAGTTTCAAAACACATTTTCTCCAAAAAAATGAGTTGGTAAAAAAAAAAAATTAATTAGTAGTTAGGTCATGCACTTATGTGTGTAAAGCTCAAGCCATCAAAGCTGAAAAAAATATCTCAAATGCAAAGAATTTACAAAAATAACCCCAACAACCCTTTCCGTACCATCAATCTCTCTCTATTGTGTCTATAAATACCTCTCCTTCCTCACATTCTCTCTCTTCTCATCACCAGCCTCCATCACCATTCTCTCTCTCTAAAAAAAACCAAACCAAACTCAAAGAGGAGAGATCAATGTCTCTCTCCAACGCTGCCTCCTCCTCTCTCTCCACCAGATCCCTCTACACCGGTCTCTCTCCCCGACACAGCAACCGTCAATCCTCCATCACCTCCGTCAAGCCTAAGTCCGTTAACCTCGTCGCGTCCCTCCACGCGGCGGAGCCATCAAGAAACGCCGTTTCGGTTAAGGCTGGAAAATGGACGCCGGAGAGCTGGAAAACGAAGAAGGCTCTGCAGCTCCCTGATTACCCTGACGCCAAGGAGCTAGACTCTGTGCTGAAGACGATCGAGGCTTTTCCTCCGATCGTTTTCGCCGGAGAAGCGAGGAACTTGGAAGAGAGGTTAGCTGATGCTGCTGTTGGTAAGGCTTTTCTTCTCCAGGGTGGTGACTGTGCTGAGAGTTTCAAGGAGTTCAACGCCACTAACATTAGAGATACTTTTAGAGTTCTGCTTCAGATGAGCATTGTTCTTACATTCGGCGGCCAAGTTCCTGTCATAAAGGTTCCGATCTCTTTTTCTTTGATCAGTTAAATGCAATGTTCAGTGTATTGCTAGGCGGTAGTTAGGCGTTTTATAGAGGATTATTGATTAGGCGTCCGTATCTAGTCGTGGTAGTTAGGTGTTTTATAGAGGATTATTGATTAGGCGTCTGTATCTAGTCGTGGTAGTTAGGCAATTTATAGAGGATTATTGATTAGGCGTCCGTATCTAGTCGTGGTAGTTAGGCAATTTGTTAGGCAATTTATAGAGGATTATTGATTAGGCGTCCGTATCTAGTCGTGGTAGTTAGGCAATTTATAGAGGATTATTGATTAGGCGTCTGTACCTAGTCGTGGTAGTTAAGCGTTTAATAGAGGATTATTGATTAGGCGTCCGTATCTAGTCGTGTTTAATCGGTTCAGTTTAAGCCTGATTTACCGTCTAAACCGATTTTTATAACACTGGTTAGATGTATATGGTTGGTTTTGATGAGAATGTTTTTGTGTTGATGGTTATGTTTAGGATGCATTGTGGGATTTGGTGAAAAAGTACACTGGTTAGGTGTTTTATAAGGGATTATTGATTATGCGGGTGTTTAGACCGATTTTTTGAATGCCTATAAAGATTTTTTTTTAATTTTTCAAGAACAATCGTTTCCTTTAAATCCGATCAAGGCACTATCTAAACAGATTTGGTTAAATGTATTGTGGGTTTTGGTGAGAATATTTTCATGTTGATGTTTTTGTTTAGGTTGGGAGAATGGCTGGACAGTTTGCGAAGCCTAGATCCGATCCATTCGAGGAGAAGGATGGTGTGAAGCTACCTAGCTACAAGGGAGACAACATCAACGGTGACACTTTCGATGAGAAGTCCAGAATCCCTGATCCGAACAGAATGGTTCGTGCTTACACACAATCTGCAGCTACATTGAACCTTCTTAGAGCCTTTGCCACAGGAGGTTACGCTGCTATTCAGAGAGTTACACAATGGAACCTTGACTTTGTCGAGCAAAGCGAGCAAGCTGACAGGTATTGTGGTTTAAAAACAATTATTTTTGAAACAATCCTTATCTGCTTTACTACTGTTGTATTAGGTACGAGGAGCTAGCGAACCGTGTTGATGAGGCCTTGGGGTTCATGTCTGCGTGTGGACTTACCACGGATCATCCTTTAATGACCACAACTGATTTCTACACGTCTCATGAGTGTTTGCTTCTGCCTTATGAACAGTCTCTCACAAGGCTGGACTCAACTTCTGGTCTCTACTATGATTGTTCTGCTCACATGGTTTGGTGTGGAGAGCGTACCCGACAATTGGATGGTGCTCATGTCGAGTTTCTAAGAGGAATCGCTAACCCTCTTGGCATTAAGGTAATTTACTTTCTTTTTTAAAAATAAATAAATAAACACTTAAAAGGATTAATTAACTAAAAAATTGACGCAGGTGAGCAATAAAATGGATCCCAATGAGCTTGTAAAGCTTGTGGAAATCCTGAATCCTAACAACAAACCTGGAAGAATCACTGTGATTGTGAGAATGGGTGCGGAGAACATGAGAGTTAAGCTTCCTCACCTAATCAGAGCAGTGCGTAGGTCAGGCCAGATTGTGACATGGGTCTGCGATCCAATGCATGGAAACACTATAAAAGCACCTTGTGGACTCAAAACACGAGCCTTCGACTCAATCTTGGTACAACTAAACCTTCCATCACCATATATACTTAGCTTTTTGCATATATATTTATAAATTGTTTTTTTTTTTTAAAGGCTGAAGTGAGAGCCTTCCTTGATGTGCACGAGCAAGAAGGAAGCCACGCGGGAGGTATCCATCTAGAGATGACAGGACAGAACGTGACAGAGTGTATTGGAGGGTCTCGTACTGTGACCTATGATGACTTGAGCTCTCGTTACCACACACACTGTGATCCAAGGCTTAACGCGTCTCAGTCTCTTGAGCTGGCTTTCATTGTTGCGGAGCGGTTGAGGAAGAGAAGAACCGCAAGTCAGCGTCTATCTTGAGTGCCGTTTTTTTTTTTTTTTTTTATAATTATTATTTACATTACACTTTTTGGTTCCAAAGAACTCTTGTTTTTGGCCTCTTGGGAGTAAACCTGCCTGAAGCATTGTTCCGTTCTTCTGCGATGTCATGTCTTTGTTCTTTTAAGTTAATGTTAAACCGTATGACTACTACTGTAAACTCTCTCACATTTTATTTATTTTGTATGAAAAACTCTCTCATCATTACATATATCTACAAACATGAAACTCGTTCTAATAACGATCTGTCTATTTGTAGACAGGCTAGGACATGAGATTATACATGAATCAATTTCGGGCTTTTATTGTTTAAAAGTTAAAACTGTGTATGGTACCAGAATTCTTCTTAAAAAGTTTAAAATCATTACAAAGGCCAATTAGCTCAGTTGGTTAGAGCGAAGGTCGCAGGTTTGAAACTGCATGGTCCATTTATTTCATTTTTTTTCTTCAAATTGATGCGAGCGGAAATAAAAAAAACAACAGTTCCAGTGCTCCTCATAAGTACCACCCTCCACCTTGTTAATCAATTTCAGTTTTGCTACGTGTCATGATCATAGCTAAGCTCGTCTCACTCTCAGTTACCACAGACTCTCACACACTAGATCACACAGTAAACACAAGGATTCGCTAGAGACGAGGAAAGGTAGGCTTGACTAGAGATATGTATGTATGTGTGCTTTGGATTTTATATTCTGAACTTAGTTAGGTTAACTGGTTAAGGTCCGCTTTGACTAGATTCTGAACATGTATTAGAGTTTGATCGGATCGGATTGATGCTAGATCCTACTTTTGCAATGTTAGTTTCAATCAGCTAGATTGTTTAAAAGATGTAGGCTGAATCAGAGAAAAAAAAAGAGAGATTCAAACCTATCTAGTAATAATATCCAAATGGATCGTATAGGATGGTATAAAATAACGTTTACGTAATTAAGGCGTTCAATGCTCCAAACAAATTAATTTACTCTTACTATAAACGTTTAAATCTAATGAGCCCTAAAAGCCTAAACTAATCTTCACGATGAAAGTGCATTTACTAAAGGACGCCGAAAATCCGCACGCTGATGATGGATGTTTTGGCCGTACTTTCAGTTTTTGGCTCAAAATGAGCCTAACGAGTTTTAAATGATTACATTTTATAAATGGACAAAAAGGAAGCAAGGATTTTATCATATGATGTATGCGTATATCCGGTTAAATTATTTAAATTAATAATTTTATATAAATAGATAATTCAACAAGAACAAGACATAATAAATGCTTTATCATATGATGAGGTATTTAAAACACAAGAGAATAACGTCATGGACCTAATGTTCGGTCGTTAGCATGGGTCGTTTACATTATGTCATGACATTATTAGTATTGAGCCACTCAAATTCCATCTACCAAATATCAAGGTGGATTTGTTAGCCACTATTTATACATATATATTTAATTAAGGATTTACGTATCAATGTTTTATTTAAAGAAGAAGGGTACATATAAAACAATTATTAAATTAAACGCTATAGGTTTATTTAATTCTCTAAACACACATATATAGATGAGGTTGGAGTGTTTTGTCTCACATTGATGCTCTTTACAAAACTTTGGCCAGAGAAAGATAAACTTTTCGCACAGTTTCATTATATGAATTAAAATAAATGTAAAAGGTGAAAATGTATCATGGCCTAGTTGCATATTATAGTCGTCTGTATAGCGCTACCAACATGATAGTTGGTATGGTGATTTCGTAGTGAATTTCCCAAAAAAAACTTATCATTTTTAGATTATCATAATTCATTAAGGCATACATATATTAAGCGTACACTACTACACTGTCATATCTTTAGATTATATTATAGAGATGGGTTAAACCAGTGTAATAGAGATATACATATACACAAACGTACTTTTTATTGCTCACATTTAATTGTAAAGACATATATATATATAATATGCAACACGAAATCATCGGATATTCTCAAGCTACATACGTAGAAAATATACATGCATGCACTTATAACACATATGCATGCAAGTAAAAATGGATATGAAATCATAGAGCACATACAAAATCACCATTTCTCTCGTCATCAACATCATCGTAAATATCAGCATCATCAATATCATCAAGATCCATGCTCCCATCTATTAAGCCTAATCCACCATTATTATTCTTACCATTCACACCCTTTCTGGCTTCTTCTATTATCTTCACTATCTCATCAACGCTTTGTCGACACTTCTCTTCTTCTTCATCATCATCATCATCGTCTTCTTCTTCTTGTTTTACTCCAGTCTTATCTCCATTACATTTTTCCTCTGAATTCCCCGGCAACAGAGTCTTTAAGAACCAGGGGTGCTTTTCGATTTCCGGTACGGTAATTCTCTATCATGGTTTCAAATTAGGAACCTGGAATTAGCATAGTTTTCAATCCGGATTTTGGTTCGAATTATCAATTTTCACAATTTGCAGCTAATACAAAGCTACTATATTTAGGTTATATAAATCTTTTGTTTTAAATAAGTTATGTTTTGTCTTTAGTTTATCTTAAAATAAAGCCTGTGTGAGCATATTAAGATTCATTTCGTTCTGATTTAGCCAATATTGGTTAATCCATATATACTTAAAAAAAAATCATTAAACCCGTTTAGGTTGTAATTCATTACCTTGTCAGGGTCGGCGACGAAGATACGAGATAAGAGATGCTTGCATTCAGAGGAAATCCTGACGTAGTCCGGTATGGTGTAATGGACACTTAAGATCCTCTGTAAGTATATATTAATTTTCACATTAATAATTATTTTAAATTTATATACGACAACATTATATAATTCGTGAAATGAACCTTTAATTATAAATTTTAAGTACCTGAATGGTTTTTCTAATGTTTCTTGGATCTTCTGGATCTTCAAAGGGATATGCACCAACTAACATTACATATAGTGTCACCCCACACGACCATACATCTGCAATCTATATATCAAAAATCATATTTATCTAATTATATGACTTTTTATACACAAGTTGTTAATAATTTAAATATTATTAGTTAATAATTTAATTCGTATACCTTCCCATTATATTCTTTCCGTGACAAGACCTCCGGAGCAACATAAGCTGGAGTGCCCACGGTGGACTTTGGCTGAGAGTGTAAAACCGATGACTGTATTTATAAAAAAAAAACAAAACAAAAAAAATCATTATTCGGGGAATTCTACTTTTCAACTATATACCATTAATATGTTATGATCACTGAAAAATAAATTAAATGTGTGATAACACCTTCGAGTATCCGAAATCACATATTTTGAGCTGCGATGATGGGCTCCCGTCTAAGAGCGTATTCTCAAGCTTAAGGTCTCTGTGACATATTTGCTGCAATAAAAATAAAAAATCAGTAAATTGACAAAAAAAAAAACACTAAACTTCCAATTGTAAGATATTATTATTTTGTATAACCCATATATGTATGTATGAATGAATAATACGTACCATGGCGTGACAATAGCTAACACCCGAGATAAGTTGTTTGAAATAGTACCTTGCCTAAATAATAAACAGAAAGTAATCAATATAATTAGCCACGATATTAGTAGTGATCATTGTTAATGATGAATTAAGTATAATACTTCGTCTTCGCTGAATCTACCGGCACTGCAAATTCTTTCAAAAAGTTCACCACCTGCTGCATACTCCATTACTATGGCGAGATGTGTTGGTGTTACAAAAACCTGCAAAATACACAACACACATATTTATGTTATTTTAATTTGATAATCCTCAAGATTGAAGACAACCTGACGATTGCTTCTAATTTTATAGTCTTTAATTTTAATATAAGAGTTTTCAACGTCATGAGTATACACATACATGAAACTCGAACTTGGACCGTTGGAGAATGAGACAAGTTATTTTATTTAAAGCAATTTAATATTCAGTTAAAGAAGAGGTCTAAAGTCTAATTATATGAAATGTTACACATAATTTACATGAACATATGTCAATGGTCTTGATGATGTTCATAAACATACCTCTTTGAATCTGATGATATTAGGATGCTTCAAGTCTCTATGGTTTATGATCTCTCTCTGTACATGTTCATCAATCTGTACAAATCCAACCCTTCAGTTCATCTACTGTTCATAAGATTTAAGAAAATAATTTCTAAAGACAGAGACCAGTTCGTGTTACTAACAAAAAAAAAAGAATAATACCTTAAGGCCTCTTTCGATGTATTTGATAGCATAAAACTTTCCGTTGGTTTTATCTCTGACAAGCTTTGCAACTCCAAAGTTACCGGAGCCAAGATCTCTCAAGATGTCGTATCTCTCCATCGATGATCAGCACAAAGAAACAGAGAAAAAAATATTATTATTATTCCTTCGAGGTTATTAAAGTGAAGATGCAAGAGAATATGGCTTTTGTTGTGTTTGGTTCAGTTGCATATAGCATCTTGCTATTTATATAGACATTAACTCATACGAACCGATACAGTCAGCACCAACGTGAGAATATGGCTTTTCTCGTTATTGGCCCCCTTGTGAATATTGGGCCGTAAAAATTTGTCCGAAAATAGGCCCATTTGTCACGTGGCTTCTCTTCAAGAACATGAACAAGGTGGTGACTCGCAAGCCATTCAGTACATCTGTCTTTTCATCGCTATTTATTGTTTCGTACGTTCTTCTGAAAGAAAATAGTAAAAGGTGTTAGTGAATAAAAAGAAAGTAAGCTATCAATTTTTTTGTAAAAGATCATCTTATGCTATATCATTAATCATATCATCTTATTTCTTGAAAGTTTACACCTAACTAAGTTATTGCGATTATCCATTTGGTAGTTAGTTTCTCTTTTTAAAATAATTTCTTGTGCCAAACTTTCTCGTTTTATAAAACTTTTTTTGTTTGTGCAAGTCTCGTTTTTATATAACTAATAAATAAAATAACAATTTTTCTTAGCTTGGAAGAAGATGGCCCGCACTTAAGATTTTGTCATCCTATCCCGCAACCCAATAAAACAACAAACTCATAAATTGTAGTATACAATATACTATAAATGAGCTGATACTAATCTGGTTTAACAAGTCTACGAGAGTCGAGACTACAACTAAATCATAAAAGCTAAAAGCCAATTAGAAAAAAAATGTTGCTTCCACAGCTATATAAAGTTATAAACTACGTCGGACTCAACGTGCGTTGATTGTAGTAACATTAATTCTTAAGAAACTTGATTGTAAGTTTGTAACTAATAAGTAATAACATTCAAAATGCCAATAGCAGTGTGTCACCTTAATAACTACTAATAGGTATTCTAAAATCTCTTGTTGATTTTCTCTTCGTTAAATTATATATAATCTTTCTGTCTTATTCGTGTAAGCCTTTTTCATTTTGATTGGTTTTGTATGTATACATGCGTGTATATTCGAATACTATATTCATATTGATTAAAAAGTTATTCAACATTTCATATATTAATCCCCTCTCGACCGAAATGTTCATCACAGCATAATGTTATAAATACACTTAATTATATTTTAACCCAAACAAAAAACGATTATTTTACTAAATTATGGAGGGCAGACAGATTAATTAAAAAAAGTAAAGACGTCAACGCCTTGAGAAAGCGAATAGAAGAATCACTAAACAAAAGCAACGGTATGTATGTGGCCAAATAATCTCCGTTCACGTGGCAAAAAACAAGTGACAAAAGTACAATGCCAAGTGGGAATGGTGGATGCGCGTCAGGTGTAATGAAAAAGTTTACGTGGAAGGTGAAGATTGGGCCGTGGTGTAACGCCCATCACCGTTGAGTAGTTGGGTGATAACTTACTGGTCCCCTATTGGTTGCTATAAACAGAATACAAAGCTATTTGAAAGAGTTTCAAAACATTATGATTTTCCCAAAGAACTGACAAAGATATTTTATGTCATATAGCATTTGATAAAAAAAAAAAAGTTTGTGGGAATCTTCTATAACTAGAAGCCTTTCTAAAAAGAGTTTGAAAACATTAAGTGTTACTTAATTTGTAGGAATCTTACATACTTTTCTCCCAAATGTCATCAATTGCGTTTTAATTTGGTTAAAACTGTGGAAATATGTCAAATTTGTTAGAACCACAAAAACATATGGGGGGAAAGCCTTCCATTAATAATATCTGCACGAGATAATTTGAGAGTGCGTTTTGTCAAATAAAAAGGAAATATGTTTCTCTCTCTTTTTATAAAAAGAAAACAAATTCAATCTTATGTGTCTTTTGTAGTTGGAATTTTATGTGTATGTATTCAAAGTAAAGGCCATAAAAGCCCACTACAATCCTCTTACCAACCCAATTTATTCCATATTCTGGCCCATTATATAACAACCCTGCCATAAATGTAAGAGTTTCTTGCTGTGTGTTGTTGTATTGAGCTGCAACAAGCAATCTATTGTTCTCATCAAGTAGCCACATCTGACAAAGACAAAACGCCAAATGATCAATAGCTTTCTTGCTAGTCACCTCAGCATCAGTAGCTTCTTTAAGCTCCTTCTTAACATGACTTTCATCTCTTCAATCAAATCAGTTACCTTAAAAGAAGCCTCATGAGCCTGTGCTAGCTGAATGTCTCTAGGCATAATCGTCACGTTCTTGGCGTGGATAGCGCAAAGGTTAGGTTAGTGAGCCAAGACAGCAAGCATGGCTCTGGAAACGCAATGCCCTCGGTGTGGTGTTATAATTGGGCTGAGGTTTATTTTCTAATCCAAAATTTAGTTCCTAAAATTTTAAATTAAAATTGATAATAATTTTAGGATTTGTTTTTAAATGTATAAATAGCTAAATTGTATTTGAAATTTTATTTAATAATTTTGATATAAACATAATGCGTGTATTTATATGAGCATCGTTTTAAAGTTATTAGTGTAATAAAATGAACTAAATAATTTATATGGTATTAAACTGATTAATTGGAGTTTTTTTTTTATGAAATTTCTGATGATATTGTACACAATAGTATGCAATATGGAGAAAGCTTGATTGCGTAGCTCGCACGGGAGTAAAACTTAAATCCTAAAAATAATATATAAGTTTGGAGAAAGTTTGGTTGCGTAGCACACGCACGGGAGAGAAACATAGAAATTCTTAAGAAAAAAAACAACGAGAATACATTAGGGAGCGACAATAGTCTAGGCCGTCGCTACAAAACTCGTGGAAGATTAGTCTTGTGAATCTTGTCTTGGCAATGGATCAGCGTCATAAGGCGGTTTAGGAAGACTGATTGTCTCGTTTTGACTCCCAAGCATCAAAACAATAGAAGCCATGGGGGGCCTGTCCTCGGCATGGGCTTGAACACACAAGAGGCCAATTTGAATGCACCTGAGAGCTTCTTCTTCTTGATACGAAGATGGTGATGATGATGATGATGATGTGAAACATGGGTCTACGATCTCTAGCACTTTGTTTTGAATCCATAAGTTCCACGTCTGTATAGAAAGTAAGATGATAAGAGAGCTCGCTGTTTTGTAAAAAGTAAAAATAATTATGGATTGGGTTTCTATAAATAAAAATCTTACGAAGTGTACGAAATTTTGATGGTCATTTTGCCAATAGAACTCTCTTGCGTTTATTCCGCTGACCATTTCAAGAAGCAGCACTCCAAAGCTGTACACATCAGCTTTAACTGAGCACACGCCAGCTACTGCGTACTCTGGAGCCATGTGACCGCTGCGATATATTTAAATAAAGAGTCATTATTATTATTATTATTATTATTTAGAAAGAATAAAAAAAAAAAGATTAAACGAGAAAGGTATATAATATATATGCATGAATGGATTGAGGATCAAGATTGCTTACTAAGTTCCAGTCACGTTTCTCCTAACAACTTGAGTATCTTCCCCATCAAGGCACATAGCCGTTCCAAAATCCGAGACCTTGGGGATCATTTGGTCGCAAAGCAAGATGTTGCTGAGTTTGAGGTCAAGGTGAATGATCCTAACCCTAGAATCTTGGTGAAGATATAGCAGCCCTCGAGCAATTCCCTTGGCGATGTCCATACGTTTGTTCCAATCAAGCACAGTGCTCCGGATTGTCCCTGTGCATCACAAACCAAAATTAGATCTTTTCTTCTTCTTTTCTTTTTTTTGTTTTGGTATTAAAAGAAGGCCAATACTGTAAATGTAAGTGTTGAGGCTAGATTTTGGCAGGTACTCGTAGACGAGAATCATGGTTTCAGGGTCGTGAAAATATCCAATAAGCCGGACAAGGTTGGTATGTTGCAGAACTGCTATGAGGTGGACTTCGTTCCAGAACCCTTCGATTGCGTGATCTGTCAGGTTATAAAGACGTTTCACCGCTATGTCTTGCCCGTCACGTAACCTCCCCTGTATGTTAAAATATTAAAATGTTAAAAAAGAAGATTCACGGAGAGTCATGCATGGCTGTTACCTTGTAAACTTTGGCGAAGCCACCACTTCCGATTTCATCTGAAAAGTTGTTTGTGGCTTGGGCGATGACGTCAAACTCCATGAACGAAGATGTCCAACCACTAGTCTCCTCCACCATCTCCACCTCCACCTCCACCTCCACAGGTGCGTTTTGTTGGTTCGTTACCTCTCCAGGTGCTACAACTGACACAAGAGAGAGAGAGAGAGAGAGAGAGAGAGATCAGAACCCCAATTTTCTAAGGTCAAACAACAAGTAGTTTTCACCTGACAAGACTGCATTCTTAATTCTCTCCCAGAAGCAGAACGTGACGCCAATTAGAAGAACCAAAACGATTGCACCTCCAATGATGAATCCAATATTCAGGCTCCTTTTATTTTGTTTATTTTCTTTCCTCTCTGAACAAAAGAAGATTCGTATTTGTTTAGAAAATTATTTTAAAAAAAAAAAAAAGAAAGAGGATAACAACTCCACCCTCTAAAACTTAGTAATTAATTAAGCAATCAGCCGCTCGATATAATAAATAAATTATTATTATTATTTTCTTAAAAAGGATTAAACGAGAAAGGTATATATATATATATATATGCATGAATGGATTGCGAACACGTACAGTTGCCCCCAAGCGATATTTGCTTTTATGAACATATTTCTTTCTTTCGTTTTTTGTCAGCTAAAACACAATATATCTACACTAATAAAAGTTAACGTGAGAAAATCACAGATATATATATATTTTCGTCATCTAGAAATTTGTAGGGAAAATATTTTTATTTACACAGTTTTCTTAGCATTTAACAACTGTTTCCATGTTTTGTTATTCACTTCTTACAAAACCATGTTCTCGTTTTAATCTTAATCTTTTGCTTACCCGTAAAGCTACTAACGAAGAAGATACTTTATATGAGAAACGCTATTAGCCAGTGTTGTAAAAAAATGCTGACTATAAGTATACTATATAATTATAATTATAGATAGAGCAGTCACGATACTACCACCTTATAGCTATATATATATATATTATAATTATAGATAAGAGCATAATTAATTTGAGTACCCATAGCAAGACCAGCCACTCTGACGTAAAGATTTTGACCACGGTTGGTGCTATAACGTCGAGTATCCGCCAAGCTTACCGTCCACATGACACAACTCCACCCGCTAATCGGCATGTCCGTGTTTGCAAACGCCGTACAGTTACAGGTTTTGAGACACCTCTCCTTACATTCCTCCAAACCAACTCCCTCGTACAAAATTGTCCAACTATCAGTTTCAGGAAGTTTCATATTCTTCAGCAGCTGAAACCCATCATCATCGGAGCAGGTCACCGGTGACTTCCTCACGCAATTTCCACGTAGCGGCCGAAATCCTGGGAAACATTCACAAGACTTGAGCGGGTTCATAGAGCAGTACGTATTTGTATTCGCTCCACATGTTGCGTATTTATCACAAGTATCAGATGGTGCAATCAACATTTCCTTCCACTCTGTATCCTCCGACGTCCACTCGGACAAGGATAGTGACCCAGTAGCCAACAACGTCAGAGTTGCGTGGTAGTTGATCGTTGTTGCCCTGGGCAAACTGATAGTACCGTAGTATATGGGGTCGACACGGTACATTTTCGTAGAAAACTCCCATATGTAATATTGATACGCTGTTTCTCTGTAGTAGTAGAAGCGGCCAGAACTTAATCCCATTCCAAGATCCATTCCTGGAAGTAAAACGTCTCCTGGTTCATCAAAGCTCTGCCACAAGATCCCATTTGGGTTGTTGTTGTTGTAGCTAACAATTAGATTTCCCGTATCGGATAGACTAGCAGTCAACGGCGCGTCTGCAGCAGCGGTCCTTGTCAGATTTATCTTCCACGTCATGTAGCCTGACTCGTTGAAGAGTTGGATCCCAGAACTCATGCTTATTTGGATATATCCTCTCGCACTGTTGAGTGGACTTTCCCGATTACCGGTCCATACTACTTTTCTTGGGAATCCTTTGAACCAAATTCCCAAATACCAACGAGTACCATCTTTGAAGAGACCGAGTTCAAAGATTGAACTCGGGGACACAATTGTCTCATTATCTTCGGAAAACAATATTTCTAAGCTTAAAGCAGACGTGAAAATAAAAACTAAGAAAGAAAGACGTCTGAACATTTTCACTTTTTTTTTGACAAAGTGACCACGAGATATGCTCTGAAGAAGAAGAACTGATACAGAGAAACTGTATGATGATCGAAAAATCCGAATAGATGTTCAAACAAACATGTAAACGGTAGCTCAAGTGCAAAAGGTTACGATTGAAGAAGAACCTTTCTCAACATTGAACCAAATTCAATTACAGAGAGATTCTTGAAAGAATCCTAAAGGAAAGAAGATGAAGTTTTCAACAATATTTTTCTGATTGATTGAAAATGAAACGTAAACTCTGTTTAATAATCTGTTTCAAGCTGCTCTTCTCGTCTGACGCGTGTCCTGATGACGTGGCTCTAATGATTATATTCCCTGTATCGAAGGAGAAGAGTAGATGAAGTTATTTTTTTCTTTAGAAGATAAATGAACTAACCTTTTGACTTTATTGTTTACCAAAACCCATTCCTCTGTTTATGTCTCCGTTACCATTACCTACAACTACAAGGCTAACTGTCAAAAAAGAAATAATAATAAAACAGAAAACATTACTTTTTTACCCAAAAAAGAAAAAAGAAAAAGATAGCTTAGGTAGATATGCTCGACCTTTTCCGACGATCTTTGACGAACTGATATAATGCATACTAGGCTTTTGAATGGAGAACGCAGTCTAAATGTTGTTCACATCATTATATCAGTTCATGCAGATCATTACGTTACGCAGATGAAGCAGACTAAATATATTTCATGCAGATCATACATGGCAAATGTTGTTCAGGTTAATTTAATAAATTATTATATTTTAACAAATGTTGAATATTTTTAATTAAAATTAAATATCTGAATAAAATATAACTTATGATAAATAAATAATAAATATCATGCACATCATACATGACAAATGTTGTTCAGGTTAATTTAATAAATAAATTATTATATTTTAATAAGTGAAATGCATATCAAAGTGAAATACATATCAAACAGAATAAATACAAATCATGCAGATCATACATGGCAAATGTTGTTCAGGTTAATTTAATAAATGATTATATTTTAATAAATGTTGAATATTTTTAATTAAAATTAAATATCTGAATAAAATATAACTTATGATAAATAAATAATAAATATCATGTTGACATAAATAATAATAAATAAAGTGAAATTTAAAATTTTATGAAAATTAATCACAAATAAAATTATAAAAAGTATTTTGTGTTCGTGATTTTAAAATATGTTAAATTTATTAATACTTATATTTGATATATTGATATTTATACATAAAATTAGTATTATAATATTATATTTTAATTTTAATAATATTATATGTCATGTATATATATTCATAAATTTTGTAAAAATATTTAAGTTATGTACTATTTTAATATTTCTATATTTTAAAAAAAAATTTTATGGATCCGGATCCGATACTATATGGATATCGAAAACTTGGATATCCGGAAGACACGGATCCGAATACAATATTAAAATCACGGATGACGAATCCAGATTCAAATACTCTAATTGTCTCCGATATCCGAATATGTCTCACACTACTATCAACAAAAAATTTATATATAAAAATGTATATGTATTTGTGAAAACAAAAAGATATGTTTGATATTTTATAATTCATCGAAGAAACTAATTAAAAAATATCTTAATTTTTGAATTGTTTTTAATTGATGTATATATATATATATATATATATATATAACAAAATAATTAAACAAAACATAAAAAAGGGCAATTGACCAAAATAGCACTTCTAAGTTTTTGTCTCCAAAATAGCACTAGAAGGGAAAAGTCACAAAAATGACATTAATTAATGGGTAAAAAGTCTCTAATATCCTTGCTTTTAATTAATATTAACTCTAAACATTACTATCAATACTAAAGCCTAAACCCTAAAAATACTAACTCTACACCTTCAACCCTAAACCCTAAAACATAAATCCTAAACCCTAAACTTTTCTAAATCCTAAACCATCAACAATTAACCCTAAACCCTAAAAAAAATTCTCAATCTCTAACACTAAAAAATTACCTTAAATCCTAAACCTCAATTGTAAACCCTAAAGTCTAAACCCTAAAACCTAAACCCTAAACCATAGAAATAAACTCGAAACCCTAAAACCTAAGCCCTAAATCACAATTCTAACTTTAAATCTTAAACATTCAAATATAAACCTTAAAACATTAACCCTAATTTCTAAACCTCAATTCTAAACCCTAAGTCCTAAAACCTCAACTCTAAACCTTACTATCAACACTAAACCGTAAACCATAAAAGTAAACTCAACCCTAAAACCTAAACACTAAACCACAATTTCAAACCCTAAAAATTACCTTATATCCTAAACCCTAAAACTTCAACCCTAAACTCTAACCTAAACCCTAAACCCTAAAAAATCAACTTTAAACCCAAACCCCAAAACATGAACTTTAAGCCATAGACCCTAAAACATCAACTCTAAACCCTAAACTCTAAACCTAAATAATAAATTACACATGTGTTTGAAAAAAATATATACATGCCTAACGTTACGCATGTTAGTACGTGATAAGTTAAAACATAAAACAGATAAAAATATTAAATTAGAATTTTGAGAGAATTTTTGTTGGATTTAAAACTGAATGAAATAATATAAATAAATTATTGTATAATAAATTAATAGGGAAAACATTATGTGTATTGGTCATATATATATATATATATATATATATATATATATATATATATATTTTTTTTTTTTGCAAGTGCACTCTTTATTTATTTATAAGGCCCAAAAACGCCCAGTACAAAATCAAGGGCTCCCAAAAAGGGGACTAAGTCTAAAAAGCCCAACCAAAAAATATACACGTGAAACCTTTCTCCTAATTTCCTAAATCAAAAGATTTCCAACCAAGTAGAGAGAATGGAAAAACCAGGAGGAGCTCTCTGAGCTCTAGATATCGGATCCAGTTGAAGTTGGATCAAACGAGTGACGTCCAAAATGATAGCATGCGCAGGCCGGGGATATTAGAATGCAAACGAGCATTCCTCTCCTTCCAAAAAAAAATACACCGAAGCTTGAAACAACAACCGAGTAATGCAGCTGATGTTAAAGTCCTGACTAGGATTCTTCAACCAAATCAAGCAATCCTCTAAGTTGACCGGAGGAGAAAGGTGCAGGCGAGAGGAGAAGTAAGACCAAAACTTCCTAGAGTAGATACAGTCGAAAACAGGTGCTGTCGGCTTTCGTCGGTTGAATTACAAAGCAAGCAAACCAAAGGAACCATTAGCCCCCAACTTCTTAATCTATCCCTGGCAACCAGCCTATCTCTTGCAGCAATCCAAGTAATGAAAGCATGTTTCGGTATACGGTGTTTAAACCAGACCTGCTTATGCCATAGAACTTGGTCTCCTAAGGGATGTAGAGCATTCCAAGTATCTGCAGAAGAGAACCGAGCTTTTGGATTACCAATACCAGTACTCCAAAGATATTGATCGTCCACTTCAGAAGAAACAATAGGTCGATGGTCTGGTAAACAATTCTTTAAAAACGCAATCATAGGACTTCTACTTCTCGAGTTACTAATCCACACCCATCCTCTCTCACTGCGTCTGCCACAACAGCCTCCATTGGTAGACCTGAGACCATAGGACCAAGCGGACCAGTAAGATCAATAAGGGGACCCAAAGAAGTCCAATTATCAGTCCAAAAGTTAGCTGTAATCCCTGATCCAACTTCACAAAAGATAAAAGGCATTGCCATATGTCTCAATTTACATATACTTCGCCAAATCCAACTTCCACCAGAATTCTCATCAAGCTCCCATAAATTAGAAGCACCAATAAGGTTAACTTTAACCCAAGAAACCCATAGCGAACCCCCAGCCGCAAACAATAGCCAGATTAAATGCAAACCCAAGACTTTATTCCAATCCTCAATCCTTTGCAGACCTAAACCACCTGCTTTCTTTACGAGAACATACAGAATCCCAGGAGATTCTAGCGCCTCTTGCAGAAGTAATGGAACCTTTCCAAATGAAAGCATTGCACATCTGCTCCAAATCTCGGACACACTGGTTTGGTAAAACAAAAATAGAAGCCCAAAAAGAGATGGTGGAGTAAATTACTGACTGAATCAGTTGAAACCGACCTGCAAAGAAAAGGTGTCTAGCAGTCCAAGAGTTAAACCGAGCAGCAATAGTATCCAGAAGAGGCTGGAAATCAGTCTTTTTCATCTTCTTGGACGAGAGAGGAACGCCAAGATACCTAACAGGGAGAGCTCCTTGACTGATCCCAACTGTATTAGCCAGAGCTTGACAGAGTAAAGGAGATCCACCATCAATCATCAACTCAGTTTTTGCTCTTTTAATACTCAGACCTGAGGCCTCTTTAAACTCTTCGAGAATAAGGAGAATGCCACGAAGAGACTCTTCAGTTCCATCAAAGAAAATCAGAATGTCATCCGCAAAGCTGAGATGAGATATTAAAGGAGCCTCACATGAAGGATGTAACTTGAATACCCCATTGATGACACCCTGATCGAGTCTTTTGGATAGAACATCCATGGCCAGGACAAAAAGAAGAGAGGAGATAGGGTCCCCTTGCCTTAAACCATTTTTTCCATTGAAATAACCCTGAAGCTCTCCATTAATAACCATATTATACGAGGTCGTTGTTACACATTCAGAGATCCACTGAATCAGAACTGGAGGTAGCTCAATAGCTTTAAGAATATTAAAGAGGAAATCCCAATTCAAATTATCACATGCCTTGGTTAAGTCCACCTTCAAACAACCTCTCAAAGTAGGGCCAATCTTGTGACAATCAGAAACCAATTCAGAAGCTAACAACACATTTTCACATAGCAAGCGATCCTTAATGAAACCCACTTGGTTTCTTTGCACAACATCAGCGATAACAATCTGGAGTCTTTTCTCCAGAATTCTTGACATAACCTTATACACGGTGGAACAGAGAGCAATTGGTCTGAATAGATGCAACCTGTCTGCTCCAGTGACTTTGGGGATGAGAGAAATTGCAGTCACATTGAAAGAATACTGGAATCTAGCTGACGTGAAGAACTCTTTAATAGCTGCCCACAACAGACCAAGCTTCCCAATAAAACTCAGCTGGAAAACCATCCGGACCCGGCGCTTTCCTCTTAGGCATTGAGAAGAGAGTATTTTTAATATCCTCATCCAAAGGAATCACGATTAGAGCAGCTTTGATACTATCTTCACAACGGTTAGAGATTAAATTTCTGATTTCACTTACCTCCATAGGCGCCATATTCAGAGATGCAGAGCCAAGCAGATTACGGAAGTAGGCGACAATCAAATCACTGATCTAAGATTTATTGACAATTTTAGTGTCAGCATCAACCATTAAGTAGCGGATGGCATTACGAGCATGATGTGCCAGCACCACCTGATGAAAGAAACGAGTGTTCGCATCTCCCTCAGTTAGCCAGCGAATGCGAGATTTCCTACTAAAGAAAATTGCTTGAGCAGCCTCAAAGAATTGCCACTTTTTTCTGGCTACAAATTCCTCCCTGAAAATCGCCTCAGTAGGGGAAGTCATAAGCTCCAGCTGAATCTCTTGCAGCCTAGCCCAAGAATTCTTAACTTTCTGTTGAATATTACCAAAACCCTCCTTATTCAGAGAACGGCATTTCGCCTTAACAAACTTCAGTCTTTTCTGCAGAGAGAAAAGGTGAGATCCAACCGGCATACCAGTGTCCCAAGCTTGCTTGACAGTGTCCAAAAACTGAGGATGGGAAGCCAAAAAAGAGAAATACATAAATCTCACCCTTCTCTGACTTGGTGACGAGGTAAGGTCCAGTACACAAGGAGAATGGTCAGACTCTCCATATGCTTGGAACTCAGCAACCACATCAGGAAAAGAAGTCCTCCAAGCTCCATTCCCTAAAACTCTGTCCAACTTTCTAAGAATCGGATCCTCTGGTCGGAGATAAGACCATGTGAAAAAACTCCCTCTGCTTTCCACATCGGCTAAGTAACAATCTAAAAGACAATTCTGGAACTCACGAATGCCTTGCACAGGATGGGGGTAGGGATTAATGGAATAATGTTCCGAAGCTGTCAAAATCTTATTGAAATCGCCAAGCGCTATGAAAGGAGTAATAATAACCAAATGATGATTACTTATGTCAATCAACTCCTGCCACAGTCCTTCTCTGAACAACTGTATTAAACCCATAAACAAAACCAACAATCAAAGAAACTCCACTATCCGAATCCAACACACTACATAGCATCATTTGCTCAGATCTCTTGAGAACCACAACCGAGACTGCAGGATCCCACACCACAACAATCCTACCTCCTGCAATCTGACAAACATTACTTTCAAACCTCCAATCCGCTAGAACATTCCTCACAACCGCCTGAAAATTCTCATCCTGAGTATGAGTTTCCGAAAAAGCTCCAACAGAAACGTTACTTGGCTGAAGCCACCTACAAATTTCCCTTTGACGATCACCATGATTCATTCCTCTGACATTCCAAAAAAAAGAACTTCATATTTACAAATTTTTGGTATTGGTCATGTATTGGTCATGTATTGGTCATTAATAAGGAAAACATTACGGGTATTGGTCATATGTGATGATCTGCATCTCACCCCGCATATTTCCTTAGTTTTTGCAGATCATTTATTTTTTATGCCTAATACTAATCTGCATGCAGATTTTTAGTTATTTTATTGTTTTATTTGTTCTGCATTAAATATGATGAATGACAAATAAATGCAGATGGATCTGCATAATTAGTGTACTGTATTAGTTCTGTATTTTCTCATGGA
This sequence comes from Eruca vesicaria subsp. sativa, assembly GCA_932364175.1. Taxonomy (NCBI): domain Eukaryota; kingdom Viridiplantae; phylum Streptophyta; class Magnoliopsida; order Brassicales; family Brassicaceae; genus Eruca; species Eruca vesicaria. Next base: position 41,305 of record CAKOAT010103044.1, on the reverse strand, counting down.
TCTCATTCAAAGCCTAGTTTTCAATCTGCACAACTGTATTTTTATGTTTATATATAAATATTTGTTTTACGAGTCAAAATATACATTATTTAATATTATTCACATATTTAAATATTTCTATAATTATTTGAAATACAATAATTTTATATGTTTATGCTATAAATTCAAATCATCCCATATATATGTTTCTTCTTATTATATATTTTCCTATTGAATTTGCGTTTGATTATTAAACCAATTTCTTATGTATAAAACAATATATTTAAATATTATTTTGTATATAATTTATTATGATCGTAACTTGTGATTCAAAATACTAGACTAGAAATTTTTTGTATATTTATTCATTTTAAATAATAAATTACTGTATATACAAAACTTAGATAGATTGACTTTTATACATGAATTATAGTTTACGAATGTTAACCCGTTCTACGACCATATTATACTATCGAGTAATAACCAAAATATAAAAAAAACATAGCAAGAGAAAAAAGGAAGATAAATAGGAGTGACACGTGAACGTAAACTTCTCATAACCATAATTAACTTTTAAATTGTTAAATCATGATAGAAAATTGAGTTAATTTTTAATTTTTATTTTTTAAATCATTATGGTTATGTTAAATCATGACCATAATTAATTTTAAATTGTTTATTTGTATTTGAAAAACTTAAAATATTGTTTTTTAAAATAACTTAAAATTTAACATATTTTTTTATAAATTATTTTTAAAAATAATAATTTTTTAAAAAATATAAATTTTCTAATATTATTAGACATATAAATAAATTATATTAAATTAGTTTGGAAATTTTATATATTTTAAATGAAAATATTTTACCAATTGCTTCTTAAAAAACATTAGGGAAATTGTTAATACTCTACCAATCAAGCCCAGTGACATTCCATTTATTTTCCATCACTCGAACACTGAAAAGTGAAAAGATATATGTAATCAGATCCATTAAATTCTAAGATTTGATCTACATTTCTAATTAAAATTGTTTATGATCCTACGTATAGATAATTATATAAAATTTTCAAAATTCTTAAATTTCAAATACATATAAAAACAATTATATGTAAATTTTAAATTTGTCAATACTAAAATTTATATTTTAATTACATATATTCACCCTGCGCAAGGCGCATATTTTATCCTAGTTGATGTGTTATTACACTATTAAATGTATATTAATTTCATGGAAACAATAAGTGATTGCTACTTATAAAAGGTATTTATTAATGTGGTATACTATTAAATGTATATGAATCGGTAACTGTATTAACATTACCATATAGTTAGATAAAATCAGGGAATTATTAGGTAACACTAAATAATTATTACTTAAATGAAAGGGTCCAAACAACTTTCATATGTAGATTTTTTAGGACTCCTTCTCTTTTAATAGTATTGATACTAATCTATAAATATTACAATTACTAAAGCAGAAATTAGAAAAAATGATTAAATATTTTAATTCAAAAAATAATATCAAATGACTATTTTAGTAAAAGTATTATAATATTTTAAACTATGATCATGCAATATAATACGAATAAATGCAGTATAATACAAGTAGAACCTAACATTGTAAGAAGATATTTACAATTTTGAAAACTACTTTTGCAGATTTTCTTAATAATTAATATATTTAACATCTCAAAATAAAGTTCTATCTTTATATCAAAAAATTTAATACAAAAATTAGGCTTAAGCAAATGTAATAAAACAAAAAATGTTACTTCAAAAAACTGTTTTCATCTAATTTTTATGACTTATATTAAAGTAATAATATTATGCATGATCCAGTTATAATTTTATTTAGAGCTCAAAAACTTAAAATATCTAATAAAAATAACTAAATAATCAATTAATATGAATTTAAACGTAAGTTATGCCAATAACCTAAAAAATATAAATGAGTTACAACTTTATAATTTCCATTAAGGTCTAGTAGTTATTAAAAACTAAATTTTACATTTATGAAAATTAGATATTCCATTTTAAGATCATAAGATTAGCATAATTTTCCTTTTGTGTAACTATTCCATAGGCACTTATTACGGATCACTCTTGTTCATTAATCATTCCTAAAAATAAAAATGAAACCTCTTTATATATTACATATGGTCAGATGATTAAAAAGGACAACTAAATCTCATCAAAACAAAAGAACAAAAGAGATAATAAAGGATAAAAGAAAAACAATGGCCAAAGGTGTACAATTTTTTAGCTTCATCACTTTTGTGATGATCTTCATGGTGATATCAACAGGTAATTATCTCCTCCATGCGATGTGATCTGCCGACAAGATTTATGTTTATTTTGCTGGAATTGGTCCACGCTTCTTCTCTTATTTACAGTTTGAACTTCCAAGTTTCAAGTACTATTTTTTTAATATGACCAAAGAAAATTAAAATATTAATTAATCAATTATTAGTTTTAGAAAAATGCATATTTCTGATAAAATTTCAACTGACGACAAATACAAACTATATCTACATATTAAAAGTTTTTTTTGGAGTAAAACACACATTTTTAAGTTAAAAGTAATAAAAAATTATATTCAGGTGAGATAAACAATATGAATTAATGTTTATGACTACTACCTATATCTCACCTTATCTATTCTTACTTAAAGCATCACCAAAACAAAACTTTAAACCTTCAAATACAAGTTTTGTATGATATAGACCCAATTTCAAAATTTAAAGTTCTGAATAGTGAAACTTCATATTTGAAGTTTCAATGTACACAACTTCATATGTTTCAATGTACACAACTTCATATTTAATATACCATATTTTAAAGTCTTTCAACTATCTATTTTTTTTTAAATAGTCATGTTGACTTTTATAGTTATGATTTTAGTTTTTCTAAATTTTTTATCTTATGTAAAACACAAATATATTAATAACATTAAAGCGAGATATTATACAAAATAATATTGCAATACACATTTCATAAAAACGAAAATACCAAAAATAAAATTATATGAAAAGAAAATTATTATATTAACTAACAAAGTATAAGATTTCAATAACTTTTAGCTCGTAATCTACAAATAAAAATAAAAAGACTCAGTTATTAACTCGAAATGCATGTTATATGCTAATAAAATGTATTATCTTACTAATTGATTGTGTATCTAATATTTTATTATATATTTTGTTGCTAAATAAATAGTTTAAGATTTTTATTAACATTTATGAATAAAATGACTATAATGTAAAATTTAAAACTTTTGAAATTATTTTGAAGTTGTGCCTTTGGAGTGGAATATCCTAAAATTTCAACTTGGAAGTTTTGCCAATTTTAAAAATGAAGTTGATTTTGGAGATGCTCTTATGTAAATCACAATTGTCATTTTTGTGGATTGAATTATAAAATAATGAATAGGATATATTGACAAACAATCCATCAAACTAAACAGTTAGTGATTTTTTATTAATGTACTATTTGTAAAGGCTTCAATATTTTTGACTCATTCATTACAGTTTTCTTACCATCCACTATTATTATCTACTGTGAAAGTTTTTTTACTCACTCATCTATTATTATATCAGTAAAACTAGAAACTGTTTTTTTTTTTTTGCTAAATAATCAGAAACTTTTGGAGCAAAGAGTGAAGTTGTTTGGGTTAAATGTAAAATAGTACTGGAACCAGGCCCCTGCAGTCATCCTGCCAGATTTTGCACCACACAGTGCAGAAACGCTGCGTTGCATAGTGATACTAACAAGACACACGGAACTTGTAAACGTACCTCAAAAGGAATGGCTTGCGAGTGCGATTACGTGGCCCTTACAAGATGCCACGCAAAAACAAAATTCTAATTCAATTTACTATCCTAAAAATGAAGTTAATGCTATGTTTCTATTATTTATTTTTGTACCAATAAATATTTGATGTTATAGATATGGATGTTATGTCTTTTAATTTGTTTTAGTTAATTTATTAATTCCTATCTTACACATCGATCTATAATTATATATCAAAAAATCTATGAGATAGTTCTAATTGAAAATGGATCGGTGGTCATATATATGTTGAACGAAGATGACTTTAGTAGGCAACAATAGAACAAACAACTAATATTTGCGTTTACACATACCTATTAACCTAATGTGCCAACAATACCACAACCAAATGATATGTCGTTGTAGCATTTTGGGATCGAATCCACAGAGAATTATAGACTTATAACATTAAGAATACAAAAACTGTTCTAATCTAAGTAAATAAGAAGATGATTGATTGGTAACATACTAAGATCCTAGAAATATAAACAAAGTTGTTCTCAAATCTAATAAAAAATAAGTGCAAGAACTAACTTTCAATCAAATGATAAGGTAGAACCCATAGTATTAAGGTAACTGATCCAAGGTAATTAATTTCCATGTCAAAGTGTTAATTAAGTTTAAGAAATCACAAGTCTCTATAAGTCTAGATCTCATTCAAATAACATCAACTTCTGTCAACCTAATTTATTCAAGCATACATGATGTTCAAGGATACTAACCATCTAGCAATCTTAACATCAAATCCCTTTGCCCGCTACAATATGTCGCTATGTGCCTTAAATGATTCGAGCATCTGACTTCTTCTTTTTCGTTGGTCAAGCTTCTCCTCGTATTCACGGAGACCATCTTCTTCCATATCTTGCTCGAGCATCTCTTCACCATCTTCACCGACTCACTCTCCACAGCCGAACCCGTGCCATGTCTTTCCTCCGTAACTCGTGAAGGTTTTCACTTTAAGCTTCATCGTCGAGCTCTTCGTCCATAGCCCACAACCGCGACTTCTCCATCTCCACCAAGAAATCAAAGCACAGATTCACTCGTCGTTAAATTATTGTGCCTCCGTTGAACCACAACTCGTCCGTTTCCGTGCTCCTATCTTCAGTTGTGGTAGCCGGTGGAACTGGTACGGCCTTGGATAGGTAGTCTCTCCCTATATCACTCGGAGGGGGCGTGGGTGGATGAAAGGTGATGGAGATGGTCTTCTCCTTAGAAATATGAGATACTCTAAATATGTTTTGCTGCTCCTGAGACACACGTTCACCCTGCTTGGTGTCTGGATGGATCACAGAAGATCAATCTTCTTATTGTGATTAAAGTTTTTCACACATGAACATGATAGAGAAGTCTCCTCAGAGACGATTTGTTCGAGCCAAAACTTAAGTTTATTGAATAATGGTTGAATGAATACATGGAGGCTCGTGGCTACATAAATGAGAAGAAAAGAACTTTTTAAGCTAACGAAAATCCTAAACCAAAACTGAATCGGTTTAGTGAAAACCATATCCTAATTCTATTGGTAATTGATTTTAAATAACCAAACTTAATCCTAATTGGTTTACACTTTATAAAATCATAAATAAACTGCAAATAAACCATGTTGGATGTGTCTAATCTTCGTGGTCCAATCATAATCCAAGATGGCTTGTCTTTCCATTTTTTTGGCTCATAAAGACCTTTTCTGAACAATTCTTTCTTGGGCTCGATCCATCTTATTCCAAGTCCGACCAAGTTTCTCTTTATGCTCATTTGGATAATAAATATCCTCTTCATGTTCCATTTCCAGCTCTGGTTCTTCATCTTCCATTTCCAACCCATTTCTCGCCCATGTCGGTTTGAACTGTCTATTTCTCGATCATGCCTGTTCTCCCATTCTTTTTTCTATCCATCCAAGTTCCTTCCATCCATTTCCTGGTCAATCAGGTTGAATACTAGACGTCCATGTTTTTCCATATTCATTCATTTCTCTATAAAGGCTTCATCAAGGCCCATAGCTTTTTCTAGGTCCAATACTTCATGAATAAAACCGATAAGCTCATTAGTGAAAAGCATATCCTAATCCTATTGGTAATTGGTATTAAATAACCATAATTGGTTTACACTTAATAAAATCATAAATAAACTGAAAATAAACCATCGTGGACGTGTTTAATCTTCTTGGACTAATCATAATTCAAGCTGGCTTGTCTTTTCACTTTTTGGGCCGATAAGACTTTTTTCGAACAATTCTTTTTTGGGCTCGATCCATCTTGTTCCAAGTCCGAAAAAGTTGCTCTTTATGCTCATTTGGATGATAAATACCCTCCTCATGTTCCATTTCCAGCTCTGGTTCTTCATCTTCCATTTCCAACTTATTTCTCGCCTATGTCGGTTTGACCAGTCCATTTCTCGACCATGCCTGTTTTTCCATTCCATTTCCTTTCCATCCAGTTTCTTTCCATCCATTTCCTGGTCAATCAGGTTGCATACTAGATGTCAATGTTTTTCTATAGTCATTCATTTCTTTATAAAAGCCTCATCAAGGCCTATAGCCTTTTCTAAGTCCAATACTTTATGAATGAGGCCAATAAGCTCTCCAATAAATCTATTAGTTCTTGCTGTGACCCATTGACTTTCTGGTACATGGATTGGCTTCCAGAACTTGAGTTTGAAGCTGATCAAGGTCGCAGCCCTCCCTCCTCCTTTAAGGATGAATGAACTGTCCAATCTCAACTGCTTTGTTTCTTCTTGGAATGGCTTGCGAGTGCGATTACGTGGCCCTTACAAGATGCCACGCAAAAACAAAATTCTAATTCAATTTACTATCCTAAAAATGAAGTTAATGCTATGTTTTTATTATTTATTTTTGTACCAATAAATATTTGATGTTATAGATATGGATGTTATGTCTTTTAATTTGTTTTAGTTAATTTATTAATTCCTATCTTACACATCGATCTATAATTATATATCAAAAAATCTATGAGATAGTTCTAATTGAAAATGGATCGGTGGTCATATATATGTTGAACGAAGATGACTTTAGTAGGCAACAATAGAACAAACAACTAATATTTGCGTTTACACATACCTATTAACCTAATGTGCCAACAATACCACAACCAAATGATATGTCGTTGTAGCATTTTGGGATCGAATCCACAGAGAATTATAGACTTATAACATTAAGAATACAAAAACTGTTCTAATCTAAGTAAATAAGAAGATGATTGATTGGTAACAAACTAAGATCTTAGAAATATAAACAAAGTTGTTCTCAAATCTAATAAAAAATAAGTACAAGAACTAACTTTCAATAAAATGATAAGGTATAACACATAGGATTAAGGTAACTGATCCAAGGTAATTAATTTCCATGTCAAAGTGTTAATTAAGTTTAAGAAATCACAAGTCTCTATAAGTCTAGATCTCATTCAAATACCATCAACTCCTATCGACCTAATTTATTCAAGCATAAATGATGTTCAAGGATACTAACCATCTAACAATCTTAACATCAAATCCCTTTGCCCGCTACAATATGTCGCTATGTGCCTTAAATGATTCGAGCATCTGACTTCTTCTTCTTCGTTGGTCAAGCTTCTCCTCGTATTCACCGAGACCATCTTCTTCCTTGTCTTGCTCGAGCTTCTCTTCACCATCGTCACCGACTCGCTCTCCACAGCCGAACCCGTGCCATGTCTTTCCTCCGTAACTCTTGGAGGTTTTCACTTCAAGCTTCATCGTCGAGCTCTTCCTCCATAGCCAACAACCGCGACTTCTCCATCTCCACCGTGACACAGATTCACTCGTCGTTAAATCATGGCGCCTCCGTTGAACCACAACTCATTCGTTTCCGTGCTCCTACTTTCAGTCGTGGTAGCCACCGGAACTGGTACGGCCTTGGATAGGCAGTCTCTCCCTATATCACTTGAAGAGGGTGTGGGTAGATGAAAGGTGATGGAGATGGTCTTCTCCTAATAAATATTAGATACTCTACATATTTTTTGCTGCTCCTGAGAAAACCTTAAACCAAAACCGAATCGGTTTAGTGAAAACCATATCCTAATCCTATTGGTAATTGGTTTTAAATAACCAAACTTAATCATAATTTGTTTACACATAATAAAATCAGAAATAAACTGAAAATAAACCATCTTGGACGTGCATAATCTTCGTGGGCCAATCATAATCCAAGCTGGCTTGTCTTCCACTTTTTGGGCTGATAAAGATCTTTTTCGAACAATTCTTTCTTGGGCTCGATCCCTCTTGTTTCAGGTCCGACCAAGTTGCTCTTTATGCTCATTTTGGATAATAAATATCCTCCTCATGTTCCATTTCTAGCTCTGACTCTTCATCTTCCATTTCCAACTCATTTCTTGCCCATGTCGGTTTGACCAGTCCATTTCTCGATCATGCATGTTTTCCAATTCTATTTTCTATCCATCCAGGTTCCTTCCATCCATTTCCTGGTCAATCAGGTTGCATACTAGACGTCCATGTTTTTCCATAGTCATTCATTTCTCTATAAAGACCTCATCAAGGCCCATAGCTTTCTCTAGATCCAATACTTCATGAATAAAGCCAATAAGCTCTCCAATAAACTCATTAGTTCTTGCAGTGACCCATTGACTTTCTGGTACATAGATTGGCTTCCAAAACTTGAGTTTGAAGCTGATCCAGATCACACCGGGAACCATCAGAATCAAGTCGCAGATCCAAAGAGAAGAGAAAGATCAAACAGCTCCAATGGTTGTTTTCTTCTTTTTCCCCATAGGTCCTCGACTTCTTCTTGTTCACAGTTAAGCCCCATAGTTTTGGAATGTGAGTCAAGACCTGAGAATTAACCCCAGAACTTTTATTTGTTCGACTTAACCCTTCCAATTTTGCAACATTGGTCCCTTTGCTTTTGGTTATTATGGGAATGACCCAATACTTTCCAGAGTTTCATATTTATCCTCGAGTTAAGTCTCAAACTTTCAGAGTGTGCATCCAGCCGCCTAATGCATACAAATGAGTATGTCTATGCAATAAAAACACCTAAATGCAACTCAAAACCCTAATATATTTAAGAAAAACATGTTAAAAACTATTAAAAACACTACATATCAACAACCCTACTTGATTTGATTTTTATTTTGTCTAATATGAAAGGGGTGGAGAATTAATTTGCGTTAACTAATCTCGGTGTGCTGCTATTGCTTCTGTAGTTTCATGGTGACTGGATCATAATTAAGTCTCCCATTGTCTGTTTTCTCTGTGAGAGTTTCTGGAAGCGGGTTTTAAACTCTTGTTGCCACACAAGTTTAGTATATGAAGGGAGAATTTATTTCCAACAGATAAAACAAGAGTATACATACAGTCATTCCCCAAAGCTAGAGCATTATGGATGCTTGATTGATTTGCTTTGCTTTGTAGAGCTGGATTCTTTGATGAAGCATCGCAACTTGTTAAGAGTAAGAGAGACGTTAATAGAGCTTTTTCTTGAGGAGATATTTGATTGTTTCTTAGAGATGGAGTTTAAGGATATTGACATTTATGTGTTATTGTCTAACACTTTTTTCTGCCAATAAAAGATGGAATGATATTGTTAACACGTTGAGTGGGTTTTGTCTTTCTATGTGAAGCAGCTGTCATCTCATCCTGACTTTTCATCTGGGTGGTGTTAGGGATTGTGAAATCTCTAACTCTATATTGTCTGATTAGTACGATATTATCCACTTTGGGCCTAAGATGGTTCGCATGGATTTATTTTTGGTTTTTTTCCCCAAAATGTCTCGTACTACTTAGAGTTGGACATCTCTTTATATATTAGATACTCTATATAATCTTCATTTGAGACTTAGTTTGATATCTCACATTCTCTTCCTCAAAGTAAGGATTATGTTCATCTTGTTCCCTACAATTGACTTTCATGATCTTCTTACTTAATCTCTACCACATACCTCCCAATCATATCTTGATGAGTATTGTTCATCTCTAGAAGAGTATTTTGGTCTCTTTGTAGATTTTTCGTCCACCACTCTAATACCAATTGTTGGGATTGTAAAATCTCATGTCCAACTCTGCTGTCCGATTAGTATGATATTGTCACTTTAAACCTAAGACTGGCCTGCATAGATTTACTTTTGGCTTCATTCCCAAAAGATCTCGTATTCATTAAAGTTGAACATCTCTTTATTCTTTATCTAATTCTTCAGTGTAGGATTTAATTTGATATCTCACAGGTGGTTCAGGCTGTGGAGCGCAACAATTTTGTTTCTCTAAGTCTTTTCAACTATTCCTCTCCCTGCTTTGTCAAGCGCAGTGGATTCAACACTTAAGGAGAGTGGGACGCAAGTCCTTCCCGGATTAAACCCAACTGAAATACAAGGATAACTTTTTCCCCAGAACTAGCCACTCGACTGAGTCGTCTCTCGGAGTTTCAATAGATTAGTTTGTGTGTTTATACCGACTTTTTCTCTGATTTGGTTTTGTATTTTTTGTATTTTTCCCATTCTGAGATTTAAAAAAAAAAATATAAATAATATTACATAATAATAATAAAAATATAATATTAAATGAATATTTTAATAAAAATATTATAATATTTTAAATTATGATCATGCAATATAATATAAATAAACATAGTATACTACGAACAGAACCTAACATAATTGTATGAAGATATTTACAATTTAAAATTAATTTTCATATTTTCCAATAATTACTATATTTAATATCTCAAAATAAAATTTTATTCTTTATATCAACAAATTCAATACCAAAAAGTAGGCTTAAGCAGATGTAATAAAACTAAAATGATACTCCAAAAAACTATGGTCATCTAATTTTTATGATTTAAAGTAAAATAATAATAGTATGTATGATGCAGTCACAATTTTCTTTAAAGACCAAAAACTTAAACTATTTAACAAAAACAACTAAATAATCAATTAATATGAGTTTAGCCATAAGTTATGCAAATAACCTAAAATATATAAATGAGTTACAACTTTATAATTCTCATTAAATAATAGTTTTCTCCACTAAAATAGTTTCAGTTTCAAAGCTCTCAAAATCTAGTATGTATTTAAAAATAATTTTTAATTTTATGAAAACTAAACATTCTGAGATCGTAAACTATTCTATAGGCACTTATTATGGATCACTCTTATTCATTAATATTCTTAGAAATAAAATTGAAATCTCTTTATATATAACATACAGTCTGATGATTAAAAGGACAAGTAAATTTCATCAACACAAAGAACCAAAGAGAAGAGATAATAAAGAATAAAAGACAAAGGATGGCCAAAGGTGTGCTGTTCATCACTTTTGTGATGATCTTCATGTTAATATCAACAGGTAATTATCTCCCTGCATGTGATTTGCACACAAGATTTATGTTTTTTTGGCTGAAATTGGTCAACGTTTTTCTCTTACTTGCGACATGCACTTCCAAATTTGAAGTACTGTTTTTTAATATGACAAAAAAGTAAAATATAAAATAATAAACTATTAGTTTTAGAAAAATAAAATTTTCAGATAAAATTTTAACCCACGACAAATACAAACTATATCAATTTTAAAACACACATTTGTAAGTTGAAAGGAATACAAAATTAAATTCAGGTGAGATAAATAATACGAATTAATGTTTATGTCTACTAACTATATTTCATCCTATCTATTCTTACTTACCTAGATCACAATTGTGTTTTTTCGTGGATTGAATTATAAAATAATGTATGTGTTACAAGAAAAAAAAAGAATTATAAAATAATGACTATGATATATTGACAAACAATCCACCAAGCTAAACAGTTAGTGGTTTTTTTAAAAATGTACTGTATATCTAAAAGCTTCAATATTTCAGACTCATTCATTATTGTTTTCTTACCATCCACTATTATTATATACTGTAAAAGTTTTTTACTCACTTATCTTTTATTATTATAATCAGTAAAACCAGAAACTTATTTCTTTTTTTTTTGCTACTAAATAACCAGAAACTTTTCGAGCTAGGACTAGGACTAGCATTAAACCGGAAAGTCGTGTACCGTTAAATGTAAAGCTGCACTGAAATGCAAGCCACATACTTCCTGAAAATGCACCCGTGTCTGCCTAGACCAGGGGATGCAAAAGTCCAAATCCAGGAAATTGTAAAGCAACACCAAAAGGAATATTGTCTTGCGAGAGTGCGAATACTTGTCCCCAAGATGTTTACCAAATTGACGGGTGATTGTGGTCGAGTGGTAAGGAGACGGGGCTGAGACACCAACATGTTTCAGGTTCGATCCACCTGCTGCGCGAAACTAAGTCACAATTATCCTAGTCACCTAACACGGATATGAGCTTATGCTTTAGGGCCCATTTGAATACCCGGAGAGAGGATCTATCCGTGGGCTGCACCTCCTCTTGGGGATTAGTCTGGGCCTCTCCATAGGCCTAGGATACCCCCATTTTAATCCAAAAAAAAAAAAAAATGTTTACCAAACAAAATCTAATTCAATTTACTATTCAAATTGATGATTATATTTGGTGAACTATTTTATATATTAATAATTTAATATCCTAAAAATGGATTTAATACTATGTTTTTATTATTTAATCTTGTACCAATAAATATTGATGTCATAGGTATGGATATTATGTCCTTTAATTGTTTTACTTAATTTATTAATTCTTATCTTACACATCGATCTATAATTATATATCAAAAAATCTATGAGATAGTTCTAATTGAAATATGAAAAGGTAGTCACATATATGTTGAAGCAATATGAGTTTAGTGGAAGAGATATCAACAAGAGAACAAACAACCCTACTTGATTTGATTTCAAGTGGACGGATTAGTATAAACATGAGAACAAACAACCCTATTGCTTCCATAGTTTCATGGTTACTGGGTCATAAATAAGTCTTCCATTGTATGGTTGCTCTATGGGAGTTTTTTTAATCGGGGTTCGATCGCCGGGAGAGGATGCTGTTATCTCTGCGTGGGATAGGCATTGTATGGTTACTTGGTCATGTTGTAGGCATTGTTGTTTTCTAATTGAATTACTTGTGGAACTCTTAAACTGAAAAAAGGCCACATTGTCCAGCAAAACTATGAACATGCTTTCTGTTCCACCAAGGTCAGTTGATGTGATCAATGTCACGTTATTTCCACCTTTTAGAATTCTTTTTCTTAATTTTGATAATCAATAATTTGTTTAAATTGATAAATGTAAAACCTAAGTAAAATGTTAACCGTAACTTCGCTTTAAAATGAAATCATGAATCGATGCCTAAAGTCAATAACTTCTTAAAACAAACATAGAAATGTTTATTAGATTTTGATCATTATAATATTATCTGAGAAATCAGTTTCCTACATATCACATTTACGTTAATTCTTACGATGATTTTATTACACTGATAACCTTATTGAATTGAGCTTATTCAGAATAGTTTATTCATAATAAATCATTTTTTCTATAGAAAAAAAACACAAAACATTAAATGTGTTTGATACAAAGAAGTTTTCTAACCCATTTTTTTGTCTAAACATTAAGCAAACTTAGTTGGATTAATATATGTGCTTACAAAAAGAGACATTTTAGCGTTTTAGATTAACAACTTGATTAAAATGATAAATTTTCAGTTCAACTGATAGCTTTTCATGTAATGCTATGTTTTACATAATGCAATTAAAACTGTTTTAAATACTATATTTTCAGTTTTAAAAGGTTATAAATTTATAAGTTATTTGTGCATTTTTTTTTAAATTCACAAGTCGCAATAATAACCCAAAATAAATAAAATACAAAATTCTAATCAAAATAACTATACAAACGATAAGAAACTAACTACATTAAATTAAAATTAAATTAGAATTTAAAAAACAAATATCATAGCAATGTGAATATTTCTAAAAATCAAATACATCACAACATCACAACTCATTAATTCATAAATAACAGGCCTAATGAGAATGACATAAAATATTAAAAAAAATTAAATATTAAAAACTATTACAATTTTGTTTTTATGTAAATATTCATTTCTGCGTGTATACGTGGATAGCACTTAGTATAAAATAATGTATTAAGTGTTGACAATTGATTACAGGAGAAATCTGGTAAAAAATTTCGTAAGACTTTTAAAAAAAAAAAAAAAAAAAATTATAAAACGGACAGTGACGTCTCTTGTGACTTGGTTCACAAGAAACCGCTATAAATAACGGCTTTTGAAGACTTGTCTTGTCAAACTCGACTCGAGTCAGCTTCTTCTGCAGGTGAAAGATATGTACAAGGAAATGGATCAAGAACTGGAGTGGCTCGAAGCTCAAAAGATAGAGATAAGCGTTGACCTCTTCTCTGCAGCCAAACAACAGCTTCAGTTCCTTGGAGCTGTTGACCGGAACCGGGGGCTCTACGACGGCCTTGCACTTGAAAGAGCCATCTACAGGTAAAACAGCTAGATTCTACTTATGATGAATCTAACTAAGTTATGATTCTTGTCTCAAAACTTGCATTAATGCTTACTCTTCTTATTTGTTCAGATACAATGCTTACTGGCTTCCTTTGCTCGCTAACTTCACCGAGTCTTCTTCGACCTGCCAAGGGCCATTAGTCCCTCCTCTTGACTGTGAATGGGTTTGGCATTGCCACAGGCTTAATCCGGTAACTCTTTATCTTATATAAAACATTAAACACAGTCAAAAATCTAAATAACAAAATATTGCAAATTTGTTAAATGCAAATTTGAGACTAAATACTGAAAACTCGTACGTACGTAGTGTTACAATTGTCTTTATCGAAATTTCTACACATTATCCAAGTTCCAAATAAAATTAAATATATATATATATACCCTTGGCCTTGAGGAGCAGGTGGTTACATATATGTAATTAACTATATATTCCAGGTGAGGTACAAGAGTGATTGTGAGGAACTCTATGGGAGAGTCCTTGACAATTCTGGCGTTTTATCTTCCGTAAATGGAAGCTGCAAGTTACAAACTGAGAATCTATGGAAGAGATTGTACCCTATGGAGCCTTATAACCTTGACTTGGATAAGGCAATCTCAGAGCAAGTTCTTGAGAAACGCACCACCAGTTATGATCTTGTTTCAGCTGTCAAGAGGCAATGTCCATTTTACTACCAGGTAAAAAAAAAAAAAATGTTACGGTCGGTCGCTTTTCTTGCGTTGCAAGCTACGTTTCTCTAATTAGTTTGTGTATCTCTCTTTTCTTTACAGGTTTCAAGAGCTCATGTAGACAATGAAGTCTTCCTACAAGAAGCTGTGGCTAGATACAAAGCGTTTCTTTACTTGATCAAGAGAAACAGAGACAAGTCCATTAAGCTTTTCTGTGTTCCCACTTACGATATAGATCTTATCTGGCACACACACCAGCTCCACGCTGTCTCTTACTGCAAGGACTTGACCAAGATGATTGGTAATGTCTTGGAGCATGATGACACAGACTCTGACCGTAGCAAAGGTACGAAGCTTGACACTGGTTTCTCTCGAACTACTTCTCTGTGGGAGGAAACATTTGGCCGAAGGTATTGGAAAGCCGGCGCTATGAACCGAGGTAATACCCCAAAGCCAGTCACAACTTCTCCTTCTCTTTTCTTGGGAGACAAGTTAACTTTTAAAGAGGATGCAATCAAGTTTCCAGAGGTGAAGAAAGTCATTGAGGTTGTCTTGGAGATTGTTGGAGTCAAGAACCTTCCACACACTCATAAAGGAATTAATGTCCTTGTTGTGTTCAGCAAAACACAACCTGATTCTCTGTTTAGCCCTGATCAGCGTAAGCTTACGGTTTTATCTGAGTCTTGTGGTGGTGAAAAGCAAGTTTCTATGTTCAAATGTGAACCTAGAGGAGACCTTAGTTTCCAACTAATAATGTCTTCTAAGTCTAAAACCTTATTATTAGGTTCTGCTTCTTTGTCGCTTTCTGAGTTTCTGTCTCCACTTACTAGACTCTCTGTTGACAAGTGGCTGGAGTTAACAACACCAGTTCAAAGGGGAAAGCCCATCTCTCTACGAGTTGCTCTCTCCTTCACTCCACCAACTCCTAGCCCGACAGTTCTACACTTGCTTCAAGCAAGACCATCTCTGAATGACTCTAGTTTCACACGTGTAGTTGTTGATGAGACAGAAACAGAAGTGATCAGTCTCCATATGAATGCAAGACAAGTGACTGGTGTGAAAGAGAGTGGTGAAACTCTTGTTCTGGCAGAGCATGATGGGTGTGTCTGGTCTTTACTTGACTCAAAATGGTCACTTATTAAGCAAACAAGCTGTCCTGATGGTCCTGTGTTTGAGATTTTTGGTGTGAGAATGGTGAAAGTTTATTGTGGAAGGAAGCTTGAGTATGAGACAAAACATTGCACAAAGCTAAGAAGTGAGCAAGATTTCATGACAGCTGTTGAGTTCTCAAAGCAGCATCCTTATGGTAAAGCTGTGGGGTTGCTAGACTTGAAGTTTGGTTCTTTTGAGGTAACAAAAAAAGTTTAGCAACTTTGAGAACTCAAAACGGCACCGTTTTGTTCACTTATTATGACTTAAGTTTTTTTTTATTTTTTTATTTTTGGATATATGCATGCATGCAGGCTAATGAGAAATGGTTGGTTTTGCCTGGATTAGTATCTGCTTTCATACTCAATGATCTTCTTAAGAAGGAAGGTTTTTTTGGAGCAGAAAAAAACAAAGTGAAAGGTAATGGAACAACTGTGAATCTAGAAGAAGAAACAATGATGCATGTGAACCGTAATGGCGGTGCTAGGTGCTTGTCCATGGTTGAAGAAGGTGGTGGTCATTGTGGAGGTTGTGGTGGTTGTGGAGGATCATGTGGCGGTGGCAGTGGGTGCGGAGGAGGCGGTGGAAGATGTGGTAATATGATGATGACCAACGAAAATGTTACCACAGGTGGTGGGACCTGCACTGGCGGTTCCACTGGCTGCGGTGGGTGCGGTGGTGGAGGATGTAGTAATATGATGACCAATGAAAATGTTCCTTCGTTGGTAGCAGCAACAGAAGCTCCTATGGACGCAGTTACAGCTTGATTATTATTATTTAAATAATCTTAAGTCATATCTATGTAATGTTTAACAAATGGACTAATAAATAATATAATAAAACTAATATTGAGATGTATTGTTATGTGTTATAAGAAAAAAAACATTTGTAAGTTGTAATAAAATATATATAGTTTAACGTTCTCTAACAGTGTATATACATTGTTCTTCAATATAGAGATTTTCTTAGAGGGATTACACATATAATTTTTATAATATGAATACTATAGAATGATCATAGCAAAAATCGTCAACCAAATATAAAAGCAATGCTTCCATCTACCGTTTTTAATTTCCCAAGCAGCTTTTATTTAATATTTTAATTTATCGTCATCTCTCCCTTTAATTTTGTTTGTTTGCATTCAAATAAAGCTATTTATATGTTTAAAAAACGGTTCACATTAAAATGAAACTGCGTTTCATACAAGTATACAAGACAATAAATTAATAATAATTTAAAGTCAAATTGATCGACTGAAATTACCAAAATTTGAATATATATTAGCAGCACATCAAGATCAAAAGAAAAGAACATTATATTACACACATGAGCCCAGTCAGTTTTATGAAATTACACTCAATTATGAATGTGAGGTATTAGGTAAGCGTTGTTGATTGCTTATGGTTAGTGGTAAAATAACGGACCACACAACATTAATCTTTTTTTTTTGTCAACCTGGTTTTAAACATAATCGGTCCAACCCACCATATGCTTTGTCTCCCGAAACCTTTTCTGAACCCTTAAGCTATGTTTGTAGTAATTAGTAGTATATTTAGTTATACGAATACAAAAGAGGCTCCATGTATTCATCATTACTCATTACAAATCATTCTCTTGACTTTGAGAGCATACCGACAGAAACTAATATTATATAGTATAACTTCAATTCGTAAACAAATACATTATTCTTGTTTTTTGTCGAAATTATATGTTTTGGGTCAACATATGGTGGTTATGATGTTCATCAAATCTTGAATTTAATTATTGATTGTGAGAATATGGAGAAAACATATAAAATTCGAAGTTTTGGTTAATAGCATAGGATTCAACTTGCAGTTAGATATATATACAAGGGTTTGGTCTATAGCGATTTACAGTTTGATCGAGGTAGGAAAATGATTAGAGTGTTATGAGATTAGTTTAAATTTTAACTTTAAGTACTTTACAAGCTATTAACATACACAAAACCCAAATATACGATGAAATTATAATAAAGAAAGAAAACATTATATAAAATGTCCAAGTAAACTGCGGCAAACATGCCCCTTGTGGCCTCTTTGCTTGCGTTACATGTGTAGTGTTTAATTACGCGTAACCCTACATTAATATATAAATTACGATTGGGATAGGACACGTAAATTATATATTATTTTCTGTTAAAAGTATATTTTTCTTGATCCTAGCTAGTAATAAGACTCACGAAATGTAAGTCTCTTTGTAAAAATCAAAAGTTGGATGATTAGTTTGGTCAAATCCATTAATTAAATACGTAATGAGCATTATGTGATTTTTATAATCTCACGCGACTCAGTCTTGTGATCTCTACAAAATGTTCACAAAACTCAATAACATATAGATATATACAACCTTTTTTATAACTAATATACAGCCTTTCGAAGAACATTCATACAATATATTTTGTTTATGCATACATACAAATAGACAAACATGGGATGCAAAGATATGATATGTAAATGGATGTACACACATTAACTTATCTGTGTTTTCTCCCCCCTAAGATTTAGTTCTGGATCTGCAGTACATGCATACACTTGGTCATAGTGAAACATAACATAGCTTACTTTAACAAACGGAAAGAACGTTGCTTAAAACGACATATTTATAGTCACTCTTTCGTAAAGATTAAAGAACTTTTATTGAGTATCTTTTTATATGAGTTTGTTGGATGGAGAAAAATGTTGGTTGTCTTCTTCGATTGAGAAGCAGGCTAGAAATATTTGGTCACTGAACAATAATATTTTCGAATAAATCATATTAATGTATATTTGTTACGTTGTTAACTGTACAATGAAGACACATGAGGTCTAAGCAATGTTAAAGCTTGATAATATACAGTACGACACATGCAGTCTAAAATCATTTTCAACGTAAACCTTCATTTTTCTTATAAAATAGAATAAAAATTAATATGAAATAAAAATGAGAGGAAAAACGAGGAAGAGATATAAAGGAGTTACTGATAAGAGGATCAGAAACAAGCTTAGCTTGGTGAGTAGAGATAAAACTGGGAAGAGATATAAAGGAGTTCTACAGTTTTGGTTTCAAACAAGATGCTAGTTTTTTATTTCTCATTCCTTTTATTATTATTTTTTTCAGTCATTTTATTGTACTAAGTTGATCAGGTGTTTTGAGAAGTAGGAGATCAAAATGTAAACATTTGTTGTACAAAAACTTTTTGATGAATAAATTTAACATTCATTCAAGAAAAAGAATGAAGTTGGGTTGAACTATTTTTTACTCTTTACTTTCTTTCAAATCATTTATTCTCATTTTAGAATAAAAAATCGAGTTGGGTTGTAGATGTGTTAAGCAATATTAACACTTAATAATATACCCTAAGCACTGTTAACAGTTAATAGATACAGTAACACATACGCCCGTTTCTAGGTTTTGAATTTTGGGCAATAAAATTATATTTAAAGTTTTTTTTTGGAACGCTTAAAATTATATTTAAAGTCAAATGAGTAAATAGTTATGAAAGCAACTGGTCCAGGTAGAGAAGGTTTCGTCGATAGGAAGGATCGTCTTCGTTTCCCAAAACCCTATATTTAGTATCTTGCACCTTCTCTGCATGTCACGTGCCGCACGGCTCCTCTACCTCCACTGAATAGTTTTCTTTTAAATCTGTAAAACTGTTAACTAAGATCGAACTTTAGATAACCTATCAAGTTTATCAAGAACATTAAAGCAGTCCGTTTAACTACATGCATGAGACTCGCCAAATTTATACAGACTTAAGATATTTCCAACCTCACTATACTTTTCAATTTAAAATACAGCTTAAAATGAAAGATGAGTCATTAGTATTCTATTTTTCACTCAATAATAGAATAAGAGAAAGTTTACTCTATGAATAGAGTAACTTCTTTATTTTTGTCCATCCCTCTATCGTTTTAAAATGAAATACTTATGAAATAGAACGTAGTTCAATTATCAGATTATTCTATTTTAAAGAACATATGATTGGATTATACATTGTTTTTAATATTTATATGCATTATAAGAAAACACTAGATTCAGACTCCTAAATGTTAAAACTGTAGGGTTATCTTTTATCAAATTTTATTTTCTTAAATTAGTCATGTTTAGATAATATATAATTATTGATCTACAAAATTTAGATATGTTAACAATTTCACTCTTATATAAATATATTAGATAAATTTTTAATTTTAACATGTTTTAAGAACATATTATGTATTTTTTACTTTTGATTTGAGTAAATGCAATTTTATATCTTTAAAATAATGTATGTTCTAAGAACATATTATAAAATAATGTTAAGTTATTAATGTAATATGCTTTGGCTTGTGTAATTCCATATAATGTTTTATTTTAATATAACAGATTAGTTGAGTATTAGAAAATATAAATAACATCAAATTATTAATTGTATTTATAAATAATGATTGGATTAATTAATAATTATTTATATTTTTTAATAATTGCAAAATTAATGAATTAATAAATTTTGTATAATCTTTGTTCAGCATATTTTGTTAGAATTTATATTTAAAATAAAAATATATTAAAATAAATTGTAATCAAATTGTTGAAACTATTTTATGTTATCTTGTGACATAGATAAACACATTTAAAACGTTCCTACATTGAGTAACTTTTTGTGACATCATAAAATTATACATTACATATTTTTAAAAATAGGTTAACTTGAAAAATTAGATATGAAAAAGTTGTGTGTTTTTTTTTTAAATTAGATAGATGATTGATTAAAAAGTAAAAAATAAGAAGCAGTAAGATAAACAAGTAAATATGGTAGATGATTTTTTTTTCGGGGACAATGTGGTTGAATGGTAAGGGAAAGGGGTTGGGATGCTAACATGGTTGAGGTTTGATCCACCTTCTATGCTAAACTAAGTCATATTGTTCTTTGATACCTACACAAATATAGACTCATGCTTTCGGGTGGTTTGTCCGTAGATTGTATCTTTCCTTAGAGATTAGTCTAGACTCTTCTTTGTTAATGAAGAAGCCTTTGGCATGGATAATCACCGAACCGACTGGAAATCGAATCAAGGAAGGATCGACAACCAAAGAATTCATCGGCTCAGCCCTGATTGCAGAAGGATTAGCGCTACGATCGGGTCTCATCACCGCTTTGAACATGGAAATCCCAAAACTCCACATGTTCTCAGACAATCAAACGCTCATCAGAGCTATTCACAACGACATTCGGGTCAAGGAAATCCTTGGTATCATCCACGATATCCAACAGATTGCCTCCGCTTTCGTCGAGATATCGTTCTCTCATTTTCCTCGTCGCTTTAATATGGAAGCCGATGCTCTGGCAAAGTTATCGCTTTCTTCCTTTGTCTTAGAATTTGATCCTTCAGTTTCTGTTTCCCATCTGGGCCAACTTTGGGCCTAAGACCTTGATTTTAATTAAAGTATCTGTGTTACAAAAAAGAAGAAGTCTAGACTCTTCTATAAATCTTGGGATATCTTCAGATTAAAAAAAAAAAACAAGTAGTGCATGAAACACACATATGAATTGGCTTTTGAATCAAATTTAACGAGTTGCAACTTTGTAATTAATAGCCTAATTCACATTTTATATTTCCAATTTTGTCATAAAAATCGGTATAAAACTACAAATGAGTACACTTCTCAAGAATGGCCTGCTCAATGACACACACGCACAAAAAAAATTCACATTAGTTTTTTTAACACTGATTTATTATTATATTATAGTTATAAGAAATATTACATTAATGATTTGACAACCGATAATACTATATGTCTTATAGAGATCTACATATAACTGCATCATCAGAGTCATCCTATGAAGATTCACGTCTGACTGAATTTACTTGTACCATGTTAAAGATTTTTATAAGACTTTCTTCTATAATTTGTATAATTGTTTAATAAATTGTTTTCTCCGAGGATTGAAACATGAATTTCCTATAATGTGCAATTTACAAGAACTGTATAATCTGGAGTTTAAATCTCAAATCTGAATGTAGAAATTTTTAAACCTTAACCACTAATATACGGTGCTTATACAATTTTCACATTAGCTAAGTAGGAGTTAACAGTTAAGAAAATGTTAGTTTATTGACATGTCTGCTCTGGGCACTGGTGCGGCTCGCCTAGACGCTCTAGATTAATTCGTTAAGTTCAACTAATGTTTTATTATGGTATAAGATGATTTTAGTGATAAACTAAATATCATAATGTAGAAGGTATATGATTCCATAGGTCTTTATCCATAAGTTGAAAGAGTATAGTCCATATATTTAAAATCAGTGTAATAGGTTTGTTGGAACTTGGAGCTGTGATAAATAAATTATGCATGTCGTTGTGAATATAATTAATGTTTCCCCTGGTTCTAATTGAAGTTTTTGGACGGTTGTTCTGCTGGTTCATTGTCCTTCATTTTTTATGTTGATACCAAAATTACTTCTGAATACAACGACATCAAAGTAACAAGTGAAACTATTTATGAAAGATTAAATAACATAAAGCATTCTAAATCTGCAAAAGCATCCTCACCTTTAATACTACAGTAAACTATTTGTCTTAAAATGGTAAAATGTAAATGTTATACTAGATGTAGTCTATGCTTATACAATTGCGTGTCTAAGAGATTTTCTTTACTAGTTATGTTTAAACCTTATGTATTATTAGTATATGTTTTCACTTCGGAGTAACATAATAGTAGTAGTTTGGTAGTATATATATATATGTGTTCGGTGCAGCACATGGAGCAAAAAGAAACAACCAAAATGTTCTGAAACATAGGGAATGTGCGATAATTAATTATACATGTTTAGTTATTAGAGTACTAAGATAAATCTAGTGCTAATATCTTTTGTTATGTCCTAAATGTTATATACCTCCAAATCGTCTTACTTAAACAACATTATTCATTCAAACAAGCGACAAGATATTATACATATCAAATACGGTGTCACTGACACACATCCTTTTGGCGAGGGATATAACTCTTAGAGTCTTACTTAGTCGCCTAAAAATGGGTTACATAATTTATTTTGGGGCTAAGATTGATGATATTGGTCAAAAGAAATATATAGGCAATGTTATCAAGTAACAAATCTGTAAAAGTAAAACCATTGAGTTCAGGTTTTACACCATAGACAATTAATACACGTGAAGCATCCAAATACATATGTGTGAATCAGTGCATGCAATGTTGTACGTTAAAAGCTGTTGTAAAACATGTGTGTAAGAAGAAATGAAAAAAGTGCTAAAAGGCATAAAATATAAAAATGGACCGACTCAGTGCGACAAATTTTAAGTAGACAGTACACACATACTCAGTAATGTAGGCTGCTACGTTTTAGGCGTCTCTCTGAATAAAAGATCAATCTTCTTCTCCATTCACTTTCATTCATTTATGATGCTCCCTCATCTATTTTTTTTTGTCAACTATTTGCTCCCTTATCTTTTACTTATCACACTTAAATCCAACTATATTCAGCACATAAACAATAAAAAGTTTTTCACTAGCTACGACTACGTAAATAGCAACAAAACAAAATTGCATAATTATATAGACATAATTAATATTGAATAACTTATCTCAACATTTATTTGACTGCGTAATAAATTTGTTTCATCCCATCTTCAATAATTTAACTAGAACATTTCAACATCACCCATATTAAATCCTAGTGCCAGTGAACTACACCAATTTATTCGATGTAGAATAACATTAGTAGGCTCTAAAGGTGAGTTATAGTTTACTCGTAGCGATATGCTAATGGATCTCAGTCTATAGCCGCAGTAAACTTTTAAAATTAACAGCTTTTCTTTTCTCATTTTCTTGAAAATAACAAAATATATCTTGATAATCCCAATAATTAAATTTCACTATTCTCTTGATTATGAAAAAAGAAAAATGAAGGCCGCTTTTAAAAAAAAACTCAAACCCCACCATTTTCTCTTGTTCTTTGTCTCTCCCACCACCACTCTCTCATCTCTGTATTAAGTATCTTCAATCCTCCACGTTTCACATTAAAAACTCAAAAACCATTTTCTCTCCCTTTTCCCTTCACTAGAAAGACCAAACACAAGCTTGAAAGATGATGAATGGTTTGAAAAGAACGTTTTGGACTTCCAAACATAGAAAGACAGACGATAGAGGAGTTGACGATCGGGCAAAACCCACTTCAATGTTCGGTTTTTTCTCTCACCCGTCTACTCCAAAGTCCGAGACCCGACCCGATTCAGCTACCTCCACCCTTCGTTGCCACAGTTGGGCCGCTACTGCCGTTGCCACTCCCTCACCCTCTCTTCCCTCTAGTCCCATTCTTCACTGCAGAACTTCCGGCTACGACGAAACTCCCATAGCCGCCACTACCCCTCGCAGAAACAGAAGCCCTCTCTCTCTTCTCACCCTTTCTTCCCCTTCCTCCCCCAAATCTCCCGCCAGCTTCTCTCTCCTTAAAGCAAAACTCTGTTTCACTAAAGTAAGTGCCATATATATTTTTTTTTTTTGTCAACCGTCCATCTAAACTAGCCCATATATATTTTTTTGTTACTATTAAAACCGCATCGCAGTTATTGATTTACTGTTTTTGAGCAGAGTAACGGCAGCAGATGTGGGATTTGCTTACAGAGCGCGAAAGCTGGGAGAGGAACGGCGATATTCACAGCGGAGTGTTCTCACACTTTTCATTTCCCGTGTGTGGCCTCACGCGCGGGTGATCTTAACCTCCTCGCCTCCTGCCCCGTTTGCGGCGCCTCATGGACAACAGAGACATCACTCGTCCCTCACTCTCCAGAATTCTTATCCGAGTCCAGGACCCGAGAACCACCGTCGTCCAAAAAGTCCTTGAGAGTCTACAACGACGACGAGCCTCTCGTCTCCTCTCCAATCTCGCCTGCATGTTTCAACACCATACTCGAATCTGAAGAAGAAGAAGATGATGATGATGATGATAACGGAGGTTTCAAAGGCTTCTTCGTTAACACGCCGTCACCGTTAACGTCAAAGAAACGGTTAACTGACTCTTCCGTTGACGTCAAACTGTCTTCGGAAGCGGCGGTTATGGCCGTTGGAAGAGGCGGCAACGAGACGTACTCTGTGGTGATGAAGATCAAATCTCCTCCTCCGCCGGCGCCTACGGCGCGGCGGAGACCTCCGGTGGATTTGGTAACGGTTCTCGACGTCGGAGGAGGAAGCAAGGTCGAGACGGTGAGGCGAGCGATGAGGCTGCTGATTTCGTCTCTCCGGGAGAACGATCGTTTGTCTATGGTCTCGTTCTCGTCGAGCTCGAAGCGGTTATCGCCTCTGCGGAGGATGACGGCGAACGGGAGGAGAGTAGCTCGTCGGATTCTCGACGATATCTCCGGCGAGGGGATGATGATGATGATGAGCGTGAAGGATGCGGTTAAGAAGGCGGCTAAAGTGATCGAGGATCGCCGGGAGAGGAATCTGTTCGCAACCATCTTTGTGTTAACGGACTCGGCCCATCAGGCCCACTCGGATTTCGTGTCGTCCACGCGCGTGTCAGAGATCCCCACGCACACTCTTCACCTCGGCGCGTGTGTCGCGGAGGACGTGTTCGCCAAACGCATCAGAGGCTTGTTGAGTGTATCTGTACAGGATCTCACTCTACACCTCGGGTTGGTTTCCGGGTCGGGTCAAGGAGAGATTACTTCGGTTTATTCACTGTCGGGTCGACCCCTTTGGCTTGGATCCGGTCTCGTTCGGTTAGGTGACATGTACGGGGGAGAAGAAAGAGAATTGTTGGTGGAAGTAAAATCATCCGGTGGGTCCCACAGAGTCATGACCGTCCGATCTCGCCACGTGGATCCAACGACTCAGGAGACAAGAGACTCGGATGATAGAGCGCTTCTGATACCACGTCCCGTAGCCGTCAGATCATCATCATCCAACACGAACATCGCACGGCTCAGAAACGTCCACGTCAGCACGCGAGCCGTGGCGGAGTCTCGGAGAATGATGGAAGCCGATGATTACTCGGGCGCTGAGCGGATGCTGACGTCAGCTCGAGCCTTGCTGGTGCAATACGGGTTGAGTTCAGGAGACGCGTGCTTGCGTGGGTTGGAGAGTGAGATAGCGGATTTGAACCGCGTGAGAGGTAGACACGTGGCGGTGAAGAGCCCAGACACTGTGGCTCAGAAGACTGAGCCGTTGACTCCAACTTCGGCTTGGAGGGCGGCTGAAAGATTGGCTAAAGTGGCGATCATGAAGAAGCATATGAACAGAGTCAGTGACCTTCATGGGTTTGAAAATGCTAGATTCTAGTCTCTTCTTCTGGTGTATTGTTTCTGTTTTTTTTCTTTCTTTTAAGATGAAGTTATGTAATGAAATGATACAAAGAAATAGAATGGTAAAAAAAATGGTATATGAAACATATTGTTGAGTCTTGCCAACTCTTTTGAAACTAGTTTGGATATATGACATTTCTCAAGTTGTATACCATATTAACACTATGGATGGGATTATAATTACACAAACTGTTATTTTGACATTTTAAAAAAAATTACAAGACAATTTATATTTATTTTAAATTAAATATTAGTTACCAAATGTATTTATGTTATAAATAATATTATTTGTTTTAATTGACATTGACTAAATATGTATAATTAATAAAAAAATATAAATACTTTTTAGTTATTTTGAATATGTGTCAATTTTTTTTTTTTTTGTGAACACAATGTGTCAAATTTGTTAAAATGATAATTTTCATCACTAAGGGAGTACTACTACACCTGTTTAACTCAATGAGACTATTTTATCTTAACCTTTTTAGCTGATGTGATATAAAGAAATAATGTATTTAAAATTTGTAAAAAAAGAGTTTGGATATATGACATATTTAATTTGTGGGTGCTCCATTTTGTATATAAAAAGGTGAAATTTGGGTCACAAAATATTTTCTTTAGCAACGGCGGAAATGGTCTTTGCTTTTTGTCTCATGTACTTTGTACATTGAATAGATCTCATGATGATATAGTCTAACCTTTTAACTTGTACTCCCACTTATTGTGCCACTACTGTGTTCCCCATTATAATTTCACAATTATGTTCCCCATTAACTACCAATAACACTCTTAGCCAATCAGTCAAAGTGAATAAGAAAAACTTTTGCAAAATGCTCACCATTGTTTTTGGTACGTTTAATCTGGATAGGTGTGCTCCACTCATATCCAATAATGAGTGGCATTCAATGAATTGAACTCCCTGCATACCAATTCAACATGATGATTTTCTTTAGGATTTGGTATATGCAAGATTCAAATCAAACAAACTCCTCCAAATTAGCACCAAAAGGAATAGTTACAAACTCAAATAGTTTTGGTGCAAAATTACTGAAACAGTGATGATAAATCGGACTTAAACCTAATTTTGGAAATGTAAAGAATTTATATATCTAGAAAGCTTAATAAACAACTAAAAACCCAACACACGTTCTTATGTGATGTCTAAAACATCCCTGATGATTTTTTTGTACGTAGCTCAGCAAAACAAAACAAAGTTTACATTCCGACACAGACTGAATACTTTGCTTCGTTTCAGAAGTATTACTGTCTACACCTTGAGATATATACATCGGTCTAGCAATAAGAAAGAAATGGTGACAGATGATCGGACAACGGTTAACACTGATAATCAGAGAGATCCAACTATTGACAGTTTTGTTGTATCTCTAGGATGTTTTAGTTCTACTGTATTAGAGCTTTTTGCAATTGGGTCTTCTGCATTAGCCCATTAATTGTTTGTAAACGGGAAGAGGAGGCCCAAATATTAAATACGTGTTTTTCTGTTCATTACTAATCTCTATATATAATAGCAAACTCAAGTTAATGTTATCAATTTTTTATAAGAAAAAAAAAATTTAATTTAACAGTTAGTTTTATTTGACATTTTATCTAACGGCTATGAATTTCTCTCTTTCTAAGTGATTTACGTTATAAAGAAAAAACTATTGTACTTTTTGATCTTCTCACTAAATCGTTTTCTTCTCCAAACAACACAACCCTTCTATACAGCACCCTTAGCAATCTATATGTGTGTGATTTTAAAACCTCATTTCTCCTGCTCTATCATTTTCTCATTTCCTTTCAAAATACCTTTCCATCCAAAATTTCAGAATTGAATTATTTGTTTGGTTCTTTATAGAATATCTATATATAATAGTAATTTCAAGTTGATGTCATCAATTTTTTATAGGAAAAAAACTTTAATCTAACAGTCAGTTAAAAATAATGTTTTCGCAAGATAAAGGTTTTGTAGTAGATAGATACATTCAAGTCTCTTCTCCAAGCTCAAAACCCAGAGTTCAATACATTGGTTTCCACAAATAAGTCTTGCTTTGCAAGAGCATCACCATCCTTATTCTTACTACGATGGAATGGAACCAAAAGAAGTAGATACAATCAAACTCAAGGGAAAGATGACTAATCCGAGATGATGCCATACAGTTATGAGTTTGGTTTCTGTAGTCTTCAAAGCCGATACGTTGATAAGTTGACCCTTGATAGATAATGGGGAGGGATTCCTTTTATCTGTACCGAGGATTGAACCATTAAGTCTTTTCAGTAACGTTGGCATCCTAAAGCTTTGAAACAACCATCCAGTCAGCGAATGACCACTTCGCACAACTTTCGTAAGGGCCTCCTCTGTACTGTAGAGAACACAAATTAAAACACGGTTGTCAACCATCTGACCTTTTTAAAAATAACCATGTTCACAGTTTTTAACGTTATCCATAATTAGGCTTTATAAAAATAACAAACCCTTAAAATATGTATTTACAGTTTTTACAACTAATCTACATCGATTCTGTTATAATTACCTACAGAGGGTATATGTATTCTATAATTATAATTGAATAACATTATTTTTACACATATCTCATATGTTCAATATTAAAATAAGTTGGGCTAAGTGCGTTTTAAATTAAGTCAACTTATCAACGTAGAAAGTAAGAAATCTTAAAAATGGTGATGAAATTTTAAATTTCAATTTCTTACTATTAGATTAAAAGGTAATATTTTTAAATTTAAATATAATAATTTAATATATCAAAAACAAAGCAAATATAAAGTATATGAATCAACTATTATGGGATCAATCTATGCTTAAATCAATTTATGCACATCAAATTCATCAATTTTCTTTAAAATTATTGGAAAGAAAAATATATATCTTTAATAATTTTGAAGTGTGGAATACTGGTGAACTTTATAAAGTTTCAGAGCATTCTTTTACTATACAGTTAAATGAAAATTCAACAATAACTCTAGTATAAGATAATACGTGGGTTAAATAGCAATTAGTTAAGAGGTTAACAACTTCTTACGATTGGGTGCCTCAAGACCCATTACGATATAGTCAATGTTAGAATTTTTTGAGTGAGTTATTTCTTGTGTAGTTTTGGGTACCAAGGCCCAAATAATTTTGCTGCATATAAATGGGCTAGATTTTGAAATTTCGATGCTCTGTACAAATTAACTTGCAATTACTCCACAGCTGGAGCAGTCAGTGACCGTTGAAGCCTAAGAAAGGGAAAATAATAAAATATAATTTCTGTCCGTTGAGCATAGAAAGAAGGAATAATTCGAAAAAAGAAAAAAAGAAAATTATAAGTGAAAATTTCCGACCGTTGGATAGCCACCTATAAATAAAGACCTCTTATGTTCTTTTAGGACAGAACCTTATCCTGTCTTCTTCCTTTTTTTTTTGGTCTGTCTCGCAAAAGTATTTTTTTTTCTGGTGTTTTCACTTTTCACTGATGATAAGTTGATCGATCTCTACCATGCCTTTACGCTAACTATGGTTTTAAGGTGGGTTCTTTCTCCTATCTATTTCCTTCATTCTCCACTTACCAAGTAGCTTGTTTTTTTTGTAATCTAATTGTTGTTCCTTTTTTTTTAGATTGTGGAGAGCACGACGCTTGGTTTGATGGGACAGTGCCTTGATCATTCTCCACTCGTTTATCAGGTGTTTTTATTACCAAAATCCTATTGTTTTTCCTTTGGTTTTGAATTTTTTTTTCTTTGGTTTTGAAGGGGAAATTTTATAAAAACATGATTAGATCGTGAGGAAACTTATGTGTAAATTTGTGAGATAACATTTTGAGCAGAATATGTCCCCTACTGTTGTTGACGAGTCCGTTAGAGTTACTACGTTTATTTGTTTCTAACACTTATGATATCACTGAGCCTACTCCAAATCGGTCTTGTGATTTACAACTTGATTTGATCGTGAGGAAACTTGTATGTGTACATTTGTGATGGACATTTGAGCAGATATCCTGTCTCATGAGATGGTTAGATGTAAAAGTATGTTTCATTTGTTTTGAACACTTATGATCACTGAGCCTACTCCAAATCAGTCTTGTAATTATAAAATTTCCCCTGTTTTTTTTTTTTCTTTTTTTTCGTTTTTGTTTTTGCTTTGTTTAGCTTTGCATGTTGGCCTATTGTTTGTTCCATCTACTTGTCGTTTTTGTTGTTTCAGATTCTGTGGCGGATGGCTCGATGATGGCTCTTTGGGGTGGATGTATCTTCTTATGCGTGTTTCCATTGATCAGGTCTCTTCTCTTTTACCAAGTCTTAATTTCTTTATTACACAAACCTGTTTGATCTTAAATATGTATATGCTCATTTGGTTTAACACTTGTGATCACTAAGCCATTAATAAAATTTTCCCATCGGTTCTGTTTTTTCTTGTGTAGTTGTTTTTTTGTTTGTTCCATTTCCATATGATCACATCTATATCTACTTGTGGTTTTGTTGTTTCAGATTCTGTGGTGGATGATGGGATGATGCGCGGCTTGTTTTGGGTTTGATCTTTCTTTGTTGGCGGCTTATGTCCTGTTGATCGTTTTTAGAGTATATCTCCCAGGCTCTTTGTATTTATTCAAGTGCGAAAACCAACTCTTGTCATGTTATTTTTGTCTTGCTCTATGTATAATCAGTATCATGATAAGTTTCACTGATGTATTGTTTTTGAATTCAAGATTTCTCTACTAATAGAGAGTTCTTCTAAGTGATATTATTGATTTCAAAAGTCTCAGACAAATCTCATTCATCATTCTCTCTCTCTCGCATGTTCTTTGCCATAAAGGAAAAGTAAAGTTGACAAATAAAAAAAAATACAAAGAAATAAGCTCAAGGCTTCTTGTCTAACAGAGTAATAATAATTATAACCCTTAACACATGATTTCTTAAATATATTTACAACTTTTTCAATACATGGTTTTCAAATTTTATAATTCCCGCAGAATTAGAAAAAAAATAAGTATCAGTAGCAACCCCCATTTTATTATTATGAATAATTCTCTGTTTTACAAAAATGCACTCTTCTTCTTCTTCTTTTTTTTTTTTTTTTCTTTGAACACAATGCACTCTTCTTCATTCTTGTTGTTTTGTATACAAAAACTCAAATCTAAGTTGGTTCACGATAGTTGCCCAACTCGAGCTCAAGGCTCTAAGCCGTTGAAAATACTCACCAAGAGCCAACAATCCACGAGCCGCTTGTCTTGTAGTCAAGATCCTATGCATTTGTTGCAATGTCTCGTGTCTCAAATGATCATCCTAAGAAACATTACAAATACATCAGGAAACTGATACTACTTTTTTAAAAAGTGCACAACCTGATTAACAAAGCTGACTGAAGCTTGCTTCTGCTCTCTCCATTGCAGATTTCACCTGAGGAACTTAATTTCCTTCGCCTAGTTTATAGCAAACCACTTCTCATATCAACATTTTTTATAAAAAAAAAAAATTTAATCTACCGGTCAGAAATTACTTGAGTTTAAGATCTCACAGACCAAGAATACATTTTCGTAGGATTGATGATATCATCAAATATTTGGCAACTCTTCTTTCAAGAGATATATATTTCCTTTTGAGAACCATAATCATACTTGTCATACCTTTTTATAAGTTTAAATATTAATTTTGGTTTTTTGTTATTAATATACAATTTTACTATATTTATTTTACTTAGTACATGGACATCATTTCTAAATTTTCCAACATATAATTTATTTAATTTCATATACTACTTAATCAATGGACAAACCTCCTACAAAAAAAAAACTATATTTTCTGAAAAAATATGAACACCTAAGGTCTCAAACCTCTTTAACCTTCGTATTATGTCACTTCATGATGCAAATGTGCATAAAAACAAAATTTTCATATTTTCTATTTTTTCTCGAAATATGTGTGTCAACCCCTACCAAAAATCAAGATTTTCAACAAATCTTATATTCAGAAGTTTAGGCTTTTTTTTGTTGGTAAAAAATTACCCAATCACATTCTAAATTTGTATTAATGTATGTTTTCATGGTATATGAACATCATTTATAATTTTTGAACAAGTTAATTTATTTAAATTCCATATACCACTTAATCAGTAGAAAAAGCCCATATAAAACAAAATTCTATTTCTTGAGAAAAATGAACACCTAAGGTCTCAAACCTCTTTAACCTTCATACTACGTCGCTGAATGATGCATGCAAATATGCATTTAAACAAAAATTTGATATTTTCTAATTTTTCTCAAAATATGTGGGTTAACTCCTACGAAAAAATGAGTTTTTCAATAAATGTTATATTCAAACGTTTAAGCCATGTTTCAAAAAAGAAAAAAAAATTCAAACCTTTAGGCTCTTTATTACTGATTAATAATTACCTAATCACATTCTAAATTTATATTAGTGTAAGTTAAAATAATTTGCAAGGTACATGAGCATAATTTCTAGTATTTTAGTGAAAATATTTTATAAAACTTCATATTTCACCTAATTTAGTGGACTAGCCCCTACAAAATATGTATTTTCATGAGAAACGGGGACAACTAAGGTCACACACCTCTTTAATCTTCATCATATGTCAGTGCATGATGAAATTATGCATGAATTTTTTTTTCATATTTTCTAATTTATCTTGAACTATGTAGGTTAACCCATACGAAAAAAATTGATTTTTCCAATAAATGCTATATATACTAAAGTTTAGCCTCTTTCGTGCTATTTAAAAATACCCAACCACACTCAAACCTTACATTAATGTATGCTAAGCTTATTTTACCTAGTACATGGACATCATTTTTTAATTTTCCAACATGTATTTATTTAATTTCATATACTAATTAATCAGTGGACAAACCTCCTACAAAACAAATTATATTTTCTGGAGAAACATGAACACCTAAGGTCTCAAACCTCTTTAACCTTCGTACTATGTCACTTCATGATACAAATGTGCATTAAAACAAAATTTTCATTTTTTTTATCGAAATATGTGGGTTAAGCCCTACAAAAAATCGAGTTTTCGACAAATCTTATATTCGGAAGTTTAGGCTCTTTTTTGTTGATAAAAAATTACCCAATCACATTTTAAATTTGTATTAATGTATGTTAAAATTATTTTCATGGTACATGGACATCATTTCTAATTTTTGAACAAGGTAATTTATTTAAATTCCCTATACCACTTCATCAGTAGAAAAAGCCCATATAAAACAAAAAAAATATTTCTTGAGAAAAATGAACACTTTAAGGTCTCAAACCTCTTTAACTTTCATACTATGTCGCTGAATGATGCAAATATGCATTAAAACAAAATTTTGATATTTTCTAAATTTTATCAAAATATGTGGGTTAACCTCTACGAAAAATGAGTTTTTCAATAAATGTTATATTCAAACGTTTAGGCTTTTTATTCTTGATTAATAATTATATAATCACATTCTAAATTTATATTAGTTTATGTTAAAATAATTTTCATGGTACATTTGCATCGTTTCTAGTATTCTAGTGAAAATATTTTATAACAGTTCATATTTCACTTAATTTAGTCGACTAACCCCTATAAAATCTTTATTTGCATGAGAAAGGGGGACAACTAAGGTCACACACCTTTTTAATTTTCATCATTTGTCAGTGCATGATGAAATTATGCATGAAATTTTTTTTCATATTTTCTAATTTTTCTTCAACTATGTAGGTTAACCCCCTATGAAAAAATTGAGTTTTCCATTAAATGCTATATATACTAAAGTTTAGCCTCTTTCGTACTATTTAAAAACACCCAACCACACTCAAAACTTTTATTAATGTATGCTAAGCTTATTTTACCTAGTACATGGACATAATTTTTAATTTTCCAACACGTTTTTATTTATTTCATATACTATTTAATCAGTGGACAAACCTCCTACAAAAAAACTATATTTTCTAGAGAAACATGAACACTTAAGGTCTCAAACCTCTTTAACCTTCTTACTATGTCACTTCATGAAGAAAAATTGCATTAAAACAAAATTTTCTTTTTTTCTCGAAATATGTGGATTAACCCCTACAAAAACTCGAGTTTTTCGACAAATTTTAAATTCAGAAGTTTAGGCTTTTTTTTGTTGATAAAAAAATACTCAATCACATTGTAAATTTGTATTAATGTATATTAAAGTTATTTTCATGGTACATAAACATCACTTCTAATTACAAAAGGTAGTTTATTTAAATTTCATCTACCACTTAATATGTAGAAAAACCCATATAAAAAAAATCTATTTTTCTTGAGAAATATGAACACCTAAGGTCTCAAACCTCTTTAACCTTCATACTATGTCGCTGTTAGAACAAATTTTTGATATTTTCTAATTTTTCTCAAAATATGTGGGTTAACCCCTACGAAAAATTGAGTTTTTCAATAAATGTTATATTCAAACGTGAAGGCTCTTTTTGTGGATTAATAATTGCCTAATCACATTCTAAATTTATATTAGTGTATGTTAAA
Organism: Eruca vesicaria subsp. sativa; assembly: GCA_932364175.1. Classification (NCBI taxonomy): domain Eukaryota; kingdom Viridiplantae; phylum Streptophyta; class Magnoliopsida; order Brassicales; family Brassicaceae; genus Eruca; species Eruca vesicaria. The sequence continues at coordinate 6,448 of CAKOAT010103044.1, read as the reverse complement.
ATAATTTGCATGGCACATGTGCATCATTTCTAATATTCTAGTGACAATATTTTATAACACTTAATATTTCACCTAATTTAGTTGACTAACCCCTATAAAATCTTTATTTTCATGAGAAAGGGGGACAACTAAGGTCACACACCTCTTTAATTTTCATCATTTTTCAGTGCATGATGAAATTATGCATGAAATTTTTTTTTCAGATTTTCTAATTTATCTTGAACTAGGTTAACCCCTATGAAAAAATTGAGTTTTCCATTAAATGCTATATATACTAAAGTTTAGCCTCTTTCGTACTATTTAAAAATACCTAACCACACTCAAAACTTATATTAAAGTATGCTAAGATTATTTTACCTAGTACATGGAGATCATTTTTAATTTCCAACATGTAATTTATTTAAATTTCATATACTACTTAATCAGTGGACAAACCTCCTACAAAAAACTATATTTTCTAGAGAAACATGAACACTTAAGGTCTCAAACCTCTTTAACCTTCTTACTATGTCACTTCATGATGCAAATTTGCATTAAAACAAAATTTTCATTTTTCTCTATTTTTTCTCGAAATATGTGGGTTAACCCCTACAAAAACTCGAGTTTTCGAGAAATTTTATATTCAGAAGTTTAAGCTCTTTTTTGTTGATAAAAAAATACTCAATCACATTCTAAATTTGTATTAATATATATTCAAATTATTTTCATGGTACATGGACATCATTTCTAAATTTTGAATAAGGTAGTTTATTTAAAATTCATCTACCACTAAATCAGTAGAAAAAGCCCATATAAAAAAATCTATTTTTCTTGAGAAATATGAACAACTAAGGTGTCAAAATTCTTTAACATTCATACTATGTCGCTGAATGATGCAAATATGCATTAAAACAAATTTTTGATATTTTCTAATTTTTCTCAAAATATGTGGGTTAACCCCCTATGAAAAATTGAGTTTTTCAATAAATGTTATATTAAAACGTTTAGGCTCTTTATTGTTGATTATTAATTACCTAATCACATTCTAAATTTATATTAGTGTATGTTAAAATAATTTGCATGGTACATGGGCATCATTTCTAGTATTCTAGTGAAAATATTTTATAAGACTTCAAATTTCACCTAATTTAGTCGACTAATCCCTATAAAATCTTTATTTTCACGAGAAAGGGGGACATCTAAGGTCACACACCTCTTTAATTTTCATCATTTGTCAGTGCATGTTGAAATTATGCTTGAAAAAAAAATTTCATATTTTTTAATTTATCTTGAACTATGTAGGTTAACCCATATGAAAAAATTGAGTTTTCCCTTAAATGCTATATATACTAAAATTTAGCCTCTTTCCTACTATTTAAAAATACCTAACCACACTCAAAACTTATATTAAAGTATTCTAAGCTTATTTTACCTAGTACATGGATATCATTTTTAATTTTCAACATGTAATTTATTTAAATTTCATATACTACTTAATCAGTGGACAAACCTCATACCAAAAAACTATATTTTCTAGAGAAACATGAACACTTAGGGTCTCAAACCTCTTTAACCTTCTTACTATGTCACTTCATGATGCAAATTTTCATTAAAACAAAATTTTCATTTTTTCTATTTTTTCTCGAAATATGTGGGTTAACCCCTACAAAAACTCGAGTTTTTCGACAAATATTATATTCAGAAGTTTAGGCTTTTTTGTTTATAAAAAAATACTCAATCACATTCTAAATATGTATTAATGTATATTAAAATTATTTTCATGGTACATGGACATCATTTCTAATTTTTGAATAAGGTAGTTTATTTAAATTTCATCTACCACTAAATCAGTAGAAAAAGCCCATATAAAAATAATCTATTTTTCTTGAGAAATATGAACACCTAAGGTCTCAAACCTCTTTAACCTTTATACTATGTCGCTGAATGATGCNTTTTCATGGTACATGGACATCATTTCTAATTTTTGAATAAGGTAGTTTATTTAAATTTCATCTACCACTAAATCAGTAGAAAAAGCCCATATAAAAATAATCTATTTTTCTTGAGAAATATGAACACCTAAGGTCTCAAACCTCTTTAACCTTTATACTATGTCGCTGAATGATGCAAATATGCATTAAAACAAATTTTGGATATTTTCTAATTTTTCTCTAAATATGTGGGTTAACCCCTACGAAAAATTGAGTTTTTCAATAAATGTTATATTCAAACATTTAGGCTCTTTAATGTGGATTAATAATTTCCTAATCACATTCTAAATTTATATTAGTGTATGTTAAAATAATTTGCATGGTACATGTGCATTATTTCTAGTATTCTAGTGAAAATATTTTATAACACTTCATATTTCACCTAATTTAGTCGACTAACCCCTATAAAATCTTTATTTTCATGAGAAAGGGGGACAACTAAGGTCACACACCTCTTTAGTTTTCATCATTTGTCAGAGAATGATGAAATTATGCATGAAAAAAAAAATTCATATTTTCTAATTTATCTTTAACTATGTAGGTTAACCCCCTATGAAAAAATTGAGTTTTCCATTAAATGTTATACATACTAAAGTTTAGTCTCTTTCGTACTATTTAAAAATACCCAACCACATTCAAAAATTATATTAATGTATGCTAAGCTTATTTTACCTAGTACATGGACATAATTTTTAATTTTTCAACACGTTTTTATTTAATTTCATATACTACTTAATCAGTGGACAAACCTCCTACAAAAAAAACTATATTTTCTAGAGAAAAATGAACACTTAAGGTCTCAAACCTCTTTAACCTTCTTACTATGTCACATCATGATGAAAATTTGCATTAAAACAAAATTTTCCTTTTTTCTATTTTTTCTCGAAATATGTGGGTTAACCCCTACAAAAACTCGAGTTTTTCGACAAATTTTATATTTAGAAGTTTAGGCTTTTTTTTGTTGATAAAAAAATACTCAATCACATTCTAAATCTGTATTAATGTATATTAAAATTATTTTCATGGTACATGGACATCATTTCTAATTTTTGAATAAGGTAGTTTATTTAAATTTCATCTACCACTAAATCAGTAGAAAAACTCCATATAAAAAAAACTATTTTTCTTGAGAAATATGAACATCTAAGGTCTCAAACCTCTTTAACCTTCATACTATGTCGCTGAATGATGCAAATATGCATTAAAAATAAACTTTTTATATTTTCTAATTTTTCTCAAAATATGTGGGTTAACCCCTACGAAAAATTGAGTTTTTTAATAAATGTTATGTTCAAACGTTTAGGCTCTTTATTGTTGATTAATAATTACCTAATCACATTCCAAATTTATATTAGTGTATGTTAAAATAATTTGCATGGTACATGTGCATCATAACTAGTATTCTAGTTAAATACTTTATAACACTTCATATATCACCTAATTTAGTCGATTAATAACCCCTATAAAATCTTTATTTTCATGAGAAAGGGGGACAACTAAGGTCACACACCTCTTTAATTTTCATCATGTGTCAGTCATGATGAAATTATGCATGAAATTTGTTTTTCATATTTTCTAATTTATCTTGAACTATGTAGGCTAACCCTTATGAAAAAATTGAGTTTTCCATTAAATGCTATATATACTAAAATTTAGCCTCTTTCCTACTATTTAAAAATACCTAACCACACTCAAAACTTATATTAAAGTATGCTAAGCTTATTTTACCTAGTACATGGACATCATTTTTAATTTTCCAACATGTAATTTATTTAAATTTCATATACTACTTAATCAGTTGACAAACCTCCTACAAAAAAACTATATTTTCTAGAGAAACATGAACAGTTAAGGTCTCAAACCTCTTTAACCTTCTTACTATGCCAATTCATGATGAAAATTTGCACTAAAACACAATTTTCATTTTTTCTATTTTTTCTCGAAATATGTGGGTTAACCCCTACAAAAACTCGAGTTTTTCGACAAATTTTATATTCAGAAGTTTAAGCTCTTTTTTGTTGATAAAAAATACTCAATCACATTCTAAATTTGTATTAATGTATATTCAAATTATTTTCATGGTACATGGACATCATTTCTAAATTTTGAATAAGGTAGTTTATTTAAATTTCATCTACCACTAAATCAGTAGAAAAAGCCCATATAAAAAAATCTATTTTTCTTGAGAAATATGAACAACTAAGGTCTCAAACCTCTTTAACCTTCATACTATGTCGCTGAATGATGCAAATATGCATTAAAACAAATTTTTGATATTTTTTAATTTTTCTCAAAATATATGGGTTAACCCCTACGAAAAATTGAGTTTTTCAATAAATGTTATATTCAAACGTTTAGGCTCTTTATTGTTGATTATTAATTACCTAATCACATTGTAAATTTATATTAGTGTATGTTAAAATAATTTGCATGGTACATGGGCATCATTTCTAGTATTCTAGTGAAAATATTTTATAAGACTTCAAATGTCACCTAATTTAGTCGACTAATCCCTATAAAATCTTTATTTTCATGAGAAAGGGGGACATCTAAGGTCACACACCTCTTTAATTTTCATCATTTGTCAGTGCATGATGAAATTATGCATGAAAAAAAAATTTCATATTTTTTAATTTATCTTGAACTATGTAGGTTAACCCATATGAAAAAATTGAGTTTTCCATTAAATGCTATATATACTAAAATTTAGCCTCTTTCGTACTATTTAATAATACCTAACCACACTCAAGACTTATATTAAACTATGCTAAGCTTATTTTACCTAGTACATGAAGATCATTTTTAATTTTTCAACATGTAATTTATTTAAATTTCATATTTAATCAGTGGACAAACCTCCAACAAAAAAACTATATTTTCTAGAGAAACATGAACACTTAAGGTCTCAAACCTCTTTAACCTTCTTACTATGTCACTTCATGATGCAAATTTGCATTAAAACAAAATTTTCATTTTTTTTTATTTTTTCTCGAAATATGTGGGTTAACCCCTACAAAAACTTGAGTTTTTCGACAAATTTTATATTCAGAAGTTTAAGCTTGTTTTTGTTGATAAAAAATACTCAATCACATTCTAAATTTGTATTAATGTATATTCAAATTATTTTCATGGTACATGGACATCATTTCTAAATTTTGAATAAGGTAGGTTATTTAAAATTCATCTACCACTAAATCAGTAGAAAAATCCCATATAAAAAAAATCTATTTTTGTTGAGAAATATGAACAACTAAGGTCTCAAACCTCTTTAACCTTCATACTATGTCGCTGAATGATGCAAATATGAATTAAAAATAATTTTTTTATATTTTCTAATTTTTCTCAAAATATGTGGGTTAACCCCTACGAAAAATTGAGTTTTTCAATAAATGTTATGTTCAAACGTTTAGGCTCTTTATTGTTGATTAATAATTACCTAATCACATTCGAAATTTATATTAGTGTATGTTAAAATAATTTGCATGGTACATGTGCATCATATCTAGTATTCTAGTTAAAATATTTTATAACACTTCATATATCACCTAATTTAGTCGACAAATAACCCCTATAAAATCTTTATTTTTATGAGAAAGGGGGACAACTAAGGTCACACACCTTTTTAATTTTCATCATGTGTCAGTCATGATGAAATTATGCATGAAATTTGTTTTTCATATTTTCTAATTTATCTTGAACTATGTAGGCTAACCCCTATGAAAAAATTGAGTTTTCCATTAAATGCTATATATACTAAAGTTTAGCCTCTTTCGTACGATTTAAAAATACCTAACCACACTCAAAACTTATATTAAAGTATGCTAAGCTTATTTTACCTAGTACATGGAGATCATTTTTAATTTTCCAACATGTAATTTATTTAAATTTCATATTTAATCAGTGGATAAACCTCCTACAAAAAAACTATATTTTCTAGAAAAACATGAACACTTAAGGTCTCAAACCTCTTTAACCTTCTTACTATGTCACTTCATGATGCAAATTTGCATTAAAACAAAATTTTCATTTTTTTCTATTTTTTCTCGAAATATGTGGGTTAACCCCTACAAAAACTCGAGTTTTTCGACAAATTTTATATTCAGAAGTTTAAGCTCTTTTTTGTTGATAAAAAATACTTAATCACATTCTAAATTTGTATTAATGTATATTCAAATTATTTTCATGGTACATGGACATCATTTCTAAATTTTGAATAAGGTAGTTTATTTAAAATTCATCTACCACTAAATCAGTAGAAAAAGCCCATATAAAAAAATCAATTTTTCTTGAGAAATATGAACAACTAAGGTCTCAAACCTCTTTAACCTTCATACTATGTCGCTGAATGATGCAAATATGCATTAAAACAAATTTTTGATATTTTCTAATTTTTCTCAAAATATATGGGTTAACCCCTACGAAAAATTGAGTTTTTCAATAAATGTTATATTCAAACGTTTAGGCTCTTTATTGTTGAT
>CAKOAT010102933.1:193670-207834 GCA_932364175.1 Eruca vesicaria subsp. sativa | reverse complement strand
GTACTGAGTCAGTGGTTTGAGGTTTAGCATCCCTTACCTCACTGAGCGACTCCCCTGTTGCTCACCCCTCCTTTCTTCCCCCTTTCAGGTGAGACCGATGAGCAGGAGTAATTATAACGGATCGGTGCTTTTGGGTTATTGGGCTTTTACGTCTCGTATCTTTCGAATTTCACAAGTTTGTACGTTTGGGCTTTTATCGTTAATGGGCCTTCCCGCTATTGAAATTTTATCGTTTATGTTATTATCGATATTTCAGAAATTATTCTAATTACTTGATTTTTCGACGTGAACTTTGACTTTTTTTAATATTTTTAATAAAGATATTATTTATTATTGTATTATTATTTATTATTATTAGTTTCAAAGTGACGGGTGTCACAAATTCATTAATACATTCTATCATCATAGCATGCAACTAGATTTCACGGAAACGATGCAAATTGTTAAAAAACAGATTTCCTAAAATTTCCTCGTTATATTTATGTTCGCACCATGATATGCAATCCAAATAAAATGTGACTCGAACAAAATTGAATCCCAAATATACGCGCTGCTAGCTCATAGGGCTTGCGAGATCTTGGTTTCATCACTGGCTAAACTTAAGTGCGCTTCTGAAGTTTACACGCGATGAGGGTCCTCAACTACTAGGAAGTTCCTCAAGCTAAGGATCCGTTCTCAGCAAGATTGCTTCCAGCCTCTTCAAATCCATCATGCGTTTCTCCTGTAGCATCTCTACCACGTCCTCTCCTCTGACCTAATACTTACTCTGGGGTCACATCTAGTTCCTATTCTTCAAGTTTCTCTACAAGCCTCACAAGGGAGAAACTTAAATTACAAACAACCACTTTCTGTGAACGAAAATAGTGTGGTATAAAGGGTACTTTCAAAAAATGCTTTCACACTTTGAATGAATGAATTTGCATTCTGTAAACATTATACGTTTTTGTGCTTCAATAGTATCGGATAAGTTCTTAACTAGATCAATATCTACAAATTCTGACTAGGTTATATAATAGTTTTTATTAGTGATTGTATTACTACCCATATTGATACATGTATGATGCATGTTATTATAAATTTCAGTGGCTTAGATAGTGTGATTAGAAACAGAACAACAAACAATATATGTAAAAGTCAACCGAGAGTTTATTGATTTTTATTACATTAGTATTGATAGGAAGTAAAAAAAAAGCCGCGAATCTTTAGTTGTAGCTAAAGTAGTGAGTACGTTAAAGCATAGGTGATTTTAGCAAGGTACATAGTAACGATTATGGGCACATGAAACCTCGAGGCATCGGGCGACCACAAGCCCTACAAATGATAAAGATATTTCGAGAAGGAGTGGAATATCTTTGACTTTGGGGTTGCACCAAACCACATAGGCACGCAGCTACTTCAGCATCAGATAGATCTCGGATAAGAGAGCAGCATGGTTGTGCCCTTCCAAAGTCTAGGAAGTTACCAAAACGTCTTATGGTATTTGAACATGCTCTTAACTGCGAGGCATTTCTAGGACAAGTGGGGGGTGGTGGTGGTTGGGAGTTTGGGGGAGGAGGTGGAGTAGTCTGCGGTGCGGGCGGTGGTGGTTGGAAATTTAGAGGAGGAGAAGGAAGTGGTGGTGTGTTCGGAGGACTCACTGGTGGAGTTTGTGGTGGTGTGGTTGGTGGAGTTGGAGGTGGACTTTGTGGCGGCGTCTGTGGTGGTATGGTTGATGGAGCTTGTGATGGTGTAACTGGAAGAGGCACCGAAGGAATCTGTGGTGGTAAAACTGATGGAGCTTTAGGTGAAAAAATTGGAGAATGCACTGGTGGTTGGGAGTTTGGGGGAGGAGACGGAGGAGTCTGCGGTGGGGGCGGTGGTGGTTGGAAATTTAGAGGAGGAGAAGAAGGTCGTGGTGTGTTTGGAGGAGGCGCTGGTTGAGTTTGTGGTGGTGTGGTTGGCAGAGTTTGGGGTGGACTCTGTGGTGGTGTCTGCGGTGGTATGGTTGATGGAGTTTCTGATGGTGTAATTGGTAGAGGCACTGATGGAATCTGTGGAGGTAATGTTGATGGAGATTCAGGTGAAAATATTGGAGAATGTACTGGTGAAGTCTGTGATGGTGGAACTGAAGGACGCACTGGTAGAATCTCCTCCGTTGGCGTTGGCGTTGGCGTGATGCTTGATGGAGGAAGCTGGGGTGATATGGTTGGAGATGTTTGGGGTGAAGTCTGCGATGGTGTGGTTGAAGGACTTACTGATGGAGTCTGTGGTGGTGAGATTGGAGGAGTCTCCGGTGGTGTGATTGGAAGTACTGATGGAGGCTGCGGTTGTGTGGTTGGAGGACGTATTGGTATAGTCTGTGGTGGTGTGGTTGGTGATAGATTGTTTGGTGAAAACGTTGGTGGTAGGATGTTAGGTGGTGTCTGCGGTGGGGGAGCCATTGGTGTTATTGGAGAATTCTGAGGGGTTGGAGGTGGGGTGTTTGGTGGAGGTGGTGACAATATTGGACAAACACATGGTGGACACACCAATAATGGCGGAGGTGGTGATGATGGCCGTTGTAGTGGTGGAGGTGGAGGCAACCGGGGACCAGGCCGACCTTGGGCTTTGGTTTGGCCGATTAATAGGATGCTGATTAGTGCAAGGACAAACACTACAGTGTTTGTTAAACCTTTTGGGGCCATTTTGTTCTTAAAGGATCTTTTTTACTCACAAAGAGGAAACTCTACGTAATTTGATGATTTGAAGTGTAGTGAGGCTGTGGGTATTTATAGTAGTTTTTCTGGAGCTTTTAAATTAATTTGCCACTTGTTACAGCCAAACCCTCTTCTTTGGTTAGGTTTCATAGGGTGCTCATAGGTGGCTTTCGCTTCAAGTCACTGGTCGATTTTTTACATGACAGTGTACTATCACTTTGTGATATTGTTACCACTATGTTCGACGATCTCAGTTCCAGGTTTATATTAGAATTCAACCTTGTTTTACAACTTTCATTGATTGAGATGTGGGTAGTTGTAAACAAAATGATAAATCCTTTTCAATATAATGTAGACCCGTCATTGTTATGAAGTGACGATATCGAGTAGCGCAACCATAATTCCCAAATCAACTGACTTGTTTTAGGTGTTTTTTTGTTGATTCTAGTGATTTTCTTCCGAAAATATAATTATATTATAGAAGTGATCACAATACCGTAGACTTTAATATGAATTCGGTAAAAACTCTTTAAATTAATAAAGTTGAGATTATGGTATTTCAATAATTTACGAGTTATTTATTTGGAAAAATTGCATAAAAAATCATGAAATTGACAAAAGTTTGCACTTTAAACCTTGAGGTTCAACTGCTAACACTTTAAACAATGAAACTTGTAACAATAACATATTAAACATCGAACTAACTTACTTGTTGCACACGTAAAAATTGTGACCTGTTACTGTTTACTAGCAGGTAAAAAATGGTGATGTGTCGGTTTATTTAAAAAAAAAAACATAATAAAAACAAAAAAAAATTAGATAAAAAAATAAATAAAATTTTAAAAATTGATATAAATTCAGGAAAAGAATAAGAAAATAAAAAATTCAGAAATTTTACAAAATAAAAATAAATTATAAATTTAAAAGTTTAGAATAAAAATAAATTGTAAAAATCGATTAAAACTAACAAAATAGTGAAATTAATAAAAAAAAAGTGTAAAAATCGATAAAAAAATAGAAAATATGAAGTTATAAAAAGCTGGAAAAAAATAAAATTTCAAATATCAAAATATTAAAATTGAAAATGAAAAGTACTTGACCCAAACCTCTTTGGTGTTTAGGTAGACATAAAATGAAAAGTATTTGACCCAAAATCCAGATTTTTTTCCTTAATTTTTAATCAATTTGTATAATTTATTTTCGTTATTATTATTATTTTCTTGAATTCATAAATTTATTTTTTCTTGATCTTTATTAGTTTTCAATTTCAGTATTTTATTTTTTTTAATTTTTTAATTTTTATGTTCCCTGAATTTATTAATTTTCCTAATTTTTATCGATCTTTTTTTATTTTTATTTTATGTTTGAAGTTTTCTTTTTTCCAAATTTTTATAAATTTCCTGTTTTCTAATTTTTATCGATTTTTACAATTTTTTTAATTTCTATTTTTTTTACTCTTTTGTTACTTTTAATCGATTTTTACTATTTATTTTTATAAACTTTTGAATTTATAATTTTTTGTATTTTTTTTATTTGATTAATTAATTTATTTTCTTTAGTTTTCCTGAATTTATATCATTTTTTTAATTTTACTTATTTTTTATCTAATTTTTTTTGTTTCTATTTTTTATTTTTTTTAAATAAACCGTCACATCACCATTTTTTACCCGCTAGAGAACAGTAACAGGTCACGAGTTTTACGTGTGCAACAAATAAATTAGTTCGATGTTTAATATGTTATTATTACAAGTTTCATTGTCTAAAGTGTTAGTAGTTGAGTCTCAAGGTTTAAAGTGCAAACTTTTGCCAACTTCATGATTTTTTATGAAATTTTCCCTTATTTATTTACAACTTTTTTTATTTTCCACTTTAAAATCTTTTTGTATCTAAAATAAATAGTATATATAATTTATCATTTTTTAAATTCATTATTCATAGAGATTTTATTATATTATTTATTATATATAAAATATGTTACATAGAATTTAAATGTGGTTTTAGATATAATTTTACTAAATCTCATCCATATATATTAATTGTTAAGAAATATGAAAATAATTTCATTATAAATATAAAACATATAATATATTGGATTACTTATACTATATAAATAGATATACATATAAATTATTAATTTATAAGTTTAATGAGACCATGCTTACATATAAAAAATAAAGAATTATTTTTACTTTATTTTTTATTTGTGTCATATTTGAATTATTTCAACTTGAAACTGTAAAAATTTATTAATTTATAGGGTTTAAATTTATTGAATATTTTTTTATAGAGTTTGTACTATTAATTTTGTATGTAATTTAGATATTATTTTCATTAAGGATATAAACGATATTAGTCACTATCTAATCTATTAAAATAGAGACATTATTTTTATCTACTGATACAAGTTGTCATTTAAATTTGGACAATTTCTAGAGTGTTACAAATAATATAAGTCTTATAATTGATTGAACCGCATTACTTAAATTAAACCAACACAATTAATGTAACATGGCGACCTTAATGTAAAGTATCTTCAAAATATGGAATGTTCTAAAAGAATTTATATTATCAAAATATAGAATATGGAAATCTACTAATTATATTAATGTGGAAATCGTAATATACCATTTAGCATCTTAACAATTCCTTAAAAAAATGGAAATTTAATAATTATATGAAACCAATGGAAATCTACTCTATTAAAATAGAGTCTTTCTTTTTATCTATTAATACAAATTGTCATTTAAATTTGGACTTTTTCTAGAATGTTACAACAAGCCATATAGTTAATTGAATCGCATTACTTAAATTAAACCGAGGGTTATTTATGGGATGTAGTCTTGGGCTTACTTTTGTTTTAGGACAAATTATATGGTTTGATTTTTAGGCTTACTATTAATGAAAAACTCCAAAAAACATTGAATAAAATTTCTATCTTAATGGATCAAAAAATCAATTATTATTTTCAGGCCCAAATGTATTTAATATTTTTAACAAAACAAAATTGTCTATTATTAATCATTTATTTAAGTCATGTACTTTAAAACATGTTATTGTATTTTTTATTTTAAATAACAATCACTTTTTTGATAAATTTCAATGGTAAATTTTAAATAATTTATTGTTTTATTTTTCTTAAATAATTTACTGATTTAAAAAAATAAATGTAAAGCAAAACCAAAAACCAATTCTAAAAACTAAAACCCAAAACCAAAAGCTGAAAACTCACTGTTCTGGATAACATATTGTTATAGTTTTTGCTTTTGTTTATTTACAAAATAAACTATTGCAATTTTTTTTTAAAAACATTTTGTCATCTTTTCAGTTTTAAATTAGATGTTCGATTATTTGAAATTTGTTTGTTGGTTATATCAGTTCAAACTAACCCAGCGGATCTAAAAATTAAAAACCCAAACAAAAGCTGAAAATCAAAATTAGAAACTTATAAACTAAAAACCAAAATCTTAAAATAGAAACTGAAACTAAAAACTAATGAAAAAAATCGTCACCACAAATTTTGATAAACTGATTTTAAACCAAAACATTCTTTAAATTAAGACATAACCCAATTATATAAATTTTAGTTATAAAAAATTTTCGCGCTTTTAAGCGCGGGTCAAAATCTAGTAACTTTTAAAGTGGAAGCTCCGTTGCAAGAAGTCACTTCGCAAATAATAGTATAGATTTATAGTGTCATACGATGTTACGATCTATCGCAAATTTGTGATCCCTTTAGTAATTTGTAGCTTGATTAAATGGGCCGGCACCTTCTACGAGTTCCATCTACCAAACCTTTATGTAGCTTACTCTAAGGGAATGGGAAATCTCTAAGCTTACTTGTTAGCTACGTCTCTATAGTTAGGCTTTATTTAAGAGACATTTGACAATGTACTAAGAAGTTCAAAAAAAAGGAGACAATTGTACATAATGAAGATCTACTATTACGTATGAATAACTTGTTACGTATATACCTTGTTCGAAGTTAACGCGTAATCGGCCGAGTGCAGCGTAGGGTGGCCGTACCGAGTTGGTACTATTCGGTTGGTCTAGGCGGTGAAACGAGTTTTTATTGTGTCAACCGTGGAAATACAGAAAGTGGCGACGAGTTGGTTAGATTAGTTAAAAAAGTTGATTTGAGCGTTTGCTTCCACAAAAGTCCTATTTTCAATAGCAATTATCACTTATCACTTAAACCATTATGCTAACGTAACTTCATAGTAATTTGTTTACATATGAATATATATACCTAAAAGTATAAATAGTCTTAAAATAACGCTCGATTAATCTTCGTATAATTTCTGATTAATAGATTCGCACGTTAGGCGCTATCCAACCGAACGTTTTACACGCCTAATGTATTTCCTAACAAGGCATATATACCACTCTAATTTTCTCCTTTTATGTTTCCTATACAATTATTTGGTAATATTTCAAGCAATATACGACTAATAAAAATACAATCTTAGAAGTTCCTAGAAATTTATCTCTTGGGTATCGTTATCCTCTTTTCTACATTTCTATTTTTTATTTATAGTTGAGTTCTCATTGAGGAAGATAAACGACTGTAACAAGTGTATTTAGATTTAATTTCTATTTACAGTTACAAAAATCACCAAGCATTCTTTATTTATTTTTATAGTTAAAACCAAAAAAAAAATAGTTGTAAAAACCTTTTAATTTTTTTTGGTAAAATAAAAACCTTATTTTGTAAACATTATTTACTAAACTGTAGGAAAAATAATTGTTGTGGGAATATTATTTCATTTTATCTTCTCTTCTTAATTAATTTTTACAGCTACACCTCTCAATACAACTAAACAAAAAAAATTACAGATTAAATTATACAACATTATTTACAGGTAGCTACAATTCAACCAATCATCCATATTATTTTTTCAAAGGATTTGATTCCCATTATCTTATAACTAACCTTTTGAAATATATATGACCTCAATGTCATAACGTAATAATAATTTTTGGATCTTAACTGAAAGTTCATTCTTAAAAAGAAAAAAAATTTCATCATCCCTTTTTCAAAGTTAACAAAATCATCACTGTAAGACACCTAGGCGATTCATAATAATCTTAGAGAATGATTAATCCGAGGTTTTTAGGATGGGGTTCTTAGTGGAAATTAAGAAACTATTTCTTAACTTTTAACTAAAAAAACTAAGAACCGGTTCTTAAATAAGGACTGAACCAGTTCTTAAATAAGGACTTTAAGAACCGATTCTTAGCTTTTTTAGTTAAAACTTAAGAAACAGTTTCTTAACTTCCGCTAAAAACTCCATCATAAGAATCCCGGATTAGTTATGGTCTTACAAATTTAGTCAGCTCAACAATGAGACAATTCGTATTAAATTTTAAGACAGTAAGAGTAATATTAAATTTATTTTTATTTAAGTTAAAATTGTATATTAAAGTGCAAGTGGCTTAAGTATTAAGCCAAAGTTTCTATTCTAATTAAGACTTAAGTATTGAAGTGCAAATGACTTAAGACTTAAGCCAAACTAGAACTTGACCCGCACCCCCGTGCGGGTGTTTGATTTAACTTGTGTTTAACGTAAATTCATAAACCGTTGGTTTTTTACAAATTTTTTTTTATGTTTTGTAATTTACATATAAAGTAAAATATATTATTTTATAATATAAATATTTAATAATAATTTTTATTTGTACATAGTAATATATTAGAAATTTTATAACATGATGCAATTTGATGTAATCGTACTATTCATATACTAACAGGTTGTTTTTTTGTTAATTTATTTTAAAATAAAACAACATACTAAAAATTATTTTATTTTTAATTAGTTTTCTATGAATTATCATTAATTTTATGATATTTTTTTAAATTGAACTCACACAATTTTATATTTGACTAAATTAAATAAGGTCATATATATATTTAAAAATTATTTTATATAATGTATACTATATATTTCGGTTTGTGTTTTTATTTTCATCACAGAGAAAGAAAAATCACTGAAATTAATTAACTTATACTGATTTTAAATGCAATGACATAATCTGTAAATAAAAAGAAATACAAAATGAAAGTATTTAATTTATTGTAAATACAATGGCTAAATGTACAAATAAAAGAAAATACTTAATCTACTATCCATATTTCCAAACAATGTTTCATTTATTTTGCTATCCTTATTTCCAAACATTACTAAAAGGTACTTCAGTGTTAATAATATAGATATACATTAAAAACTCAAATCCAAAAATAAAATAATGTAAACATATAATTTTTTCTCATACTAAATATCTAAAATTGACATGAAATTTGATCCGGTTTGGATATTTGGAAGAATAAACAGGTAGTTAGAGTATATTTGGTGATTTTTGAGTATTTTTAGATATTTTGATATCTTTTGATATTTTCAAGTATTTTGAAAGCAAATTGAATATTTTTGAGTATTTTGTATTTTAGATCTTTATTTTCAGAATATTTTTCAATTTTTTAATATAACTAAACTAAGATTTTCAAAATATTCATAAAAATATTTTATACTGTTTGTGGATCCCATTAACATGTGGCGGTTTGCCATTGGTTCGTTTTTCTTTAATCAGACGGAAAAAAAAAACAATACCAGAGGGGGTTGTGGGATAAAGATGCTCTAAGGCATATACATAAAATCTAAATTAAAAGTTACATTTCATTATGTAAAGTTACACTTTAAAAATAAAAATTAAAAAATTAATATAAAAATAATATAAAATTTTCGTAAAGTAAATTCTCTAAATAAAGTATTATAATTTGACCATATTTATATGATTAAGAAAGTCGCTTATTTTAAGCACATTTTCATTTTTATTTAATTATTTAAAAATGTTGAATCTCTGTTAGTAATTAAGATGTCATAATTAATAAAAAAATCTATTTAAAATCAAAATCAAATATGCTTTATAATGTTTTATTTAAAAATTAAAATATGCTTAAATATACGATTTTCTTACTGGTATATATTTTTTTTTGTTTTTGATAAAAGGTTTTCTAGACTGGTATAGATGTGATCGAATTATAAACATTTTATTTAGAGAGTGTACTCTACGAATGGTGTTCGAGGGATACAACTTCATACTACTCAACCTAGAGAAACTCATTCTGGTTATGTTGATGCATCTTGGAGATCTGCTTCACATAAAGCAGGAACAGATAATACCTTTCTTCACATATCTGCTGCTGGGGAAAACGTTTTTCACATTTCAGCTGCTGGGAGACACATTTTTCACATTTCTGCTTTTTTTTTATAAATAGTGAGGATTTCATGCTGCATTGATCAAGGGAGGAATTTTCTTGTTCGTTGCCAAGAACTTTTACAGGTTTCTTAATTTTTTGTCTCTTTATATTTTCTTAGGGGGAATGTTAATATTTTTAATATTAATGTCCCATGTCCCAGGCCAAGAAACATTTTGTATATTGCGTTTATAATTTGAAAACCAATATAGTAGACCACACAACCTCAGTTTGAATCCAAAACTATTTTATAATTGGTTGCCTATTAAATTACTCGCAAAATAGTAAAAGGTAACCTGTCATCTAGTATATAATATGAAAAACCTCTCAACTAGTAACAGCTTCTACTAGTAACTATGTTTCACGCGATATGTTTTGATTTTTCTGTCTTAGGTTTTTTGAGATGGGCAGTTCTGAAGAAGCTGGCATAGATAGAATGGAGGCTCAGAGGTCAGTGGTTGTCTCTCATGGTCAAAGGAAACGAAGTTACTTCCCCATGAACCTGATAAAGTGCGGGCTATGGTCACTAGGTCTCCTTCAAATCGAAGGAATGGGAGAAACGGAATCTGTGCCAGATTACCTTACCAACCTCAGGGTTTCAGATGTTTTTAACCTCCCTAGTGAATCTGTGCAGATAGATCCACAGATCTTTACTGCAGTTTGCGCGGGGGATAAAGAACGTCTGGAGGAGTACTTAAAAGAAGCAGTTTGGACGAAGATATGTTGACATAGATTCACATTTGGAAGGAAGAAGATATCTTTTACACGCGGCCTTGAGGGCTAGGAGTCCAGGTTTGTTTTTGGCCTTCCGACACATTATCAGTTGCAATTTGTTTTTATAAGTGCTAGTAATTTATGTGTTCCGACTTGTTTGAGCAGATACCCTTGAATTTTTGCTAAAAGAATATCCAAGTCTTGTTGATGAGCGAGATAAAGAAGGAAGGACATGTCTTTGGTTTGCAGCATCCGAGGGATATTATCAAGGAGTAAGCATCTTGCTAGACCAATGGGAAAACGGTGTTTATGTATGGAATGATGACGGATCCTTCCCCATCCACATTGCTGTTTAGAAACGTCACATGAGAGTTGTTTTCTTGTTTCTAAAACGTTTTCCAAATTCAAAACACCTGCTAAACAAAAAAGGTCAGAACATTGTTCATATTGCAACAAAGAGTGGTGGGATATGTTCACTTTTTCTTTTTAGTTATCTCTGGGTAACTAGTTGGATCGATACGCTTGTGGAGAAGCAAGATAAGGACGGGAACTCACCTCTGCACGAAGCTACTATAAACTGGCACCCTCGTACGCTATATGTCCTATTACTCATGACCAAGACAAAATGGTTATACGTACAGAACAATGTTGGTTTCACAGCTCTGGATATCGCTGAGAAAACTATGAAAGACAACTACATTTTCATGGAGGTATCTCTGATTTCCCAAGTGTTTTTTAATTTCTAGAGGTTATGGCCCGGAAACCCCATACATCTTTTTGGGTTAAGCCCAAATCATTTGAACCCACATCAACTATATAGATTTCAATTTTTATGTGTCTTGTTGACCACTTATAGGCATTTCGCTCTTGTTTGGATTACAGAGGGTGACATTGATGGTGTTACTATTCTTTTAAGCACCCATATCAAGAAATCGTGGCAGAAAAAGATAACCAAAGCATCAAAGCCATTGGAGGGAGAAAAATCCAACAACTACGTCGACACTCTCTTGGTGGTTGCAGCTCTTGTGGCAACCGTAACGTTTACTGCAGGTTTTACTATACCAGGTGGATTTAACGCCTCTGAAAAAAAACTGGGCATGGCAGCTTTAGAAGATAAACCTGAACTCGCCTATTTCATGATATTTAACATCATGGCTATGCAAAGCTCGATTGTGACCATAGCTATTTTAATATGGGGGCAATTAGGCGACAAAGCGTTGGTTCCTATGGCCTTTACTTGGGCACTGCGGTCACTGTTTTTTGTAGAAGTCGGAAAACCGGATCGACATAGACGATATAAGAAAGACGGAGTTAAGGAAAGAAACGATTATATGAGACACGGAGGCGAGATAAATCTCTTCCCTTAACTCTTAATATTCGCTCCGTAGTGAGACGAAACTGTACGAATATTGAGTCCCAGGATACAACCATGGCAGACGAATCACGCTTCACTCGTGAAACGACCTAACGAACTAAATTCTATGAACACTCTCTGAAAACTTACGCTGAGAGATTGCTGGATTTTTTCTGTGTTAAAAAACGATTAAGGAATGAAGAAGAGAAGCGAGGTTATTTAAAGAGAAAGACGAGAGCCACTTCCCGCAACAACTGCTGCACGTGGGCGAGAATCTCGCGGAGATCGAGGGAAGTTGAGTAGCGAAATCTTTTTCCGCAAGACTCTCTCTTTTCTCGTTTAAATATCTGAGAGGATAAACTGCGTGACGTTTTTTTATTTGTTAGACAAACTACTTGTCGTTTTAAAAAAAATTGCATGCTGTTTTTTGAAGTTTAAATGGCAAGGCTTTGAGCTTCATTTGGTCCAAAAAGATAACTTCTTATCAGGCCAAAGGCCCTCCAATAAAGCCCAAGCCCAAGCCCAAGCCCAAACCCAAACCCAAGCCCAAGCCCAAGCCCAAGTCCACGCCGAGCCGGCCGGACGGCGGCGGCGCGCGCGTGGAAGTCCTTCTCTCTCTCCAAGCTGTTTACTAAGCTTAGATGTGTGAGCATATATATATTGCTCATTTCTTCTCCTTCTCCCCGATGTGGGATATAATTGAGATGTCAAGTTGACATTCCAACTTGTATGGGCTTTGTGTAGCCCATTCATTTCTTTTCACATTTGATGTAAAGCCAATGGGCTTTTTATTTTGATCCAACAATCCCCCACATGAATAGAAATGACTCTAAACATATGCAGACTATATGCAGACTCGATAGACTATAAAAATATTTATTCTAATCCTTACTAGACTAGACAGACTTATCGAGAGTGTTTGCAAAAAATTCACTGTGTTTGAGTTGGTGGCATTTTTAAGCCTTGAACCACTCATAGTTAATATATGTCGGGTTTACTTTACCAGAAGGTGAACATGGTGTCTTGAACCAACCGGTGTTTTATGTAGACCGAGACAACATGCATAACGCAGCTTCATTTTCTCGTAGAACTTAGTTCTCTATTGTGTTCATTGTGGCCCTGAACTATTCCTGGTTTTCATGAGTGAACTTAGAGAATATAGCCTTGCATTCATTCTCCTAGAAACGGCCCCATTTCACACTCATTAGGTGATTGACCATGAAAAGTATTGAGTAATACTTCGCTTTAGAAGCTATGGAATCATTAAAAGCTAATGCTTATCCTTACATTTCGTAGCACTTTTATCATCTTAGGAGCTGGGAAGAGACTACTTTGTCTCTAGTGCTTTGGTTAGATTTTGTTTGATTTTGTTTTCCCTTTGAACCTACGTCTTGGGATCTCCAGTCATGATAGGTAGGGTTGCAATCAAACATCTTCTTTTGTAATAGGCTTTAAACCCATTCCTTTTGATGATTTTAGCAACAATATCTCGTGGCAAACCTTTAGTAAATGGATCCACTAGGTTGTCAGCTGATTTGATGTAGTCTATTGTGATTACACCAGTTGAGATAAGTTGTCTAATGGTTTTATGTCGTCTTCTGATGTGACGAGATTTACCATTGTAGAGATTATTCTGATCCCGAGCTATAGCAGATTGACTATCACTATGTATGCGTATAGCTGGCACAGGTTTCTCCCACATAGGAATATCTTCCAAAAAATTTCTAAGCCATTCAGCTTCTTCTGCAGCTTTGTCTAAGGCTATGAACTCAGATTCCATGGTGGATCTGGCTAGAACTATTTGTTTTGTAGATTTCCATGATATTGCTGCTCCTCCTAGTATAAAGACATATCCACTTGTGGATTTTGAGTTTTTAGAATCTGATATCCAGTTAGCGTCACTGTATCCTTCTAAAACTGCTGGTTCTTTACCATAGTGAAGCCCAAAATCTTTGGTGTAGCGCAGGTAATTAAGTACTCTCGTTATAGCTTTCCAATGTGTATGACCTGGATTACTTGTATATCGACTCAGTACGTTTACTGCATGCGCTAGATCTGGTCTTGTGCAATTGGTCAAGTACATGAGACTTCCAATCACACGTGCATACTCATTTTGTGAAACCGCTTCCCCTGAGTTCTTCGTCAAGTGCATTTGGGGATCTAACGGAGTTT
>CAKOAT010102933.1:129821-192453 GCA_932364175.1 Eruca vesicaria subsp. sativa | reverse complement strand
AGGTTTGTTAGTTCTTTCAACATGAGGTGAGGGTGTTTTTGTGAGCTTAGCCTGTACGCATACTTCACATTTTTGTTTACTTGTTTTACATTTTGGGATTAGATTTAGATTCATTAATCTTTGTATCGATTTGTAGTTCACATGGCCTAATCTTTCATGCCAAATATTAAAAGACTCAACCAAATAAGCAACTGGCTCTCTCTTATTCATTGAAACTTTTGGAGCTACAACTTTTGGAATGACTGTCATTACATTCATTTTGACCAGTCCATCCTTAACATACCCCTTTCCCAAATACACCCCATTCTTCCTAATCACTAGCTTGTCCGCCTCAAGAGATGTGACGAATCCATTCTTGCTGAGCAAGGTTCCCGAAACCAAGTTCTTCCTCATGTCAAGCACATGCTTCACATTCTGCAGAGTGACTTCACGTCCAGATGTCATCTTCAGAACCACCTTGCCGCGGCCTTCAATCTTGGAGACTGCTTTATTCCCCATGAACAGCTTCTCCTGAGTCTTGCTTTTCTGATAAGTGCTGAACATCACCCTATCAGTGCAAATGTGGGTGGTGGCACCAGTATCATACCACCAATCTTTGGGATTGTTGTTTTCAACCATGTTGACTTCAGTCACCACTGCAACGAGATCTTCCTCCGTGAGATTCACCTGGGCCTTCTCATCTCTGATCTTGCTGCGACACTCAGCAGTCATTGTTTTCATTGCCTTTGCCTTTCTTCTTGAAGTTTGGTCCAGAAACCTTCAAGTTTGCAGCTGTCTTGGAAGGCTTGGCAGGGGAGTTAGCAATTGCCTTTCCTTTACCTTTCGTTTCAGCCACATTAACACTGTGCTCTTTAGCTTCGAGCTTGTCATTCTTTCGGTTTCTGGCTTCCATCTGAAGCCTCTGAATGAGATCCTCAAGTCCCATCTTCTTCTTTTTGTGCTTCAGGTAATTCTTGAATTCAGCATAGCTTGGAGGAAGCTTTTGGATGAGGCTGAGGGTTATGAATGTCTCATCTATGGATATCCCCTCAGCAGCAATTTCATAGCAAATGAGCTGATACACTTCCACCTGATCCATGATGGGTTTTGAATCCACCATTTTGAAGTCATGGAATTTTGCAACTACATACTTATGGCAGCCAGCGTCTTCACCTCTATACTTCTTGTCCAGCGATTTCCAGAGCTCTTTAGCCGTTGGAATCTCACAATAGACTTGGTACAATGGGTCAATGAGACGACCCAAAATGTAGCCTTTGCAGATGAAATCCGAATGCACCCAACTTTCAACACTTGAGAAGACGTGCATATCGTCAATTCCGTGAGGGATAATGGGCTTATCTTCCTCAATGAATTTGTCCAACTTGCACAAACTGAGGAAGAACATCATCTTCTTCTGCCACGTTTTGAAGCCTTTGCCATCAAATTTGTCTGGCATCATATTCTGAGAAATGACACCAGGAATAGCCGGAGGAGTCGCAACTGCAACCGGAACACTTGTGGATCCTTGAATTGGACCCGTTTGATAAAGACCAGCACCGAACAGGCTACGGCGTGTGGTCTCATCAGGAACAGCACCCACTGGAAGGGTTGCATCGGTTGATACAGCGTTCGTCACGCCGGTTGCAACAGGTGATGTCGCATTGAGTGGAGTCTGAGTGGCGAGATCAATGGGGGTGTTATCATCGTTCGTCATTTTTCTGTAAAGAAAATATGAAAACGGATCAGTACTCCATTCAACATATAACATATTATTTTAAATAAAATAATCGTTTAGAATCGATTTTCATTTTTGGTGTTTGAACCAAATCATATCGATACAAGTCTGGAAAAACGTTTTGCAAACTCGCTATAAGCGTTCGCAGAAACCGTTTAGTGAAGACTTAGAATATTTCACAAATTCACTTAAGAAAGCATCTGTGAAAACGATTCATATATAAACGTTTTGAAAGAAACAAGTATCTAAAACGTTTCGCGGATGATGCTATAAGCAAACCGCAAATCGTTTTGAGATAAATAAGAAACGTTTCGCGGAAATGATAAAAACCAAATCGCAAACAGCGTTTCGAAGACCGTTTCGCGGAAGTGCTATAGAGCAAATCGCAAACACGTATAGTATACAGATAATAAACGTTAAATGTTTAGCGGAAGTGCTATAGAGCAAATCGCAAACACGATTCCAGAACCCGTTTCTATACATCGCTTTTTTCAACCCGATTAAAGCTTTAGACAGAAAGCGATTAAGAGTTAAGATTGTAGAAGCCAGAAAACCGGATCGACATAGACGATATAAGAAAGAAAGAGTTAAGGAAAGAAACGATTATATGAGACACGGAGGCGAGATAAATCTCGTTCCTTAACTCTTAATATTCGCTCCGTAGTGAGACGAAACTGTACGAATATTGAGTCCCAGGATACAACCATGGCAGACGAATCACGCTTCACTCGTGAAACGACCTAACGAACTAAATTCTATGAACACTCTCTGAAAACTTACGCTGAGAGATTGCTGGATTTTTTCTGTTTTAAAAAACGATTAAGGAATGAAGAAGAGAAGCGAGGTTATTTAAAGAGAAAGACGAGAGCCACTTCCCGCAACAACTGCTGCACGCGGGCGAGAATCTCGCGGAAATCGAGGGAAGTTGAGTAGCGAAATCTTTTTCCGCAAGACTCTCTCTTTTCTCGATTAAATATCTGAGAGGATAAACTGCGTGACGTTTTTTTATTTGTTAGACAAACTACTTGTCGTTTTAAATAAAATTGCATGCTGTTTTTTGATAGTTTAAATATCTGAGAGGATAAACTGCGTGACGTTTTTTTATTTGTTAGACAAACTACTTGTCGTTTTAAATAAAATTGCATGCTGTTTTTTGATAGTTTACGTTTTTTTATTTGTTAGACAAACTACTTGTCGTTTTAAATAAAATTGCATGCTGTTTTTTGATAGTTTAAATGGTAAGGCTGAGCTTCATTTGGTCCAAAGCCCACGCCCACGCCGAGCCGAGTCGGCCGGACGGCGGCACGCGTGGAAGTCCTACTCTCTCTCCAAGCTGGTTACTAAGCTTAGATGTGTGAGCATATATATATTGCTCATTTCTTCTCCTTCTCCCCGATGTGGGATATAATTGAGATGTCAAGTTGACATTCAAACTTGTATGGACTTTGTGTAGCCCATTCATTTCTTTTCACATTTGATGTAATGCCAATGGGCTTTTTATTTTGATCCAACATTTTTGTCTCTCCTCAGCATGGTGCTGGCATTCTACTGGGGTGTTATGGTTACGTTTGTGCATGTTAAAGAAGTTGTTATCTTCCTCAACATTACGTATGCGATCTTCCTTTTTCTAATGCTTTTCAACCTTGGCCCTCACGTCTTCCTCCAAACACCTGGAATCCCTGCTTTCTTAGGTAGCTGCTTCTTGATGTTTGTAATGCTTGTGAATGAAGACAGTTTCACCACTCCTGCGAAGACGAAGAACTCAGGCAAGGAGGATTCCACTGCGAAGACCGAACCGGAAAAGCAAGAGATTATCTAAAAAGATTAAAGAATATCTTTATCTTTTACATTGTGTGTTCTTGTTTGTATGGTTTGATTTGCTCTCTCGTCTTCTTTACTTTATTTGTGTGCACCCTTACCTAAATAAATAAAGTGAGTGTGTTTTTTTACTTTTATTCAAATCTGGGAACCATTTTGTCGGGAATTTCATATACGTGTTACATAAGTTTTTTTTTTTTGGTAAGCACAGCACGTGTTAGATAAGTTATCTTTTTCATAGCAAAGTGTTTGACGAATAAGTCTCGAACTCTCTGAAACTTACAGCGACTAATTATTTCAGTTAACTCGATTTTTGTTCATCTACATGTATAATGTTTAAAATTTGACGTTAAGAAAATTCTTAAATTAAATTCTAAGCACATCCTACAGGCTACAGTAAGCAACTAAACCTACAAAAAAGTATATAGATACGAACCCTCAACTCCCAAACTAATTACTCAATACTCCTCTCCCAACACACACACACACACAAGAGCCCAGACAAAAAAAGCTTATAGCAACATCGCTTCAAAGAACATCACCTACCTCCTCGTATAAATTGTTTAAAACTACAATAATTTTGTTTCCACAACATTTAACTAAGTCATGCTCTAAGTGGTACACGATTTGAAGGAAAGAGTATGTGTCTGGATATTTTTTATTCCTCGCATAGTTTAATTAAAATACAAATAGATCACAGTGAACTTGTCCCGAATGTTATATAACCAACCTACATTAATCTTAACTATTTAACGAGAGAGATACAGAATAAAAGATACAGATATAAAGACGAGAAGGAGAAAAGACTTTACAGAGACTCTACCAAAAGTATATAACAAAAGTATGTTTCCATGTCGAGAGACGTTTCTTCTATGTAAAACAACTCCAGTGTCGTCCTGATGTAAATCTTCTCTTAAGCTGACTTCAATGCAAGAAACGAAATAATTAATCAAGAAGCTCATGTTATTGTTCCGGATTCTATTCTACTAAAAGACTACTAGGGACAGATTATGTATACCTGGAAATGACTTGGAAGTTTTTTTTTTTTAAGCAGAATCAGCTAGCTGCTCTTCTGTGAACTCACCAAAGATGTCGGGACAATCATCCCAAGTCCTGTCTCCTCGTGCTTCCCAGTAACCTCCTGTGTACTTGAAGGTTTCACTTTCCCTTTGTTTCTTGAACCATCTAGGTCTCCACCCGCTTTCTTGAAGTTGTCGTGACTGCAGTGAAACCAAGGAATGAGAGATCGTAAAACATGACTCCACTGAAAAATAATCTATTCAGGGCTTCAAAATGACAATTTCAAGTTCATGGACCAGTGCAATGTTAAGTTGGCGTACCATTCTTTGCCTTCTCTCTAACCGTTGTTTCTCTAAGTTTGCCTTTTCATATTCACCATTCTCGAGATGCCGTTGGTCTGGCCTGAGCCTAGAGTCTGTGGGAGGAAGCATCTCCTAAACCCATGATAAAAAATTACATAAGTCTACAGAAAAAGATTAGGCATAGTAGGTCTAGAAGAAACAGGAGACCATGTACAAGATTATATCAAGTGAACATACCTTCAAACCAGGTGTTAGCTCGTTCATGGTAATGGCGAATGAGGTTAAATTGTATCTAGTTACATTAGGAGGTGGTTTGGTTCTTCTCCACAGCAACGAGGCATTTGATGCAGGATCACTGACTTTAGTCTTGCTGACTCTATCACCAGCAACATAGTAAAGGCTATCATCCCATTTACCAAACACCGTTGCAGCTTTCTTGCCACACACGTCTTCTACATAACCATTTACCTACACAAAGTATATTTGATCATGTATTATATCAAAAGTATTACATATACAGAGAATATCACTGTGACTCACCTGGTGAGGATTCCTCTCAAGAATGGATTGCTCCTTAAACTTGAGAGTACAAGAATATTGGCGGTTCCCACGGATTTGCATCACACCATGATGATCACAGTAGAGTTTACCTAGTATGATATTGTATATAGTTGATGATACCTAAGAACAAAAAGATAAGTATAAAGTTACTTCATAGCAACCACAATCAACAAAAACTGACTTGTGTTTATAGATTAATATATACCTTGCTCCACTGAAATACTTCTCCATCATCAAACTCAAGGGTCAAAACTCCTACAGGCTCAACTTGAATAGATCTCCCCCAAAACTTTGACCTAAGGTTAGTGTCACCCCAAAACTTCCACCCTTTACCTTCACAGTGGCATGCTATAACTGTTGGATGGTGGCTGACCTATTACAAAAGAATCATACATAGCCCATAGTCTTGAGAAAGATTCCAACATTTATGTTCATCATATTCTAACTTTTGAGTTGAAATAAAAACCTTTTCAGAGAAGAAACGAATCCCCTTTTCAGGAAAGTCAGCTTCATAGGTTTCTCCAAGCAAAGGGTTGAATGGCTTACAGTGACGGCCTTCAGTGGAAGCATATCCAGAGACCGCAAAAGCAGCAACGTTTAAGGCTCTTAAGAGACCGTTCCCCTAATAAATCCAACATTCAAAAGTCAGTTTAAGATATAAGATAATGTAGTGTAGCAACATAAGTGCTTACAGATCTTCCATGTTCATATGCTCGGTCAAGAAGATAAGAGTACTCCAAGTCTTCAAAGCACTTTTGGAGGGATGATATTGGTTCATTGAAATAAACAGGGAGACAAACTCGGGTGAGATCTTTTCCAACGTTGTCTTTGATCATAGACCAAAGACTTACAGCTTTCTCTTTTTCAGCTGGGTCAGGAAGTTTTGTTCTTCTCTTGATATCAGTGTAACTCGATCCAGAACCAACATTAGGTTCACTAAAGTACTCCTTTGTGTCATGGAAGGAAGGCTCATCTTCCTCGGACACGTCCTCAAATTCTTGTTTGTCATCAGACGAAGCAGTTGTGCTGCATTCTAAAAACCAAATAATGTCAAGTAAACACACAAATGAAAACACTCAATGCGTTACACGACGGTCATAAGAATAAAATGGGACACTGAGAAGAGAGATTAAGCGATAGAGTATGTACCACTATATTTTCCACGTTCGAGGCTTGATAATTGGTAGACATTGTCATCGACCCCTGGTGCTCCAGCTTCAAGATTAGCTGCCTGTACAAAATAAAACTAGAGATCAAACAAACATACACACAAGAACAAGAACATAAAGGCAATAAACTAAGGTTACCTCCAGCTGCCTCACTGCGTCAAATAAATTGATCCGTTCTTCATGTAGAAGTTTGATTTGATCATGCATTTCAGAGAACTCTGAGAGCATGATCTGCTCGCACTCTTTTACAAGATTCTCGTGCACTCCCTCTTTTTGCAAACGTTTCTTTAGTCTCTCAGTTGATATAGGCAAATCCTTTGGTGAAGTGAAGGAGAAATCACCATTAAGTGACCGGAGAGGGAAATTGCATTTCGTAGATGCTAATGCTTGTAACCAAGCTGCTCTATCACTTATAGAATCAGTCCTCAAATGAAGAGTCTTAGTCGCTGTGAATATATAGAACTTTCTATCATCAGACTTGCTTTCTCTAAAAGAAGAAACCTGCTGGAGATTAACATAGAAAGGTACACATCTGATTACAAGCTCAAGTAAACATAATAAAAAGGTTTAGGCCACAAATTTGTCAACATATGAAAAGAAAACACAAAATAAATTAGTTTTATCCTATATAAAGCAGGAGAGGGACCCTGGAGTTTCAAAAAAAAAAAAAATATATGCTGAACTTAGACAAAAGTTTGAAGTTGCAGATTTGGAACTAGGAACAAATCAAGCTGGGCCCATGAAGATATTACTTTAGATCTATATACAGGTTGAGAAAGACAAAAGTTTATTATCTGTAAGCAACTATAAAATAAACTAAAAAATCCTAATGCTTATGTCTGGATTAGTTTTGGGGTATTTTGATTAAGCAAAAAATAAAAGAGCTTGTAAAAATGTTGAGAACAGGCCATCTTTTTCTCATTGTCAAACAACAAGCATGTTAAAACAGATCGTTTTTATAATTGGGAAGACCCCACCCTGCATTATCTTTAACCAACTAATTTAATAACCAAACATGTCTAAAATCTACGGAAGAAACTATACATGAAACTAATTGACCATATAGCAGAATAATACTATACACATAAGCCCATCCAGTGAAATAGTTAACCTTTCTTAGTCAAGGAGAATTCGAAAGTAAAAGATGGAAGTATCGTTGCCAACAAAACAAATCAAATCAAAGCACATGCAAGGCAAAGAAATCAAAGAACAAATTGTGAAAAGTGTCCAAAAATCAATAAACATTTAAACTATGCAACTGATAAAAAGTTCATTGTTCTGGTAATTACAATTGACATATATGATCCTTGTTTTTTCCTCCAAAAGAAAATAAAAAAGACAAAAGAACTAAAGAGAATCCAAAACTTTATTGACGGATGGCAAATGGGTTAACTTTGAAACCAATAGGAACAAGAAGTTACAAAACTGAACCTAACACAAACAAACACCAAGAAGAAACCAAATTGAAAAAAAAACCACTGAAGAAAACCCTAAAGCTACAAACCACCAGATTGTAGCAACCAACAAAAGTGTTTTTTTTTTCCAAGGACCAACAAACAAAAGTGTTTGAATTTTTGAAAACCAAACAAGCACCTGTTGATGTGACCCATTAACAGCAAGTTATAAGCTGGACAAAATAAATACCAGAGACATTAACATTAATACAGAAGAAGCAAGCTCGAAAACTATAAAGACATTGAAGGTAGTGATGATAGACCATATAGGACGATTGTAAGAAGAAAATATAAATCACATTTAGGGTTTCTCAATCCCTCAAAGAACACAGCGAACAATTCTATTAGCCTCTGGTTATTTCCTCTAACTATGAGTGATGAAAAAGGCTTCGCCTTTCCCCAGAAAATCACAATCTGATTTGATGTAAACAAACACTTTAATAAATCGAACAAAGAACATAAATGCATAAGAAATTACCAAAATTGATTGAAAATCAAGAATCAAATCAAGAACCAAAAACACTTTAATGATGAATAAAGAACATAAATGAATTTTTTTTTTTGAACAAAAATGAATAATAATAATATAAATCACCAAAAATGATTAAAAAACAAGAACCTTGAGATGAACAATGCCGACGGTTTTCTGTTGTTTCCGGCGACCACTACAACTATCCATCCTGGAGAGAGGAGCGGCGGAGATATCTCCGATCATTCTCACATCTTCCGAAGGGCAGAGAAGATTCAGATTCTCCGGTCGCCGGATCTTGGAGTAAGACAAGACTCCGTTGCGGAGGAGGAACCATCTAGATCTCCATCCTCTGCCGAAGTTTGTCCACTTGTGTAAGACCCCAGCCACCGACTCCGATCCGACCGATGTCACTTTTCTCCGGTCGGACCCACCGGTTAACGACGTCGCCGGTAGACTCCTACATCTGGTCAAATTCGTCAGCTTTTTATCATCAATACCGTGTGGACTCTCTAAAGTGATGCAGCAGAGAGGATGCAACTCCTTCACCCGCATTGTTTTTTTTTTCTCTCAGCGATAAAGGTTTAAACTTTTAATCTCCGCTCCGAAGCACATTCATCATGGTGGTTAGATCGAGCATGCAGGTTTGAAGAAGAAGACAGACGAAGAATAAAGAACCTGAAGCTCTGAAACTGAGATTTCTCAGACAAGAGAATCAGAGAGAGAGAGAAAGAGTTGTTGCTTTAACGCATTTATAAAGGCTTTATGTAAAAGATATATATATAAGTCTCTGTGTATATCATATGTGTATGTATGATGGTGATGAATCAGAGAAAGAGGTTGGGACTTGGGAGCGAAGTTGGACAATTTAAGACAAATGGTTTTAGATTGCGATTTCGAAATTTTATGGAGGGTATAAAAGGAAAGTAAATATTTGATTAGTTTCTAGTCCTTAATTAGATCCCTCTTACAAAAGGTCCACAACATTAATCACTTAAGTTTGATTTTCAAACAGTCAAGCTCACTGACAGTTACACTCTGATTTCATTCAGCTTTTATCTTATTTTTTTTAAAACAGTATATTCCTGGTATTTTCTTCTT
Source organism: Eruca vesicaria subsp. sativa (assembly GCA_932364175.1). NCBI lineage: Eukaryota > Viridiplantae > Streptophyta > Magnoliopsida > Brassicales > Brassicaceae > Eruca > Eruca vesicaria. Next base: position 182,845 of record CAKOAT010102933.1, on the reverse strand, counting down.
TGATTACTCAACTGAGTTTTAATAATTTCAACAAAAATAAAATATTAAGTCTTAAGTATCATTGAGGACAAACATGAGAATTTATGGCCATGGTTAAATCTGTTCTTATAAATCAAATATAAATGTGTGAATAATATTAATCATCAAATTATTTAACATATTTTTGAAAATAACTTTATAGGCTTTAATAAAATATTTATAGTTTACATTGTGTATGTGAAAGGAATAATAATATACATTAATATCACTTTTTAAATAAATTTTAGTTTTATTATTAAAATTGATTAGAGAATCTTTCAGGTAAAGAATAATAGAAAAATTGTTTTGAGAATAATAGTAAATTTAATTAAAAATAATCTAAGAAAATAAATGATTTATAGTTAATTAATTAATAATTATTAAATATAGTGGCATAAGTTATAGTTATTAAAGTGAAAATTACTATTTTCGTAAGATGTTCAATTTTAATATAGATGCCACTAGTTTGTTGATAGATGAAAATAAATAAATTAATAGTAGTAGTGTATATTATATTTTATGTCTTCTAAATTATTAAGATGAAAGCTTACTAAGTTGTGTTTCTTTTTTTTTTTTACATCAAACGGCTGCTCTATTACTCAAACGACTTGAGGTGGTCTGGTTAACCAGACCGGAACAGAACAACCAACGTACACAAGCTTATGATAAAAGGACCTAGCTAACTTAGCTACAGAATCAGAAGCGCCATTCTGAAGTCTAGGGACATAAGAGATCTTGAAGTCTGGAAAGCAGATCTTCAGCGTCATCAATTTTTCCAACTCTGTAGAGAAGGTAGGCCATGCCTGAGGATTCCTAAGCATTTCGATCATCTCCTTACAATCAGTTCCAAAGCTCTGACATGGCGAATGTTGAAGCATGTTCTCCATTGCCCACCGCAGTGCTTCCAACTCTGAATGCAACGCCGATTCCACGCGATCAAAATTACGCACCCCTAGTAGCTGACTATTTCCAGAAGTATCATTCAAAACCCACCCACATCCACTGAAGGAGTCCGTTGAAGTCCAAAATCCATCCACCATGCAGATGTTTCCCAAGCTTAAGGCCTGGTCTTCACCTATTCCATCCCCAAGAGGAGACGGTACTTCCTGCTCATTTGCTTGGAACCATGCTTGGCATTCACTCTCTGCGTATCGCGCCACTTCCAATGGATCCCTATCAATGCCTCGGAATAACTTATCATTCCTAGCCTTCCAAATGTACCAGATTAGCCAAGGATAAGGATCCCTATCCAATTCCGGTTCCATTATTGCATTCTTCCTCCAGAACAGATAATCCATATTCGCGTATGTGCTTTGAACTGGGAACATAGCTGGATTGGTAGGCGTAGATGATAGCGCCCAGACTTGTAGAGCAGGTGGACATTCGAATATTGCATGTGTGATCGTCTCCTCTGGCTCCCCACATCGAGGACAGTGATTGTCACATCTCATATGTCGGTAGTTTAAAATGCTTGTGACAGCTACATGTCCTGTGATCACCTGCCACATAAGATGGCAAATCTTTTGGGGAGCCCTGACCTTCCACGCATGTGTTTGGAGCTTTGTGATACTAGGCTCACATACTTCCGTTTCATCTTCCTTCCTCAAGATATTTCGTGCTACCCAATATCCAGATTTAAAGATATATTGTCCAGTCTTTGTATAGCTCCAGCAGTACGTATCCCGTCGATGTGTGGAACTAATAGCCATGCTCTTGATGAGTGGAATGTCATCCGCATTAATGTAATCCTGAAGTCGTCTTTCATCCCAAGTCTTCGTTGTTTGGTTAATCAAATCACTCACACGCATATTCGGATGCAGAACCGGTGCCAAAGGGATTGCTGGTCTCGCAGGTATAGTAGGAGTCCAAGGATCCTCCCAAACTTTAACCTCATACCCCGAATGAATTTTTTGTCTAATTCCTAATAGTATCAATTCTCTTCCAGCCGATATGCTTGTCCACACATATGAAGGACTGCTAGTATTGGTTTGACACATAGGCGTACTCAATCTGTAATACCAATCTCTCAATACGCGAGCAACCAGAGAGTCCGAGTTTTGCACCAGTCGCCATAATTGTTTTGCCAGTAGCGCCAGGTTAAACTCATGAATCATCCTAAAACCAATACCGCCTTCATCTCTGGGTAAGCATAATTTGTCCCATGTTGACTAGTGAATACCCCTTTTTGGCAGATTTGAGCTCCACCAGAATTGTGCAATGGCACTAGCTAGATTCTCACAAATCTCCAATGGGAGTAGGAAACAAGACATTACATACGTCGGAAGGGCAGGCAGGATTGATTTTATCATAACTTCTTTCCCGCCTTTAAAAAGCCATCTCCCAGTCCATCCATTCACTCTATTTCTAAGCTTGTCCTTAAGGAAAGCAAAAAGCTTACATTTGGATCCACTGATATTCTCTGGTATACCCAGATATGACTCCATTCCTCCTTCATTTTGGATCTCAAGTGTGTCTTTGATCTCTTGTCTCACCTCATGTCTGATTCTTTTACCAAAGAGTAAAGAAGACTTCTCAAAATTAATGCATTATCCTGAAGCTTGTCCATACATCGTGACCACTTTATAAGAGATCGTTAATGCTTGGTATCAGGTTTTGCTATGTTTTTCGTCATGGTCTGATTTATACTCTTTTAAATACTTACGAGATATGTCAATTTTTTTTTGTGTGGAAAATGTAATCTAATGATTTGAGTATATCAATGAAACCATTTAAAAACATTCAAAACTAGGGACGAGACTAAGGTGATGATTGTTTGGATGGTTTTTAAATTTTAGTTTTTGGTTTTTGATTTTTAGTTTTAGTTTTTGGTTTTTGGTTTTTGATTTTTGATTTTTGGTTTTTGATTTTCAATAGTTTTTAGTTTTTGAAAAAACACGAATGGCAGATTTTAGTTTTTAGTTTTTGTTTTTTAATTTAATAAAATCTTTTATTTAACTGTTTAATCTTGATTATACTTTCTTTTTAGATTTCATAATTGAATGATGATTTTCAGCTTTATTTTTGATATATTTGATTTATCTCTTGTTTGAAGTTGAAATATAAATTAATAACAAAAATCCAAATTTAGTTAAAGAAAAAGTCTATTTCTGAATTTATTATTTTTTCTTGAGGATTTTTGTTTTTCTAAAATTTGATTACTTATTTATTTTATTTTTATGTTATTTTTAAATTTTAACATGTGACTTATTTTTTTTCTTAAAAAAACATACACTTACTAAAAGAATATATCACAATTTTTAAATCAAATGATACCAGTAGATTATTAACAAAACATGAAAATTTTAGATAAAATTAAATTTCAATAATTAATTTAATATTCACGAAAAAATTTAAAGGAATGTTTTTAATATATATTTTTTGTATTTTATATGTTTAAAAACTTTTTTTACTAAAACTTATTTGCTTATAGTAGTTAGCACTTTATTTATTTTTCCTATGTTAATGAGTAAATGTAACAAATAATTTTTGAACTTCTTTTAGTTAACTTGTACGAGAACTTTGTTCTTCTATGTAAATTTTCTTTTGTTAAATGTTGATTAAGGAATAAAATTATTTTTTAAAAAATTTAAAAGATGAAAAACTAACGTGATGTTGTAGGAACTTGAAAAAAATGGTTCTGGTTTTTTTTTGTGTGGAAAATAACTGTTCTTGTTTCAAAAACCAGTTTCCCTAGATTATAGAAAATCTATTTCTTCAAAAACTTGATTGGCTAAAAATGGTTTTTTCAAAAAAAAAAAAAACTAAAAACTACTACACAATCGGCAAATAATTATCCCTCGGAAGAACCTTTGAATTCACCATGCATCTTATTACGAATCAAATTGTCATCTAAATTAGTAATTAAAAATATTAACTTTTTAAACAAAATCTAAAATAGTAGAAAAGAAATAATAACGTCAATTTAAATGACACTAACATCGCTAACTAAACCTTAAACTTTAAATTCTAAACTCTAAATCCTAAAGCTTAAATTTAAAACCAAAATCTAAACCCTAAATTCTAAACTCTAAATCTTAAACCCATATTCTATACCTCAAACTCAAACCTTAAATCCTAAACTCAAACTGTGAACCAAAGTTCTAGATCCTAAACCCAAACCTAAACTCTAAACATAAACCTTTAACTTTAAAGGAACAACATCAACATTAACCCAAATCTTTAGAGTATAGGATTTGTGTTTATGGTTTACGATTTGAGTTTAGGGTTCAGGATTTGAGTTTAGAGTATAAAATTTGAGTTTAAAATCTAGGGTTTGGGTTTAGGATTTAGGGTTTGAGTTTAGGATTTATGATTTATCGATTGGGTTTAGAATTAGGTTTTAGAGTTTAGAATTTAGGGTTTAGAGTTTGGTTTTAGATTTGAATTTTAGGGTTTAGAATCTAGAATTAAAATTTAGGGTTTTGTTAGTGGCGTTTGCGTGTTAAAATTAACGTTATTATCATTACTATTATATTAGTTTTTTCTTTAAATAATATTTTTTATTATTAATTTAAGTGATAATTTGATTGGTGATAAGACATGTAGTGAATTTAAAAGTTCATCCTAGGAGTAAACCTAAGTTTTGTTCTTTTTAATAATGTCTCTGTTAATAGTTCAAATTTATAAATGTATTTAACATCGTTTAATATCGTTGCAAAGATAATTATTTCTAAATCCGCACTATTCAAAACAATGTTCATGGCTATCAAGTTTATGTCTTTTTATATATCAGATATCGTTTAAAATGTAGGTATAATCTTTAGTCAATGTAATATATTTTTCTCATCATTCAAAAGAAAAGGATATCCATAGAATTCAAAAGCTTGTAGATTAACAAAAAATGTTGAGTTGATATATGAAAATACAAGTATAGTATATGTCAGATGTTTATATAATAGGGACACAGCTTAGTGTTTATTATCTCATTTATTACAAAGTAGCATCGACCGTGGGATGTATGAGGCAGTGGACCGGCGTGGCGTAGAGGACCCGATACTGGCTTGTTGTCCAACTGTCTCACATGTTTTTTTTTTCACTTTCTCGTTTTCTTTGGTAACTACTCCCTCTATTTAAAAATAAGGGCAATTTGCCCAATATTCATAGCAACCAAGAAAATATAGTATATAACCATAGCAAATTGATTTGACAATTTGCATCGATTATGGACGCTTTTATCCTTGCATGCGCATAGACGTCGACAAGAGGCGAGTGAACCATATATAAAACATACTAAACTATAGAACTGTGTACATAATATAATCCTTCAAGTATTCAAAATTCAAATCGATAGATAATCAACAAGGAGGCCAACACGTTTTTCACATCTAGTACCACCATAAACTTAAATATTTAACTTGTTTTGAAATGCATCATATACACATATAAGGAACTATAGATGACGTAAATAAAAACATTAAAAAGAGTTTCCCTTATAAGCACAACTTATAACTGAAGCTAAAATAGAAGGACAAATAATTAAATAAAAACAAAAATCACTACCAGCATACAAACTTAGCTGTTGTATATTGTTGTACTTTAACCGGGTATGTCTCAGAAGAATGAGATGAGAACTAAGATACAAAATTGTTAACTTACTTATATCTAAATCTTAATGTCAATGTGAAAATTTAGAATTATGGTTTAGGATATAAAATGAAACGTTCAAAACACCAATTCTAAGAAACTATACTAGTGTATATATAATATAGAATGATTAGCTGAGAAACAAATGTGATGTCCGCTAAGGTACATATGGTTCTAATTTCATATGTATTGCAAAATAAGGGATCACAAATGGAAGCTAAACCCTAAACTTTACCTAAACCATAAACCATAAACCCTAACCCCTACACATTAAACCCCTAAACCCTAACCCATAAACTGGACATTTCACTCCTTTGTAGCGCGTAGGTGTGTATAACAAACACTGCAACTTCATACTATTCTACATATATTGACTATATAGTATAGTATGTGGAGGGAGGGAGGGAGGGAGGGAGATCTACTTCAGCATGTAATCTAATAGTATACTAGAGAGAGAACGAGACCTACTCTGTAGAATTACTAGACATATCTATACTATATTCATTATCCAATAGTATAGTCATCGTTGAATATAGTACCCGATTAACTATTACCAACCTACTTCAGTTGCAAGTTTAGAAGAACACACAAGGATTTGAGTGACCCCAATTTTCTATAATATAAACAATTTTCTATAGCCTACTAAATATCCTTTTCAAATCGAAGCCGGGAACACACAAAACGTAGATCCATCTAATAACACAAATCTCCAACATTCTATAGTATAAACACATATATATTGACAACGCATTATCTTCTATACATATCTATACATATTAACACGTCTATTAACATATATACACATCCTTACATGCTACCACATCTATACTATCCTAGTTTTCTTATAGTTTTTCTATGTTATACATATTATCTATTTTCCACGCGCAACTGGAGGGCAGTATAGGGAAAAAAAGAAAAAGGCAACCGTAACCTAACTAAAGCCTTAATATGGTTAGATAATGTTTTTGTTGAGTTACTATGAATATTGGGCCAAATTTCTCTTAAAAATAATACATGTTTTAAATTTTTCACATTTATTAAAAAATATATTAAAACTTAGTTATTAATATAACTAGATAATTTCTCTGTGCTACGCGCAGATAATATATTTAAATTTGTTACATTTATCATTTTTATTTGTATGTGAATTTTTGTATATAAAATTATATTTAACTACTTTTTAAATTTGATTTTATTTTAGTTTTTAGATTGAAGTAAGTATTTGAATATAATTCATTAGTGCTAATGAATAATTTAGTTATATAAGTATCTTCAATATACCATGAAATTTATACTATTGTCAAATATATTTCTATTATATGTAACACAATTAACTAATAGTATATGCAGAATTAAGTTTGAGATTTTAGAGTTATGTTAAAAAAAAATAATTATGTATAGAATATAAATAATCTTACTTTAAAAGATCGGAATCTCATCTCGAATAAATTCCTCAAAAGAAAAGTACTCCAATAACTTATTTAAAATATGAAACCTCATTTCCAAAAAAAATCATATTTAAGAAAATTTTTTACGTGTAATAGTTGAAAACTAACAATTGAATATCGATCTAAAATATTATTATAATATATCTAACGGTAAAATATTAATTGTTATAAACAGATTTTGAATTTTGTAATATTACATGAATTAGAAGTCGTTAAAATCTAAAATCTATTTTATTAACATAATATATTTATATACATTTATTATTTTGAAGTCACAGAATATTTCTTTAGGTTTAGTTGTATATTAATTTGTTAATAATTTAGTTTCTTTTTAAGTAAAATTATCAAGAATATAATATATTTAAATCACAAAGGTGGATAGTCTTGTACGTGATGCTTGGAATAATCATCATATGTCGTACACATGGATAAAAAATTCTCAATTTGGTTACATAATGTTAATATATGTTTTATGATTAAAAAATAAATTTATATCTAACTACATTTATATTTTTTTCTCAAATTAATGAAGTTAAAACATTGAAAGAATAATATAAAAATGTAAAATTTATTTTTTAAAATAAAATTATTTTCTAATTTAAGAATTTATATTTGTGCATGGTGCAGGAAACCTCGTAGTTGTTTTAATAAATGTGTTGTCATTTCATTTTTATTACTATTAACATGATTTTTAGTGATCCGTGATAATGTACTTTTAACATTATGTACATAATGAAGTGCAAGGTTTGAATCAACTCTCGACTCAAAAATAGAGAACTTCTAACGGTATAAAGTGATGGCACATATGTAAATATGTAGACTTTAATTCGGGTTATATCGGGTATCCGATTTGGCTCGGGTAAAAACCCAGATCCGACTCGTTATCCATGATTTTTTATATTATTATCCATTGGTTAAATTGGTTATACAAATTTAACTGCAACTATTTTTTATCATGGTAATTTTGACAACAATAAAATCAAATTAACGCAATGCTTTTGAATCTTCTTCCCATTATTAGGATTAATTATTTTGCCTTATGACAAAAATCTTGTATACCTGATGTGACACTGAACTGGCAATTAAAATGCTTATATGAGATTACTGATTAGATAGATGTTTAGACCAAACTTTCAAGAAATCAGTATAAGAAAAAACGTTTGGTTTAATCTGATTTGCCGATTAGGAGACCTAGGTCTTTCACATAAGCATACATGCAACCGATTATACATACGGAAGTAACATTCTTTATTCATGCCTTTTTTAACTTTTTCGAGCTCTCTTCTTAATAATATCAAATACATAAATGGAATTTCCTGAAAGCTCCATACTTAGTCTTCCTCTTCCATAGTCTGCCTCTTTAACGATATTTTGCGAAAGTAATCAACCTGAAAATCGAAACAAAACCATGCGTAATCGAGATGAGATATCAAGAAAGCACACATGAAGCTTAAGAAAATTTTGCAGCACCATTCTACCATCCATCCTCATCTCACTGCTTTCACAAGTGTCGGCAAAAATAGAATAAAGAAGAGGGAAAATGAGTGAAGACTTGTTTAAAGCAGTGTTGAATATTAACTCCTCGAAGCTGATAGCAATTCTCCTGAGCTCCTCAACTCCTTTTTGTCCTGAGTACTGAAGATATTTCTTCAGAATTTCCATTCTACGTAAATGACGAATAAAAAGGTATTATTCATAAGGTAAAGGCACTATGACAAAACGTTATAACTTTCTTTTTCTAGAGATACCAAAAAAAAAATAACGAACTTACAGCTGGTTGACCATCTTCTGACGTGAATTAGGTGGCAGTTGAATTCTCCAGTCACCTGAGTTTATTGCAGGTTCCTCTTTCAGGAGAGAAGGCTCTGCATTGTCCTTGATCAAATGATTCCCTGTGGAATGTTATACACAAAGCATCAATCAAGGGTAGATCATATAGCTTCACAAGAAAACAAAACAAAATGAATTGAAAGAGAATTATTAATTGTACCATAGTTCTGTCAATGCAATCTAGTCGGTGATGGAGATTGTATTCTTCAAGTTCTGTAAATAAAATTATTAGAGAGGAGCTGGGAAAAAATTCAACAGTCATATGAAAGGCTTCGAAATGAAACTAAGATCAGATGAAAACCACATCCTGGCCGTTATCTAGAGTAGCTCGATGAGCAAGTGCTTATCTACAAAACAAAGAGATCGATCAACATGTGGTATCTACAAAACAGAGTTTCCATGAAATTCCCAAATTCGTTTTCAATGGTCAAACAAACCTGAGAAAGAATATACATACCGAATAGCCACATATCAGTGAAATTCAAAATCAGATTACAGTAAGCAACTAAACATTAAAAATGATTTTTTCTACATCTCCAGCCATTGGAAAGCATCCCCAAATGGATCCGAGATGGTGTGGGGACTTGACGGAAAACCTTGAGCGCCTTCCAAATATGATTGTAAGCTTACGTTACTTGGATCGATGTCAAGCCCCTTCATATAAACGGTGACGACATTCAGTCGCTGATTCAATTCGATGCTCTGTTGTAACAAGTTTTGTAAACTGAAAGAGAAGGAAAAATAGAGAAGAAGAAGTGAAACAGCTAAGAAGAAAGGAGAAAGTACATGACCTAATTTAAAGCACTCAACACGATATGGGTCTTGAACAACGAAAACCCAAAAAATGAAAACACATGATGATGTGGCGAAACGTTATAATTCTATTGGTCAAATATTTTGCCTATGTGGATAGGTTCACATGGCTTCATATTCAACTTTTAATATTGTTAGATTTTTTTTTTGTAATTTTATATATCCCATATTTTTAAACTAGTAAGATTTCAAGAAATGCAATTAATGTTTTTGAAATTCACAATTTTCGTTATTAGTTGATAAAAAATGCATTGAAAATCTAAAAAAATACATTTTGTGAGACAAATTTTTTTTTCTAGAATATATATCTTTTTGAAAAGAGGGAGTAATAAAATTAGATACAATTTATTTTTCAAAAAATTAGGAACCATTATAAATAATATATTTATGATCTTATACAGCATTACCCTTCAGCTCCGACGTCCGGCGAGCGCATGAACGCGATAACCGGCGTCAGAGGTCCCCCTCTCTCCCTTGCTCTTGTTTTCCTGTTGTTTGTCTCGGACTTCTTTGTTTCTCAGTTGATATATCTCGGATCTGAGGTTGAGTTTCTAGCCGACATCCTCACTGTTCATGAAGTGGTGTCAACGGCGACGTCTCTGCTTCTCTTGGATCTTCAGTGAGGCTGCGGAGGCGGTAGTCTAGGGAGTGGTCAGCTTTTGGATCTATGGAACAGATCGATCTTCATCTTAGATCTGGTTCGGAGTTTCGTAAGGATGGAGCTTTGCGGTGGTTTTAGGACATAGCTCTTGTGTCCTAATCATTTTGGTTCGTCTAGTATGGATGAATTGAGTGTGGGGTTATGCTTATGGATTGGTTCTTGTATCAATAATGTAGAGGGTTTCTGTTTTGGTTTGTGACAAGAGTGTCATCCCCGGTTCTCTTTTGAAGATCGAAATGGTTTAATTGTGTGACGATATAGCTGGAGCTGATGGAAGTACCGGCTTAAGGTTGTGTGAGCTTTGAGGCCTCTGCTAAATTGGTTCTTTGGTTCTTAGGATAGGAAAGTAACTTCAAGTCAACAAAAAAGAGTTTTCGCTTGTTTATATTCTTACTTAGAAGATCAGCGCGCTCTTCCCATGTGGTTGATGGTCGCTCTCGTTCGGACCTCTACTTCAGTTCTCTAATATGAGTTTCTAAGCTTAAGTTTTAGTAACAACCCTTATGTTTTATTCATGCCTTATGATTTCATTTGGCTTCGGAAGGATTGTAATCCTTGCCGACTTATGGCTCTGGAAGAATGTGTATCTTGCTAGTTTGTGTTTTTCATGTAGTACTTCAGTTCAAGTTAAATGAATTTCATAGATGACAAAAAAAAACTTATACAGCATTACATAAATACTCCCTCCGTATACAAATAATTGATGTTTTTGTTTTTTCACTTGTACACAAAACATTAATATTTTAGTTTCAAATAATGCATTTTACTTTAAAACTAAAGCACAAATCAGAATCTGAAAATATGAATGGTTGACATTTATTGGAAAGCTAATAAAATTAATAAATTAAAATGTGTATTTTTTTATTTATGTGTGTGTAAATTCTGAAACATCAATCTTTTAAATTCAGAGGTAATATAAGTGAGACACCATTGTAAATAAAGTATTTATTATCTCACACTAGGCTTGGGTGTTTGGGGTCCCCGTAGATTCGGTTCGGTTAATTCAAATTTTTGGATTTTCGATAGTATGATCACAAGTCCCATTCGGGGTTACAAATTATCGAATCAGGTTTAGTTTGGTTACTCCTGAGTTCAGCTCGGATCAGATTATATATATATATAAAATTTTCTTAAAATATATTTGTAAGCTAAAAAATTGACAAAAAATACTTAAAATATATAACTATTCACAAATCTAATTAAAAACAAGTTAAATTACCTAAACTAACTAAAATTTATTCAAAATAAATTATAAAAAATCTTTAAAATACTCTAAAACATCTGAATTACCTTAACATATATAAAATAGTAACATATTTCACTAATTTTGGATATAGTCGGATCCAAGTTTGGATTTCAGTTCAATTCGGGTATATGCTTACGCTAAAATATCAAATTTTCAGGTTGTGTAAGAATATTTTTGTATAATGGTTTAATTTAGTTTTGGCTTTTTCTTTATTCGGATTAAGGTACAAAGTTCTATTTAAGATAAAAATGCTCAGGCCTATCTCACATAACAGTAAAGGAGATTTTATGAATTCTTTTGTTTTTTTCTCTCAATCACATGTTGTATGGGGGATATGCAGTTTTTTAACATCGTGGGAGTAAGACAACAACACTCTAACACAAAATACTTATATATATATATATATATATATACATAAGTTATGGTCTCCTATCTTTATAAATTCGTAGTGTTAAAGAATACTATCAATATTCATTACTTTTGTTAACAATTGCATCAGTTTAAATCATTCTTAAATTGATGCAATAAAAGAAAATAATATATCTAAAATATAATATTAAATATTATTTTATTTTAATTTTTCATCGAAAATTTTAGTAACAAAAATTAATAAAATTCTTGCCATTTTCCATAATTGTAGGTATCTATTCATGTATTGTATGTTCTGAGAGAACTTACCTTGCTAACATATTTTAATTAAGAATCTATCTTAAAAATTTGAAATGAAGAATTGTGCTCCAGAACATATCAAATTATGAGTACATGATCTTTGTGAATAAAATAATTATGAATTAATTTAGTAATTAATTATTAAAAGAATATATAGATAGACGTAAACTCTATGTGATTGATTCTGTGAGGCTCGAGTTTCCACTCACCACGCTTTCTTGTTTTACTACTCGCTTAACCCCGTGTCTATCAGACGCCAAGGTAATTTGTTTTTGTTAACCTGATTAACTTAACCAAGGCCATGGATAACACATTATTAAAACAAATGTATAAATTAGATGATGGTTACAATATTATTATCATTTCTAGCTTATCAAATTAAAACGTTTTCCTTCTCACAATCATCTACCGTAAAAATATCAATCTATAGTTCAGTGCTTAAATTTATCATCCAGATAATTGTCATTGTTTTCAATAAAGGGGTTTTGACAACTACTGACTGATCGTAAGTTATCCTTGAGTGCATAACCATAATGTTAACCAAAAAAAATAGACGTTTGCGTTAGGAAAAACACATGATTGGTCATTTGGTAAAGGTCTTTAGGGCGAGTGTATAGAACGGCTCACCGGTATTTAAATTTGTACTGTAAGATGTTAATAAAAAAGGTTAATAAATATCTTATAAGATTTTAAAAATTTTTGCTTACAAATCTTATATATTAAACAAAGAACCAAAATTTTCATCCTCCTACCAAATCAAGATGGAATCACGTCGACCCACTAACTCCCAAAAATGACCAATGATAATGGGTACACATCGTGTCATTGTGTTTGTGAGACCAAAATCATCTTTAGATAGAAAGCCATATGTCCCTGATAAGTGGTAATGTTCCCAAATAGCCTGTGCGCGCTATATTATTAAGATAGTCCAATCACATGTCTAATCTATTTAAATTATTAGTATCGGCTATAAGGAAGGAAGAGTTCTCTTTTCACATGTCTAATATATATATATATATCATTTGTTAAAACCATGAAATAATAAATTTATGTAGTTTTCTAAAATTAATTCAATAAAAATTGTGTAGTTTAAAATTGTTCATTTAAATTCGTATTCTTTTTATACTGGCGTTGTTAATCTTTATGAGTTTAACCAAAAAAAAACTGATGATTTTGGGTGTATTTGGGTTGCATAAATAGAGTATATCCAAAACAAAACCAACAAAAATACTATATCATTTGGGTATAAGTCGTTTGTAGAATATTAACCTGATTTTCCATAATTTGGTAAATATAGGTTCGCCAACTAATAAACATTTGCCATTGGTATACTTTTTTTTTTGAAATAACCATTGGTATTACTATTAGTATATAAACTTTGATGGTATCTAATTTGAGAGAGAGGAAAAGAGAGGGTGTATTCAATTAGAAGTTTTAGGTGATTTGTTTTAAAATAACAAATCTACTGTTATTCAAACATAAATTTTTAAAAATTATTTAAAATCCAGTGTTATTGAATTTGATATTTTATAAAATATTTCCACTGTTATTAAAAATATTTTAACTTTTGCAGTTTTAAAATTTTTGAATGATTTTAGAATGTTTGTGTGGAGTTTCTTAGTTAATAAAATTAAAATCCAAATCTTATGGTTATAGGTGATATTCTAAATTGATTTAACAAAATAACTTAAATCTCTACAACTTATTAAAATCTTCTAAAATTTCATTAAAAAGCAAATCACCTCAAATTTTGGATTAAATACATCCTCCAGAAATTCTTAAATGGGTGGTCTCTTTGGGGAATGTATTCAATCTAAAATTTGAGGTGATTTGATTTTTTAATGAGGTTTTAGATAATTTTAATAAGTTGCAGAGATTTAAGTGATTTGTGTAAAACCATTCTAGAATATCACCTAAAATCATGGGATTTGGGTTTTAATTTTGTAATTAAGAAACTCCACTCAAACACTCTAAAATCACTTGAAAACTCTACAACTTGAAATATTTTCAATAACAGTAGATTTTAAAATACTTTATAAAATGTCAAATTTAATAACACTGAATTTTAAATGAATTTTTTTAAAAAATTCATGTTTAAATAGCAGTAGATCTGTCAATTCAAAATAAATTACCTAAAACTCTCAATTGAATTTCAAAATAAATCACCTAAAACTCTCAATTGAATACACTCCTCAAAACTTCTATAATGGATGGTTGCTGTCTTAGATATGTATACTCGACTTCGTCGGTTAAAATTTTACTGAAAAAAATATCTTAAAATCTTAGTTTAATAATAGAACTTCAAGGTTAGAAATCTGTGTAATAATATTTCCTAACTTTTCGTTTACGAAGTTCATTTGCTGAACTATTAAGGCACGTAAGAACTGAATTCATGCTTCCCAGTATCTCACGTAACATTTATCATCTCTGCACGACTGCACGAACTAATTTAGATTCGTCAAAGATTTTTAATGTGAAAATGATAGAATCTTACACTTTTTTTGTCGTCAGAATCTTACACTTTAACATAAAGAAATTAGGATCAATTTCTAGGATGCTTGGTTAAATGAAAAAAATATCGGCTTCTCAAAATTGGCTAGAAATATTAATATTTCATTTTTATAAATAGACATTTAGATAATAATCAACGTCAATATTTAATAATTGATATCAAGCTTTATTTCGGGAGAGGTACATTTTCCATGGAAAGTGATGGACTCGACTAATGTGGGGATCCACGTATATATGTTGCCATGTGCATAATGCTAACAAAAATGACAAAAGTCTATACTTTGATTGCATTAGACTTTACTTTGTGATAGTATATAATTTCAAATTATGATAGTTTTCTTTAATTCATTTGAGTGGTAAGGTGGTGAATTTTTTATTCTTAATGTTAATACAATATTTTGTTGTCAACAAAGTTAATACAATATATAATTTTTCAAAATATATTGTAATAAAATTCTAGTATATATTAATTACATGAGAAATATGTCGAAATGTCCAAACAATGATATAAAAAATACATATTTTCTAGTTAGCAAAATTGTATACTCTATCCGTTTTAAAAAGATACATGTTTTAGAAAAAAATTATTTAAATAAGATATATTTTTTCTATTTCTAATACATGTTCTGGCAATTAATAGTGAATAATTTTAAATTTAAAAAAAAAACTGACTGTATTTACTAATTTTTAATCAGTTTAAAATCATGAGAAAAGTTATGCATTTGTACTTGAAATTTAATAATGTTTTATTGGTATGTAGAAAAATGTTAAAATATACATTATTTTAAAATAAGAAGTATATTTTAAACCTAACCATGGTAACGGGTGTTAAAGACAATAAACAATTTTCTAAAACTAAGGAAATGATATTATCCTCCTAACTTTTTTGATGTGAAACATAAGATATTTTTAGTTAAGCACTATCCGACTTCATATTCGAAGGCAAAATGTCTAATAGATATTTATTTTAATAATTGTATCCAGAAAGTCTTTGAGTAAATGTCCAACCATACTTCCATCTAACTGCCAAGCAGTGTTGGAATGGAAAATGTAACCTTACACCAGAAAAAAAGTGTCATCTAAAACAATTAATTAGGACCCATCTCTACGACTTAAATAAACTATACAAATATCAATTCCAATTTATATACTAGAGAAAAATTAGTGACAAAAAGCGTTACGCATGTAAGTTTTCCAAATATGTTATATATAACTTTTATTTTGATGATTTCCAGTTATAAAAATAAAATTCTGAATAAAAAGACCAAGTCGAAGATACATTTTTGAAGTTAAACCTAAACCCGTGTTTTCACATGTAAGTTTTCCAAATATGTTATATCTAACTTTACTATTTTCAAATTTGAAAAAAAAATCTGTAAAAGACTGAGAATTTAATTAATTTTACTAATTTTTTAATTGTTATTAGAGGGTGATCCGCGCATCCATCCGCACCGAATTGATTTTTATAAATTATTTAATAACAGTTTTAAACATATAGATATAGGTTATTAAGATTTTTTTTAGGTTTTAATGAACCTATCCGAAACCAGAAGAATCCAACTCGAATTTTGTCCAAAAATTTATAATATCCAAAAAGAGTCATTTTAAAATATAAAAATGATATTCGAAAAATCGATATATACATTCGAAGATGTATCTGAATACCCATATTTAACTGATTATATAAACAAAAAATATTTTTATGTTAACCGGTTTGAATTCTTATGCTAATGGAATAATTCCATTTAAAACATATGAAATTATTATGATTTACACGTAAAATAAATGAGGTCAAATGATTATGGTAAATACAATTAGTGAAATAATTTGAAAGAGTGAAAGAAATGTAAAAGATATAATAAAACAATTAAAAATAAGTAAGTTATAATAAATTATTTCAAATTATTTCAAAAAAATCAATGAATAAAGTTGTTAAGATGAATGAAAAAAAATTAATAAATTTGTTAAAATTAAGATTAGTTATATTTTATACTTCATTTTTAATAATATAGATGTATTTTGAAAGTGTAATAACATAATTAATTACTAGAACACATAGTTTATTTGTCATTTAAAAGTCTATCGATTGATTATGTAGATACTTTTAGACAAAAATTGATTCCGTAGGATTGGTGGAAACATATTAGTTAGAAATTAATGTTAATATGATTTCTTTTGTAAGATTATTTTGTTTGAAACAAGGGTAGTTTTATAATTATAATTGTATGAATGGTGTATGATGCAAATGAAGTCCAAAACAAGACACTGAATGAATAAATATCATAGATTTGGAATTTGAAAAAGATAAGGAATTCAATGGAAGGTCATTATGATTTTTTTTTTTGATCCAACTGGTCATTATGAATAAAACTGTAAAAAATTACAAGAAAATTACAAAGGGAGGAAAATATTTTTGAGATAAATAATAACCAAAAAACGTGAGTCGAAAGTGAAAAACAGATAAAAGCTTTGCATATCAAATCCATGTTTCATAAGTACCCAACGTTATACGCTCGTGTCCCACCCTCGTCCATCCGCACTCAAATTTCCATTAAAAATCAACATTCCCAAGTTGTGAACAGATTTTTTTTGTGCAATAACTTATTTAGTTAGTTTATTAAATAAATGCATGAGTTCTTATCTCCAATGTAATCTGCCATAGTAGTTTCGTCTTTGTTAGGCCTAGGCATGGATCTGAAGACTCGAACCGAAACTAACCTGAAAAGTGCAGTTCAGGTAGGAACTGAACTGATCATTTTATTCTATTGCGTTTTATTATAAAAGATTTGTGGATTTTGAACCCGACCTGATCCGAACTTAGACTTAATGGGGTATTTGAAATATTCAAAACTTTAAATATATATTATGTGTACATATGTGTTTTAGTATATTTTTTGGTATTATGAACATTATTTTAAGTTTTAGATTTGGATTTTCAGATATAATTTTGGGTTTCATAAAATTTTAGATTTTTAAAAATATAATTTGAATAATCAGATAAAATTTTGGATATTGCTATGACTTCATGTCAGATTTTCTATTAAATTTCATATGTTTTGAGTATTTAAATATTTTAAAGTATTTTTTGTATTTTGGGTATTTTCTAGGCCAGACTCAACATGACCAAAACCAAACCCGAACCGAGAAATTCTAATTATCTCATTGGGTTCAACTATCTAATATCCGAACCGATCCGGATCCAGAAGGACCCAAACCAAACCCGGCAAATTCTAATTATCATATTGGATTTAAATATCTAAGAGCCGAAGGATCCAGACCCGACATAAACCGAACCAAGCCCGACCCAAGGATCCGAATACGCATGCTCTCTGTTACAACTTCCAAGATTGCAATATTGTAATCTTATAAATTATATCTCTTCCGTCTCGTTTTAAATTGTTTAAGATTTTTTGCAAATATATTAAAAATCTTTAAATTTTTGATTATATCCTTAAATAATAAATTGCTTTGTTTGTTGTTAATTAATATGCTGAAAATTAAGATAAAAATGAAAGCCTATAAAATATTTATATTTAAAATATAAAAAACCTTATAATAAAACAGATTTTAAAGTCTACAACGACATTTAAAGTTAAACAAAAAAAAGTAATAACTATGAGAAACCTAATCTATTAAATAAAAGTCATATTTTTATGTATTGATAAAAGATTATTATTATAGGTTTTTAGATGGTTCTAACTTCTAATAAAATCGACCTATACCATATATATTAACAATAATAATAACGATCCAACTACTATGACTTATTAGACATCACAATAAAAATGAACTGAGTAAATTAAATGTAAACAAATCGATAGTAATACACGTCTAAATGAATCAATGTGACCTTTTCCCTTCTCTCTCTAGAATTTCTCCAACCTCTTTCTAAAAAATACACCAACTAAGATTTTACGCTTTCGGTGGCTGGCTATACTCTTTAGATTTTGTTTTTTTTTTGTTGTATATATTCCTTGGTTTTGTCAAGCGAACTTTTCTTCTTGTTACGGATTCTTCTTTTCGCAAGGCGACTTTTGATGTGTAGAGTCAAGCGAACAGAGCAGTTTTATCAATCCAAACTTTTTTCTGTTTTGTTCTTGACCGTGTAATAAATAACTGATCTTTAAGATCGGTTAAAACAAAGCTTCCTCTCTTTGAAAATTTTATCTCGACTGTTTTCTTCGGATCTTCATCTTATTTGTGGTTATCCTCAACTTTTTTTCCTCTGAAGATATCAATCTTTGCTTTATATATCTCAGGCAAAGTATTCTAAAGAGGCAAATCTTTGAGTTTTGCTTGATGACTTCGCGGTTTGAGGCCGGTCTAAGAAGAGCATAGCTTGCTATTTTGCAAGTGTTTTGGCGAGGGTTGTCTTTGAATCGATTGAAGTTACTAGGAGAGTCTCACATTCGGCAAAGAGATCAGAAATCCTTGGTAGCAGAGGCGCACAGAGAGTGAAGCACAATACGAGTTTGGAAATGGCTAGATTGTTGAGAAGAGGCATCAATATTAGGTATAGATCAACGCAAAATAAATCAAGATGGAGAATCATGCAGCAGTGATCCAGCGACGGAGGTGGCGGAGATTGCAATGTTTGCATGACAGCCGCGTGGATACCGTGTGTCTCTAGAAACCCTAATATCAAACATGTGTCTTGTTAACGTGTTGATTATACTCATAAATAGATTTTAACTAAACTTTATTTATTATTGTTATTGGGTCTCTGAATTTTAAAGTCCGACTAATTGTAAACATGTTTTCTAGGCTGTTATAATGAAATTCGGTCGACAAAAAAATGAATTAATGTGAAATTTATTGAATCTTTATTAATTTATGCCAAGTTGATGACTGGAAGTCGTTAGAAAATCTGTTTTATGAACTCGTTGAGAAATAAAAGAACACTATACAAATGTTTTTTTATCACCAAATCAAGATGAATACTATATGATAGCAGAAGAAAATTATTTGGCTCTTAATCAATACATTCAAGAAGGACAAATTGCACCAATATACATTTGACATCTTATCATCTAATGTAAGATTTGGTTCAATTAAATTTATGACCTATTTTAGCATAAGAGAAACATATTATGATTTGTCTTGATTATTTAAAATAACATATAAAAGTATCATCCGCGCTTTAACGCTGATTAGATTCTAGTATAGTCTTGAAACTTTGTCACATGATAGGATGATTCTGTCTACACTTATATAGACTAGATGCATAGTCCCCGTGCAAGCGCGGGGGTTGGATACGTTGTTGATGTGTTGTGTAGTTTTGTGTATGAGACTTTGTAGTTTTTTTTTAAACATTTGTTTATCTGGCTTATCTATAACGGTGATGAATGAAATAGAAATCACACAATTTGATTAGTCTGATAAAAGAAAATACATCAAATTCATATGGGTTGATATTTTCATATTTTATCTTCGTAGTGATTTTATCGAACATTCCCTTTATTAGTGATTTTATCGAGCATTAGTGTTATTAGTGTTTTCATATAAAAAATAATTTAATGAGACAAGACAAAAAAGGACATGTGTTTATCAGTGTAATTTTCTTTCTGAAATTATGTTGTATATATATATATATATATATTTTTTTTAGTTGTGATGTATATAAGATTTATGGCCGATCAGAATGGTTCGGGGTAAATATTTATTATTGAAAAAATATGTTTTTATTTTATTTGATGATTATAACTGAATTGAAATGATATTGGAGGTTAGAACATGATAACCTTTTTTATAAAAGTATCTAAGATTGTCTCATAAAGTTTCAAATCTTTAAGCCATTTTTATTCCAACAACCAACATAAAAAATCATTCTGAATCTCCTTAAGCTTTTAGATATCCCGAAAAGCCCAAATTTTTTTTAAAAAAATTACATGCAAACACTGCGTTTCGAACCCGCTCACTCGCGGTACCAACTTCTCATCACCAACTTACACCACTGGGTCATTTCATCACTCATCAATAACATTCAATCTTACAAAATGTTATACATTTTTGTTTTTCCTAATAACACGTGCGGGGCCCGCAAACTTGCTGAAGTGGATAGGCTTTGGAGCCTTGAAAGTGTATCATTATAATATAGATTATTTTAAGAGCATCTTCAAAAAATATTTTTTATTTTGAAATTTCCAAAATCCTATATTTAAAGTTTTAATGTGTTTTTCTCCAAAAGTAAAACTTCAAATTTAATTTTAAATTATTTATATTTTACACTATAGTCTTTATATTTACCATAATTAATATAAATGCATAAAACCTTTATAAATAACACACACATATAAAAATTATACAGCAATTTTAATTAATAAAAACTTTCACTAAATATATTAAATTATAAATACAAATACATCATTAAATATTAAGCCAAATACCACATTTTTGTTCTCTAATTCAATTATTAAAATATTAAACTACAAGCAAATATTAAGTTTCTTTTTGTAATATTCTTATTATCTAATTTTAGTTTTAAAATATTATTAATTTTGTTTAATTTTATGTATAAATTTTAAATTTATAAAAAAATTGAAAACTAATTTGAAATATTTATGAGATATAAAATTTTTAAAAGATTAAAATGATAAATGAGAAAATATTTTTGAACTATATAATTTATTTGTAACTGTAAGGACCAATATACAATTAAAAAAATGAAATTTAAAATTTAAAGTTTTGGAGTTCCCTTTTGTTAAACAAATTTTTTTAAAAATTTTCATTTCTCAAAATCTCAAATTTTGGAATTCTCTTTTTAAGAGCAAAAAATTATATATTTTAAATTATAGAATTTCTTTTGCAAATTTAATAACAACCGAAGGTATGTTTTACAACATTGCATTAGAACATAGACGACTACTAGAACCTTCTATAAATTAGTCAATCATTTTTAATAAGCAAATTGGCTCATCTTTTTAACTTTGTTTACTCTTTTTATTGGAGTGACTGGGGCTGCGGACATTTGTTTAAAAAATCTGGATATCTATATTTTGCATATAGAGTAATACTATAGATTGACACTATAAATCTAAAAAATCTCCTTTTTGACACTATAAACTGAACGTCGGAACGAAAGGATATAATGCATCTTACTATATATAAATTGAGGAATTACTTTAGTGATTTTTGTTTAGGTGTCACCTATAGGTGAAATTTAAAATTCATTCTCTTAATTTGATTGGTTGTTGGTATTTAAATTTTTATTTATTTAAATCAAAATTTTAAAAGGAAATGAATCATAAAATTACCTAAGTTATTATATGTTACCAAATAAACAATCAAACATCTTAAATTTAAATGAATTAACATAATTTTTTTGTTGAACCAATTGATTATCATAGATTATATTATATAAATTTATAATATAAATATAAATACTTATGATACTACATAAAATAATTATATAAAACGATTTTAAAACTGTTGTATTTATAGTAGATACAATAAATCATTGATTGCAGAAAACTAATAAATAGAAACCTCTTGTACTCATTATATACTGTATATATCTTATAAAATGTGTCAGATGAGTGCCAAATAGTCAGATATATAATTTTAAAAATTTTAATTATTGTAATTGATAATATGATATTATAGTTAAATTATCACTTCCATAAATGATTAGAATATTTTTTATATTTAAAATATCATATTCACATATATATTAATTGAGAAGTCAATTAAGTTTTTTTGCTGATCTGTCAATCATAAGATATGTCTTTATTTAATTATTTTAATTTGATTGATTGATGAGTTTTAATTTAAATTTATTTAATTCATTTTTAAAATAATAAATCAAGAACTAACTTATATCAATAACAAAACAAATCATATTTACTAATATTGATTATCAAAAATATGCATTTAAGGAAATTGTGTCATCAATTCTCGGATTGTGTCATAAAGTATCTTGTGCATTTAGTTAAATAAATGTTTTTACGAAAAGAGATATTTCAAAACTTTTCCCTTGCATATTTTATAAATAATAATAAAAAATAATTAGTGATTAGTAATTTTATTAAGTATGATATAGATAATTATATACATATACAAAATTATGTATAGTATAAGTTAAAAAAAATAAAAACTAACTTTAGATAACAAGCATATTTAAGATTTTCAATTAAAAATCTCATAAAATTATTTCAGGTTTTAAATGAATTATTAAAAAAAAAGATTTTAAAATATCCTTGTATGTTATATAAATACATAATTAAAAATAAAATACAATTATTCATAATTTTCTATTGCATAGAAAATGATATACAAAAATACATATATACAAAATATATTTTAAAAGTATTTTACATATCAAAAAACAAACTGAAGTTAATTTTTAAATAAACAAACCCGTAAAAACTATATCGATTGTGAAATGGATCAATAATTTTATACATATTTAAAAAAAAAATCTGTTTAAGAAACTTTGTTAGAAAACTTTCTTTTCCATGTTATAGAAATAACTAAAAATCAAATAAATTCATAGCTAACATAATAAGCATTTATTGTTTACTTACAAACCATATCAATAAGAAATGTATGTCTAACTGTTTTCATTTATCAAAATTATATAATTAAAAATTGTTCATAATGTTTTTAAATTTTCTATCAGCGGGAATTTATTAATATCATAATATGAAACTTCTTATTATCTATTAAATACAAACACTATTACTACGAATGCATATTAATGTATAAATTAATATAAACTAAATCTTACATGAAAATATTATTAGAAATTTATTAAACTAATGGGAATCCATATATAAAGTTTTGTTTCTTTTCATAATTTTTATATATATTTTATTTTCAAGTATGGATTTATTTGTCATGTCATTCATATTATTATATTTTAATAATTTTAGACGTAAAATTTGATATACAAACCAATTAATATATATACATATATATGGTCTGGATGTGAATGTTAAAGATGAAATTAGATTTTTAATGGGTTAAAATCTTAAGCAGTCATATATAGTTATTGATAAAAAAAATTGTAATGAAATATTAAAAATACATTTATACTTTTAAAAATTAACCAAATAACCAAACTAAATAAATTTCTAATATCTGTTTATTTAAAAATATATAGCAAAAATTTACATTCAGTTTGAGAAGCTAAAAATATATTATAGCATGTCAAAAATATAATTGTTACATTATATTTTAAAATATATGTACCATATTACATTGCAAATTTAACGATAACCACCTAGTATCATATTATTATCTTTGGCAATATCTAACAAGGCAATATTAAACTACCGATGAAATATGTTTTAAAGGCTTTAAGAAAATTATTAAAACTCCTACACTTTTAAAGTCATCCAATCAGCTTTTGTAGTTCAACTTTTATCATTTATAAATACATGGGGTATTGGGGGTGTCTAATATAAAGAGGAAACATATACCAGTATGTCCAAATCTGTTCCTACCAAGAACTTCCTGTTAACTTCTCTTCCAACATTAATCCATATCTGGATTGATGTGAAATTATAAAATGTAGTTTAAAATATAAAATGTTAAGAGTGAAAAATAAGATTCCCATACTTATTGTTTACGTACGGATTGTCCATTGCGTAGTTTTGAAGAAGAAAATAAATCCGAGCCGTGAATAATTAATTGTTTTGTTGATGCCTTTTTTTATGGGGGAAATCACATAAAAACTAGAAAATTGCACTCTGACCAGAAAAAAAAAACTAGAAAATTGCACTTTAAAATTTGGAGCTCAACTTCTAACACTTTAAACAATGAAATTTGTTTTAATAGCATATTAAACAACAAAACTAACTTATTTGTTATACCTCTCACAATTGTGACCGGTTACTATTTATTAACAAATAAAAATCAGTGACATTGTAGTTTACTTTTAAAAACATATATATTTTTAATTATTCAAATTAATAAAAGTAAATAATTAAATAAAAAAATCCATATAAATTCTAAAAATTTATAAAAATTCAGGAAAAAATAAAGAAAACAAAATAAAATTCGTAAATTAAAAAATTATAATAAAAATAAATAATAAAGATCGTTAAGAATTAGGAAAGTTTTAGGAAACTCTGGAAAAAAAGTTCAAAATATGAATTGAAAATGAAAATAGTTTATGAAATTTAAAAATAAAATTTATAAAATTTCAAAAATTTAATATTCAACAAAAAATTTTAAAGTTCTATTATATCTCGTAATAACTTTTTACAGTGATATAGTTAAATTGTCACTATCACCGCTACACGAACCTGAACTAAAAAATTTTCAAGTATCAAATCTCTAAAATTCGAAGAATCCAAAACTGAAAATTAATAAAAAAACATAAATCGAAAAAATAATAAAAACAAAAATATATTGTAATATTGATTAAAATCAAGAAAGAAAATTTGGAAAAAACTAAAACCTTAAAGTTGGTGAAAACTGGTAAAAACCATGAAATTGACAAAAATTTATATTTTCAAGGGCCTTCTTGAGTCCAAATCTCTATAATTCAAAGGATCCGAACCCGGAAATTCAAACGCTCATATGCTTACCTAAAAATTAAAGAGGTTTGGGTTCAATTACTTTTCATTTTCAATTTTTATTTTTTTTTGCAGATTTTTATAAATTTTCTATTTTCTAATTTTTATCGATTTTTACAATTTATCAATTTATCAATTTTATTTTTATCTTTTTGAGTTTCTAAAATTTTAGTTTATTTTGTATATTTCTTATTTTTACGTACTCTTCTTAATTGTAATTGATTATTAGAATTTATTCTTATTTTTATTATAATTTTTAATTTATAAGTTTATATTTTTATTTTTTTTTATTTTTTGAATTTATTTTATTTTTCTTGATTTTTCCTGAATTAAATCAATTTTTATAAATTATATTTAGTTTTTATCTAAATTTATTTATTTTAATAATTAATGTAATTGAAAAATGTAAAAAAAAAAGTAAACCACCGCTACATTGATTTTACTTTTAATGAATTGTAACTGGTCACAATTTTGACGTATAACAAGTAAATTATTTTTGATGTTTAATAGGCTATTAAAACAAATTTTATCGTTCAAAGTATTAGCATTTGAACTCTAAAATTTGAAGTGTAAACTTTTGTCAACTTCATTATTTTTTATGCAATTTTCTCCTTTTTATGTCAGCAGTTGCCCTTTTTCTTAGAACTATGTATTAACCTTTATAAAAACGATAACCTTTAAAGTTCTCCAGAGCACTTTACTTACAAAAGACTTACATTTTAAAACAAAATAATAATTTTAGAAAATTCATAAACTACAAATAATATAGTTCATAATTAAATTAAAAATCACTATATTTATTTTAGTCTCAAACCAATCAGCCTCACATTATATTGGGACAACTAACAAATTTAAATTCTTAGAAATAGTATTATCCAACGGATCAAATCAATCCGTATCTCATAAATGATTAATATAGTCACCTAGATCTTTATACACAAAAACTTTTATAAAAAGAAAATTTTATTGCACAATAATAATTCATACTATTAGTTTTAATACTTACTTTTTTATTTTGGTATTTTGATAATATTAGGATTTAGATTTTGATATAAAATAAAAATATTAAATGTAACTACATATTTCTTATTTGTTTATCATTAAAAAATTTAAAATATAACCGTAAGGTTCCAAAAAGAATAGTAAGCTTCCAAAAGTTGTGTACAAAAGTATATACATGCTTTGATTGTATCACTCACAAGTCACAGCGTATTCATAAAATAACAATATACTTGATTCTGACATGTGTAGTTCCCAAAATTATTTATAATTTATGTTTTTAAATTACAATTAAATGATTAATGATTATTGATGATAATTTTCAAACTTTAGTTCGTGCTAGATTGTATTTATTGATTTCTGTTTAATTCCGGTTCACTTGTGAATTTTTGTTTTTGATTCACAAAATATATTAATAGTTTGGTTATTTATGAATTGAGGTTTGGTTTGAGTTTTGTTAATTTAGTTTTTAATTTTGAAATATTTCAGAAAATATATGAAATGTTATCTAACTTAATTAGAATATCTTTCAATATCTTTATTTTTTTATTTGAATATCAAAACCTTTGAATTTTTTTCAGATTTTTATAGAATTTATTTCTGAAAATTAAATAATTAAAAAACTAATTATCATAAAATATAATTAGAGAATAAAATTAATTTAGTTTTCATTTACAAGCTAAAACTACAATTGTATATAAATTTAATTATATTTAATGAGAATAAAACGGAGTAATGTTCTTAGTCATAAATATAGGAGCATTTATAATATTGAAGTAAATTAAAAGGATTTTAAAAAGATATCATATTTTAATTGTATTGATATATATATTCTATTGAGATATGAATGATCCCAAAACTTAAATGAAAACATTGATTAATAGATAAAAAATAAAACTCTATTTTAATAGATTAGATAACTAGAATTAGCAATGATTTTTATGAATAAACAAAAAATATAGCATATGAAAAAATAATTTGGTTAAGGGCCGCTTCCATCCATTTTCCAAGAGAAAGACACTATTAGACAACAAAAGGTTTTTTCTTTTGAAAAAATTGCTAAAACGGAATAGAAAAAGAAATACATTGTCTCTTTGCCATCAATTCATTTTTGGCCAGATTTGGATTTAAATACCCTTGAGTAATGTTAAAAATTCATATCAGTTATTTTAACAGTCAGAAAATATGATAAAATATACAAAATGTATATAAACAAGAGAAAATCATATGAAAAATAATTTGGTATACCAAATGTTAGTAAAACACATTTCATATGTTGATCTACCGATGGTAGAAAACATTATCTACTGTCTATGAGCATGTATAATACATATTCAGATAACTACATTAATATCTGATACTGACAGGATGTTAAATCGTGCAATAGCTATAATTCTAGTACCGTAGAATGAACCAGCTACCATTTCATTTATTTCTAAACTACGGTAGATTTGATAAACTATTGTTTACAATATATCTACAAAGATGAAATGATAAAATCTTCTATGTATCAATTCTTTAGAGTAATAGAATTACTTAATCTACGGATATACTTTCTCCTACCACAGAAGGTTTACAAAAACTACCTTTTTCTCTACATTCTACAGACAACATAATGTATATTCTGCCAGTTTCGAAATATATACTTTCCTAAAATATCTCCAAAAAATGTTAAGAAAATATATGCTAAATCTAATTTCCACTAAATTTTTGTGTTTCCTAAATATTTTTTTTTTTAAATGTGGTCTTCTTCTTCATCTCTCACGTTCTTGAAAAAAAAAATTTAACCACTCAAAAAATTTGAAACTCATGTTAAAGAAGATGCATATCTATGCCTCTTGTGGGGTGTGGAAATTTGATCCCCTTAAAGATGGGGATTTGTGGTTGATAAGCAAAAACGAGGAAGACTACTGGTTGTGGATTTGACTAGTTCCTTTGAAGATATAAGAATTATGGTTTTTGAGGATTTTGGAGTTAACCAAAATGTTGTCGAGCTTGAGTTAAGCTACTTACCTGTGGAGTTAATCAGTTCTATAGACTGTCCCCTAATTATCATTGAGAATGATTGGCAAATCAAAAAATCGGTCACGATAGAATCAATGGCTAAAAGTTTCCGTAAAAATAAAAATACGTTTTATAAAACTCAATAATTTGTTTTATAAAACTCAATAAGTCGTTTTATAAAACTCGAGAAGTCATTTTATAAAACTCGAGAAGTCGTTTATAAAACAAGAGAAGTCGCTTTATAAACTCGAGAAGTCGTTTTATAAAACTCGAGAAGTCGTTTTATAAAACTCGAGAAGTCGTTTTATAAACTCGAGAAGTCGTTTTATAAAACTCGAGAAGTCTTTTTATAAATCTCAAGAAGTCGTTTTATAAAACTTGAGAAGTCGTTATATAAACTTGAGAAGTCGTTTTATAAAACTCGAGAAGTCGTTTTATAAAACTCGAGAAGTCATTTTATAAACCTCAAGAAGTCGTTTTATAAAACTCGAGAAGTCGTTTTATAAAATTAAAAGAAATTTCCAAACAAAGGAAATCCGCGGAAAACTCAGAAATCGTTATCTCGGAAGAAATAAACAAACGCCGATTACACGATCGTCCGAGTTAAGCACAAAACCGCGAAAAACCGCATCCGCCGTAAATCGCGAGCTAGTCACATCACGGATAGCTCGCCGCGGCGAGCTTCCCCGATAGCTCACCGTACGGCGAGATACGAGCTCCCCGATAGCTCGCCGTATGGCGAGCTACGAGCCTCCCCGATAGCTACCCGTACGGCGAGCTACGAGCTCCCCAATAGCTCGCCATACGGCGAGCTACGAGCCTCCCCCATAACTCGCCGTACGGCGAGCTACGAGCCTCTCTGATAGCTCGCCGTACGGCGAGCTACGAGCTTCCCGATAGCTCGCCGTACGGCGAGCTACGAGCTTCCCCGATAGCTCACCGTACGGCGAGCTACGAGATCCCCAATAGCTCGCCGTACGGTGAGCTACGAGCCTCCCCCATAGCTTGCTGTACGGCGAGCTACGAGCCTCTCCGATAGCTTGCCGTACGGCAAGCTACGAGCTTCCCCGATAGCCCGCCGTAAGGCGAACTACGAGCTTCCCAGATAACTCGTCGTACGGTGAGCTGGACCGGTCCGGTTCGGTTTGTCGTACGTCGAGCTGACCATCCCGAGACTTAATCTCCCACATCCTCGATTCAAGGCATACGTCCTTCAGCACGATCATGTTCCGAACCACGGTCGAAATGTCTCTCGTTTCGTCTCGATCTGTCTTACCATTCGAGTTTTACGATAAAAACCGTAAAACCTTGTTTTCTCGAAAGAACTCAAGGAAATCGTATAAAACGGCAACGGTTAAACGAAACACCAAACATTGCCTAAACTATACGATTTACTCGAGGTTTTTCGTGAGAAATCGTAAAAAACACGTTTTTAATAAAAACGTCGAGTGAATCGAAGAAAACGGCAACAATCAACTGAAACATCAAACATTGCCAAACTTTACGATTAACTCGAGAAACTTATTTAAAAACAGCATCGTATCAGGAAATGATTTCATCTAAGGTCGTGAAACGGTTTTATCGCAAAACGGTTTTTAAAGTCCTAAAACGCGATAAAGGCCTGTCTCGCAACTTTAACAAAATCTAACCCGAGGATACGACGACGTTTTGACGATTTACTCGCAGAATGAAGATAAATGTCAAATTTGAAGATAAATGTCAAGTTTGAAGATAAATAGAAGATTTCCGCGGGTAAAAAGGAAAGATAAAGATAAATGGAAGATTCTCGATAAACTCGAATCTGGGCGAAATGGAAGGACCAAACCGCCAAGGAAGGGAGTATATAACCAAGAGGCATAGCATAGAAGCAAGGGACGAATTTTAGAGCTCTCCTCTGAGACTTTTACAACTTTTCTAGACTTAGAATTTTCCGCACTTAGAAACTTAGGCTTTTTTCTCAACAAGTTCGGTTTCTATGACTGGCGCTCAATTACTAGAGAATTCGCCCAGGCAGTTCGATCTCTGGTCCAGCTCTATCAACTGAACTACGTTCGACTTGATCCTCGAAAGGGGTACGTTGACAGCCTTTCATAAGGTTCAGTCCGAAATCAATCAAATCCTTTTTCTTATCTTTTTCCGTCTTTTGTTATCGAGCTGCGACTCGGCTAGGTTTAAGGTTTTTATATTGATAACTCGCTGATGGCCCTGCGGCCAAAGCCTTTGTAAACCCTTGTAATGATCGCAACGCTCTTACGCGAAATCGAAATAAGATCTACTTTTTCTATAAATTTGTTTTATTACGTTTTTCATATTTTTCCGAATTTATTTGGTTACTTGTCGTTGGCTTTCGCAGAGATCCGGTTCCTCTGGAAAATTAGGGTTTTTCTAAGTTTCCTTATTTTACGGAAATCGACAGTAGGTGAATTTCGGTTCCCACAGTTATGTGTATCTACTTCACCTATCAATGGAAACAGCGACAACATTGAGCTTGATAAGGAGGATTCTAACTCGCGTTTCAGTGAGAAAGGTGAACCTTCCTCGTTTTCACCTCGAGATGACATAGGTAGTTCATCTGAGTCGAGTAAAGATGTTGAAGACAATGGAAACTCGAACGACTGGGAAGAAGATGCTGGTGTCGAGCTAATCGGAAGACGATAGTGGAAAAAGTGTTCGATTTTCTTTGATTGATGTTGTGAAGAGGGGTCAAACGTTTAAACACAAATCGAAGTTGAAAGCAGTATTGGAAATGTCAGCAATGATGAATAACTTCGATTACAAAGTTGTGAAATCGGATACAAAACTTTGGTACATCCGATGCATTGAAAACAAGTGTAAGAGGAGTGTTCGTGCTGAGGGGTTATCAGGATCCACATATTTCATCATCAAAAAATATGTGGCG
Organism: Eruca vesicaria subsp. sativa; assembly: GCA_932364175.1. Classification (NCBI taxonomy): domain Eukaryota; kingdom Viridiplantae; phylum Streptophyta; class Magnoliopsida; order Brassicales; family Brassicaceae; genus Eruca; species Eruca vesicaria. Next base: position 151,644 of record CAKOAT010102933.1, on the reverse strand, counting down.
GATCATACATGTGCTGCGTCAAGTATGAATAACGGTGGTCGGACAGCTTCTGCAAAAAACTATTGAGAGTCTAATAATGCATAGGTATGATGGTGTCAAAGTCCCAAAACTAATGATATCATACAGGTTATGAGAATGGATCATGGATGCGAGATATATAAATCATTCGCTTGGGATGCTCGTGAGTATGTAATTAATATGGTTAGAAGTATTCCCGAGCATAGCTTTGGAAAAATTCCGAAATAGTTGCACATGCTGAAAGAAGCTAATCCAGGAACACACACCGTTTATGAAACCAATGTTGATGGTAAATTCAGATTTCTCTTCGTTTCGTTTGGGCAATCAGTATGAGGATATCACACCGCAATGCGAAAAGTTGTTGTTGTTGATGTGACATTTTTGAAGAGCAAATACAAAGGGGTATTACTTGTTGCGATGGCTTTAGATGGAAACTCCAACTTGTATCCTATTGCATTTGCGGTTCTCAAGAAAATGATCGTTCATGGGATTGGTTTTTCAGACAACTAAAGGTTGTTGTTCTGGACGAGCCTTCTCTTGCTTTTGTGTCGGACTGAAATAGCTCACTTTGTAAGGGGCTTGAGAATGTGTATCCTCTTTCTCAACATGAAATTTGCATTCACCATTTGTTAAATAATGTAGCCACAGATTACAAAGGAAAGGGAGTGGTTGGATTGATTGCAAAAGCTTCTAAAGCTTATAGAATTGTCGATTTTTAGAAGCTCTTCCAAGTTGTGTTTAATATTAGTCCTGCCATTGGGAGCTATCTAACAAAAGAAGATGTTTCAAAGTGGGCTCGCTGTCAGTTTCCAGGCTTCAGGTATGACCTCAGAACCACAAACCCGGCTAAATCAATAAACTCTGCTTTGCGTTCACCATAAGAGTATCCACTCATTCCTTTGTTAGATAGCATCAGATAAATCCTTACCCGTTGGTTCTTCGAACGTCGCACAAAAAGCAGGAAGAACACAAAACCTCTAACTATTGCCATCGACAAAAAGATAGGTAGACGTATTAGCAAGGGTAAAACATTTCTTGTCCATCCAGTTAACGAACATTGTTTTTTGGTTCGTGGAGATACAATTGATTGCCTGGTTGATTTGGATAGAAAAACATGCTCATGTGGGAAATATGTACTACTGAAAATTCTATGTAGACACGCTATCAAGGCTGGTTTAAGTGTTGGCCGAGCCCCATGTTCACTAACAGATGACATGTACACAAATTCCACTTGGAGAACAGCTTATCGAGAAACTATCAATCCAATAGGTGTTCCTGATGATAGTTGGGTTGTTCCAAATAATATTCAGAATGCTAATGTGCTACCTCCTGAAGTAAGAAGAGGAGCATGAAGAAGAAGAAAACGCAGATATGAGACAGCTGAAGATAAGATTCGTTCATGATAAGAAAAAAAGAGGCACCAGTGCAGTCGATGTGGCGGAAAGAATTATAACAAGGCTACATGTGACAGTGCTATTTAGTGATTTACTTATTTTTCTTGCTTCTGAATTTTCTTGTTTTTCATTATGGTGTTGGTTACTTGATTTACTTGTTTTTCTTGCTTCTGGATTCTCTTGTTCTTGGAAATGGTTTACTTAATTTTCTCAATCATTTATTGTTCAACAATAAGTTGTAAACTGAAGCTGATTAATATATGTTTCTCTGCAACGGTTACTCTTTAATAAATATGATGTAAACTGAAGTTTTCTTTGAAACACAGAAATCAAACAATAAGTCAAATAATGAAAACAGTTCTGCAACTGCAAGCTCAGACAACAATGAAAACAATCAGCCAACGATTGCAAAAAAGAAGCCAAATAATGAAAACAATTCGCAAATGTAAGCTCAGACAACAAACAACCAATAACTAGAACATGGTCAGACAGTAAAAGAAGTCCATATTCCTACGATTTCTCCTACAACAACCATAGCCACTGTCACAATCTTTAGCTTCTGTTTCATCTCCTGTGCAACTCTAGCCATTTCCAAGTTGACCGTCTCTTTGAGCTTTTCAGACATCTCAAGCTCAACTCTAACCATCTCGGACTCCACCTTCTCCATAACCCTTCTTCCAACTTCGTAATCCCTTCAACAACCCTCTCATGTTTCGCATCCACCATCTGTATCTCGTCAATCAAAGCTTCATCAATCCATTTAAATATATGATTCTCTGTTTTTCTCTGTCGCAAAAGAAACAAAAATCTAAGTGGTTGAGTATGGTTTAAACTGCAGCACGAAATCGAAACATGAACTTACATCTAATGCGATTTTACATCGGTAGAATCGTCGATACCTATTCTCCGCCGTCGATGAACCAAAAGTGGTTATGCCCTCGCCACACCAACATATTGTACCATGATTAGAGACTCGAGGAAAACGAGCAGAAGAAAAACACGAACTGGTCATTGTGATTTTGATTCTAGATTCCCAGGATTCGCCGATAAAGAACCCTAATCCCCTTTTCTCTCTACTTTACTTTATCAACTTTCGATAAATGAAAATAAAATCACGTGTTGGGGGGTGTGTGGATCCGGGTTTAGGGCTGGGTTTTGGGTGGGCCTAGTGGATATAAACCGTAAATGGTTATACTGAATAACACTTATATTGGCTGCTAAAGTACTACACTCTAATACACTAACATCGACATCTAAGAACTATATGAAGACACAATTGAAAACTACTAATTGTGTAATTTAATAAACAAAAGCTAATTTAGGATTTAGGGTATAATTCATAGCTACTTTATGGTTTAGGGTATGAATCCAAGCTAATTTGGATTTAGGGTATGATTCATAGCTACTTTGGAGTGTAGGGTATGAACCCTATCTCTTATAGGGTTTAGGGTATGATTCATAGCTACTTTAGGGTTTAGGGTATGAACAATATATGTTTTAGGATTTAGAGTAACTCTATGTGATTTAGTTCTTGAAATTAATTCAAAAAAACATTAAGTAGTAGCAAGGAAACAAATCCATAACAATAAGAGTAATCTAAAAATCCAAAAACCATGTCCAACATGTCAAACCCAGAGATAAAACAACTAGAAATCTAACATCATCAAGCAACAAATCATTAATTCAAAGCGATAATTTTCCTTGGGCACGCTTAGGAGGATTAAATGTGAACATTCTAAACTGCAAGACCTCATCATTTGCTGCTTCCCATAGATCATTCGCTATCTTAAGCCGGGTTTCTTTGATGTTCTCGTCATTGACCAAAGACAAATCTAAGCCAAGTACATGGCACTCTATGAACTTCAGAGTATAATCACCACAATCATTACCGCTCTTGTTTAGCGCAGGCATCGGGACGTATAACACATCATACTGTTTGACATTGAAATCTTTCTTCTTATCTGAAGCCTGAACAGCCTTGACAATTCTTGGAATTATGATGGAGAATGCTTCCACACTCTTGGTGTTTTTCCTACCCCTACAGTCAAAGACTTCAACTATCCGGTTCACAAGATTAACGCAGATTGCTATTTGGTTGATCCAAATCGGGATGTAGAGACGATCGATATCAACATCCCACACTGAACCTGTGCTTCCATGATATGGAAGATCAGCTCTTCCTTCCGTACTCGAGAAGATTGTCATTGATTTTGTACCCTCTCTTCTTCCCTTGAAATATGCCGTTGGCCGTGATGATCTGATTACTAAACAAACAGTCCATAAATGCCACTCGTTTTGCCTTCCATCGACCCAATGTTTTTTTTTTCCGAAACAAATACATCATGGCGTCTATGTCATGAAAACCAAGCACAAGACAAAAAACGAAACGAATAAGAACCAACAAGACAACCTAATAATTGTTAGATAAACTTACATAGTTCTTCAGCCACTCATTAGGCCCCATTATACGAGAACATGACACTTCGTCAAATGTGGATGGCCCAATCTCAATCTTACTACAAATAGGAAGAACTAGTGTGAGAATATGACAATTTAACTGAGAAGAACAAAAACAAGTAAATATTACTTACTTGGGGCTCAAGGACCATTCATTTAGTTGGGACCATTTTTCTTCTGGAACAAAAACCAATGTGTAGTCACTGTCTTGGGAACGGACTTTTGGGTCATCAATATCGCTCAAGAAAGGTTGCTTGAAGATTTTTGGCCGGGAAGAAGTCAAAGGCGTGACAAAATCTTGAGATGGATCAAAACCGTACACTTTTGACTCTTGTGTAAGTGTACCCATTATCTTTTGTAGGTGCTCTTGATCCCTAAATTGACGTCTAATTTGTCAAATAAGCTTCCAAACACATCAGACAAATCTGCATCCAGATTATAAAACACAAAACATGACATTAACATTACTGAAACCATATATATCACACATTAAAAACATAAAATTTCAGTACATCATCCATACATCAGTATTACAAACCGTCAACAAAAAAGCATCATTCTTACATCAATATTACAAACATGAAACAAGTCATCATTCTTCCACATATTACAAACAACAACAAAAAACAGCATCATTACATCCACATAGATCTATTTCTTGTTTACCTTTGTCTGAGACCTTGCCTTAGCAGCACTTGCAAGACCACCACCAATGTGAGAATGAGCCGGAGCTGCACTGCGAGAAGTAGCAGGACCTCCACTGCGACCTTTGCGTTGACGAGCAGAAGCAGGAACACTAGTGTCAGTAGTCACCAAAGTAGGAGTAGGAGTAGGAGCAGGAGTACGAGTGTCAGTAGTCAACGGAGTAGGAGTATGAATAGGAACAGAAGCACGAGTAAAATTCGAAGTAGGAGCCTTAGTAAAAACCGGAGAAGTAGTAGGAATTTCAGTTGAAGCCGGAGCAGCACCATAAATCTGACATGAAAGGACCTTCTCCTCTAATTTTGCAAAGCGGTCTTCAATTATGTCACGTACCTCAAGCGCCAAGGACGTGAAGAAGACTTAAACATGTCCTGGATATAGGTCTTCATTTCCTTTTCAAGATCTCTATATTTATCGGTTGATCTTTGGCAAAGTAACCTCTTCTTCCTTGACTCGACACCAGTATCCTGAAACTTGTTATTTCTCTTCTTTGCAGGAGACACAGGGGTGGTTGATATTTCTTCATCAATTTCAGTCGCACTTGTTTCTTTAACCGCTGCTTCATCCACTTCTTCATCTGAACTATCTTCCTCAGAACTGTACGGAAATGCTTGTACTGATTTCTGATAAGCCCAAACATGCTTACTCTAGTCATACTTATTTTGCTGCATGTCAATGATCAGATCAACTCTTTCATCCATCATCTCAGAGGCTCGATCAAACTCAGCATCACTAATCACGTCTTTGAATATATAAACACCTCTCCCTATAAAACATAAACAATTAAACAAAAGTTAGACACAAAAAATAAGAACTGAGAATATCAACCATATCAAATAAAGGAAACAGAACTTACGGTGGATCTAAAATTAGACTCCATGCTAATAATATCCTCATACGAAATCTTAGCAGATCCTTTCCAATTCTTTCACCTCATGCTAGTTACGCTTGTCTGAGTTTCTGACCCAAAAGAGACCCAATGTCTGGAATAGCCTCCATCAACCAAATCTGAAGTGCATATGAGAATCCATCTACGACATAACTATTCTGCGTTTTCACTTTATCCCTAGCATCGATAATGGAACTCACCAGGGCATCAAAAGAGTGAAGACCCCACGGATATTTCTCATCTTCTCGAAATCCATCACCAGCTTGATGTTCTTGTGTGGGATCCACACGTTCTCATCCTTCGCCATAACTATACCAGCAATCACACTCAAGTACACCATCCTCAGCCTATCAACAAGAGACCAAGTGTTACAAGATTTCAGATGCACTTTCCTGATTTGTTGTAGGGAAATATTTTTCCTATCCTTACCAACGTACTTCAAAACCCTTTATCATGTACCCAGTCATCAATCTCCAAGTCAGGCTCGTCTTTATATTTGAGACCTGTGATCGCAAAGAATTCTTGCATTGAAAATCTGAGAGGCCTCTTAGCATAATTGAACCACAACTCATGACGCTTTGCCGTTAGAATCTGCTTACAAACGAAGCTGTGGATTGCTCTCCCAGAAAACTTAAGCTTGTGTTCATAAATGGCCATAACCTGAGCAAATAGCGGATCGCCCAACACTCCCTTGTACTCATCGTTAATGTTCTTCTCCACCTTCTTAAGAATGGAAATTCGACAACTGTTGTTGATCTTCTAAACTTGTGTTTCAGTTCCCTCTTTGAATAGGCATTTAGGCAACGGATCCATCGTCATACTTGTGAAACAATCAAACAATACAATTACCACATGCTCTATTCATACTAATATAACTCATAAATCAGACATGTTAGTCAAAACAAAACAAAGACAATTATGCAAAAACCAGACCACATACCATTCTTACATCATTGTCACGAAATAAAAGTGAGATAACAACTTGGTGACCACAAAACATCAAAATTATGAAACTCTAATATCATATAAGCAATAATCAAAACCTACTACATTCAAATAATGATTAAAAACCTACACCGGCGGAGTCCAAGAGAGGAGAAGGAACACCGGAGCTGGCGAAGTAAAGCAGCGTCGAGATGTATTGCAGGTGAATCGTCTCCGATTTGCTCTCTATACTCGAACGACGGAGAGAGGTGTAAATTAGGAATTAGATTTCGATTTGAGGCTAAATGGAGTCAAAAATCCTTTTATTTAATGAACTAATTTAAAAAAAAAACAATTACAAAATATTAAAAAAGATATGGTTAGATTTATATCAGGGGTTAATCTGGTTTACACAAAAAAATGGTAGTGGGACAATTTGATGTTCAATATATGGTATAGGGACAATGTATTAGTTTATTTATTCTATATTTACAGTTTTCCCTTTTTTTCTTGATAAATCCAGGGTACGAAGACAACACAAGGTTTCAGTGCTATTTTACCAATTATTTTCAATTTAATTACTAACTAGTGGGATTACTCTGCAAACAATATATCCAAATCATTTGTACCTTTAAAATTTTTAGAATATATTGGCACATTGGTTAAATTGTATGTGAACAAAAATGTCTTTTTATTACTATTAGCATTTTTTTGTTTGATTGTTTTGTTGTTGTTGATAATACCTTTGGTTCCTCGACATTATTGTTTATGAATGGGACTAAAAAAAGAACTTGACAATCTTGAGTGATCCAAACCTCGATACTGTGGTGGAGGATGCGAGAATTTGCCTTGCAACAACCAAACTGATGCAGCACATCCTTACCTCCACACCGTATCGACCGTTGCCTTCTAGCTATGGAGGGGAACGTGTTCACTCTTGATTCTCTAGTTATGATTTTATTAAGTTAGTTGGCTTTTCTTAATTATCTTAGGACTTCATATTTATCGTTTGTAAAGCAGTCATCTTTATCTGCTAAGTTTTAGGATCTCTTTCATGTATTTATACGATCTTGTAACGTGAGTTGAGATCACGCTTTTATCATTAATCTAAAGAACTTTCAAGTTCATCTCTTCTCTTGATTTCGGCATTCTTGTTTGAATCAACAATCTCAGAGCTTATCGTTGTTCAGGTATTCCTCAGACTAAACGAACTTCGTCTTTTACTAACTTGAGCTACGCCAGTTTTGCTATCAGAGCAAGGAACGTTTTTCCGACCTAAAATTTTTTTTTCTGATTCTTTCGACAGTAGTGATAGCTCCACGACGCAACAACACTAATGATGCACCGTTGAAAAATTGGGAAGAATTGCGTTCTATGCTTCGTGCTATGCAAGAGGACCTTCATGCAACAATTTAAAACTCTCTTCGTGAAGTAACATAGGCGTTGTATGCACGTGACCAAGAGAGGGGTCATGTTGTCGCCATGATAGGGATCGCGATCATGAGAGGGAGCGTTTACATGCTGATTCTGAGGATGGATCAACCGACGTGGAAGATAACCCTTTCGCCAGTGAGATGCATCGTCAAAAACAGAAGGGTGTTCGTCCTATTCATGACCGTGAAGACAGAAGATGGGAGTTGGGATTTAAGCTGGATATTCCAGAATTTCACGGCAGCGTCCGTGGTGAGGAACTTCTGGATTGGCTTGTCCCGGTTCAGAAGATGTTGGAATTCAAGCGAGTTCCAGAAGACAGAAAAGTAGCACTGGTGGCTACTAAGTTTCGGGGAAAAGCACCTTCTTGGTGGTTGCAAATCAAAGCCGCACGTGCTCGAGCTGGTAAATCTCCTATCAGTACATGGGCTAAGCTGGAAAAGGTGCTCCGGAGTGCTTTCCTTCCCTATAATTTCGATCGCACCATGTTCACAAGACTGCAGAACCTGCAACAAGGATCGCGCTCCGTTTATGATTATGCAGAAGAGTTTACGTTGCTCCTCACTCGCAATGAGATTTTAGACAGTGAAGTGCAGTTGGTGTCACAGTTTATCGGGGGTTTACGACCTCAGTTACAAACTGCAATGTCGCAGTTCGATCCATTGACTATCGCAGAAGCCCATCGCATAGCAGTGGCGTTTGAGGCTCAATTTAAGTCAGCAACTTCAACTTGGAACCCAGCTGGACGAGCTAGAACAATGCAAGCGTTTGTGGATTCGAGTCATGTGGGAGGTCAGGCGAAAGAACCAGGAGACTCACAAGAAACAAATATGCAGACGGCAACCAAAGCTCCAGGAACAACAGAAGAGCTGCGACGCTCTACTCGTCCAAACGCGTCGAGATGTTTCACTTGTGGTGAAGCTGGACATAGGTAAACCGCATGCCCAAACGCAACACAGAGGGGTCTTCTTGCTGATGACGTTAAATGGGATGATGATGGGACATACAATCAGGAAAACCTCATTGACCAGATCGTAGATGATCACAACGAAGGTGACCAAGGTACACTTTTGATGCTGAGGCGTGTGTGTCTTTCTCCGATGCGCCAGGATGATCAGCCGTGGCTACGTACTAATATTTTCACATCGACGTGCACTGTGAAGGGAAAGATTTGCCGATTCGTTATTGACTCAGGGAGTTGCCGTAATGTCATTTCAGAAGACGCAGTTAACAAGCTCGGGTTGAGGCGTTCTGATCATCCAGCTCCTTACAAGCTAGTATGGCTTAAAGAGGGATCTGCAATTCGAGTAACTTGTCGTGTCCTGGTCTCTTTGTCTATTGGAGCTCATTACAAGGACAAAATTTACTGCGATGTGGTTCCAATGGACGCCAGTCACATATTATTGGGCAGACCTTGGCAGTATGACAGGATGTTTCTCATAGCGGCCGAAGCAACGTATACACTTTCTTCTTCAACAATCGCCAGGTTGTCTTGCTTCCTAATCAGGATCTACCACCAGAGACGCCACAAACAAAACCAGAAGTAGATCCACAGCTTCTGGAGGGTACGGGCTCAAGCAATACTGTACTCCTTTGCTCATATGCGACATTTACATAGGAACTGCAAACGTAGAAGTTTGATGTCGCTCTACTTGCAGTCAATGCAGCAACACTAGCAGCAACAACAGTGCACCCTGATATTGCACAACTTGTGTCTGACTTCGAGGACGTTTTCCCGCATGACTTACCCTTGGGGTTACCTCCTCTGCGAGACATACATCACCAGATAGACTTGGTACCGGGAGCAGCGCTACCAAATCGCCCTCACTACCGCATGAGCCCTGAGGAACACAAAAAAACTTTGCACGCTGGTTGAAGATCTACTCGCTAAGGGACATATACGTGAAAGCTTGAGCCCCTGCGCAGTTCCTGCCTTACTCATACCGAAGAAAGATGGGTCATGGAGGATGTGTGTTGACAGCAGGGCTATTAACAAAATCACAATGTGATACAGATTTCCTTTTCCACGATTGGATGATCTCCTTGATCAAATTGGATCAGCAGGCATATTTTCGAAACTGGATCTCAAGATTGGTTATCACCAGATTCGGATTCGCCTTGGGGATGAGTGGAAGACAGCGTTTAAGACGCGAGAAGGTTTGTTTGAGTGGCTGGTGATGCCTTTCGGGTTATCAAACGCACCTAGCACATTCATGCGCATCATGAATCAGGCCTTGCGGCCTTTCATTGGGAAATTCGTAGTCGTCTACTTCAATGATATTTTGGTCTTCAGCGAGTCCATGGAGGAGCATATCAGTCATTTACGACAAGTGCTGGTGGTGTTACGCCGCGAGAAGCTTTTTGTGGCTCACCAGAAATGTGAGTGGGGAGCTGACCAAGTGTTGTTTCTCGGCTATGTGGTCTCCAAGAATGGGTTATCAATGGACTTGAGCAAAGTGGAGGCGATTCACGCTTGGCCAGTTCCGAAGACAATCTCTGATATTGGCAGTTTCCATGGCCTTGCATCCTTTTATAGACGGTTTGTATCTCATTTCAGTTCGATCATGGCACCATTAACCGAGTGTATGAAGGGAAGTCAGTTTGTTTGGACTCACAAAGCTAGCGATGCTTTCGAACTTATCAAGCAGAAACTTACAACAGCTCCGGTACTCATTCTACCTGATTTCTCTTTGATGTTTGAGTTACAATGTGATGCTTCTAAGATGGGCATTGGTGCCGTACTCAGTCAAAATTCCCGTCCAGTGGCTTTCTTTAGCGAAAAGCTATCACAAGCACGTAGCCGTTATAGCACGTATAACGTTGAATTTTACGCTATTGTCCAGTCCATCTGTCATTGGAGGCACTATTTAGTGCATCGCGACTTTTTCCTCTTCACAGACCATGATGCGTTGAAACACCTAGATAGCCAAGTCAAAGTATTTGTGTGACACGCCAATTGGATTGCTTATTTACAGCAGTTTACGTTCACTATCAAGCACAAGTTGGGTAAACTAAATAGAGTTGCCGACGCTCTCAGCCGCAGACATGGACTTTTGACTACACTTCACACTTCAGTTGTCGGGTTTGCCTTTTTTTCTGACTTATATGAATCAGATCCTTTTTTGGGAAGGTATTGCAGGAGGTGATTATACAGACCACCTGAACCCATTTGTGTACGTATGCATGTATAGTATATGTTTTTGTTGTCTACATCTGTTGGAATAAAAATAAATTTGTTGTCTACATCTGTTGGAATAAAAATAAAAAACAGAAAGCTAATGAGACTGACCAAAAGAAACGGCCATTCTCTGAAGGTCCTTGGAGAACACGTCATTACCTTCAAGCGTGACAAAGTTCTCGTTCTTATTTTGGCTCCAAGGATCTGTCATGTTCGAAACATAGTACTCTGCCTCTGATTTGATGTAGATATGTTGAGAGTTTTGACTCTGCACAGTGCTTCCATTGAAGAACGGTGTGTTCATGTACTCTGACCATTTCATTTCTTCCAAGTTATGATTAGGTTTAACTAATGATGTAGCGAGTACATCGATTACTAGTATTTCCTTTTTATGATATAGGTTTTCTTTTAATTATTCATAATCTTTAAGTTAGTTTTCCTATTTAAGTTTAAGTTAATATTCCTATTTGGTGTTACCTTTAGGGTTATATAAAGAGAATGTATGTGTTCTCTTAATACTTGGTTTTTATAATATAAGTTCTGAGACTTACTTCTCTGCAAATCGCCTTTTGATTACAATCTTTGTAAGCTTGAGATCATAAGACGTCAAAGAACAATCTCGTGTTGATTGATTCTTTGCCTTGTCCTCACGCTAGCTGCAACAACTAACAAAGAAGAAGAGTTTGGAACTGACCATGAGAATCCGTCGTTGTCAAAGAAGTTCGAGGTGTTGTCTGTCTGAAACACATGATCACCTCCGGAGGCAGTGCTCAAGTTGTTGTCGGGAGCAAGACTAGTTGAAGGTGGCTTTACGCAAACCAGAGTCTGAAAGACATAACCAACCATGTTTCCTGAGCTAAACTGAGCCGGGATCATGGAGCAGAGAGGAGAAGAATCAGATGTAACAAATAGTCCAAGGTTGGACATACCTATTTATACTTAAAGATTCAGAGAAAATGGGTAAAGAGGGATGAGTCATTGATATGTGAGGAGTAAGTCGAAAGAGGAGATGAATTAAAAACGAAATGATGAACCGACATAGACACGCAATGTTACTCACGATGACTCGTCTCCCACAGATTTTCTGAACATCCGTTGATGTTGAACCTAATCAGATCTCATTGGAGAGCGAATCCTAAAAATTTTGTTGGCTTCACGTTCGAGAAGACACCTAATGGGCCAAGATTATATTAATTTTCAGTCCACTCTAAATGACTAATTAACTCGTGTATAGCTAATGAAAATGAGACGTTTTTGTAAAAGTGGACACATGGCGTGTTGAGAATCATCGATGACGTGGCAACACCAGGAGAATAGAAGTTCTCCTTTATATATATATATATACTAGGTGACTTTCTCGTGCTCATCCACGGGTATGAATATTTATAAAAAAAAATCTATAATAATTGACTGATATTTAGTTTTAGTTTTAAATCAATTTATATGTATAATTGATATTAATAATTATCATATTATTCTAATTATACATCTGACTTTGGATATATTATTGCCGGTTTAATTATTTTTGGATCAATAGTCGGTTTGGTAATCAATTTGGTATATTGGATAATACCTTTTTCGAATTCAGCTATAATATTTTTTATTCTAAATATAATAAAACTTTGATTAATTTTCTTATTTTCATTTCGATTGGTTATTGTCTTAGATATGTAAATATATTCTTAGATATGTATATACATTGTAGTTAAATTATGTATAACTTACTATATCTTGTGCTTAAAATGAAATAAATAATAAGCTGAAGTGTTTGATTCAAAATTACATAAGTGAATATAATGATAATATTTTGAAGTCTCATGCATATATATAAATTCTACAAAAGAATTAAATTGTAATTGGTTAATATTTTATTTTTATTTTTAATATGCTTTGAGTCGATCTCTTATTTATATGTATAAAATTAAATAGAATATTATTATTATTATTATTATTATAAAATTATATGTTCTTATTGTAGTTAGATGTTTAATTTTGGATATAAATTAGATTAGCCGAATCATTCATGTTGTGAGTATATTGAGTTAAACATATTTTTAAATTAAAATTGAAGTATAATTAGTTTTTATTTTAGTTAAGTGAAATCAAATTAGTTTTATTTATCGCTTAAATATACATGTATTTTCATAATATTTATCAAATTATATGTTGATTTCTAAAATAATATTAGAAAATAAAGTGTAACTGATAAATTTTTTGATGTTCATGAACATATACTTTTATTATTTTGAAAATATATTTTATGTTATTTAAAATATATATTAATGGGGGTATTACTATTTTGTGAACTTTCTTTTTTTAATAAAGTCATGTTATACACATATATTTTGGTTTTAAAATTTGTTAAAAAATTTGAGAAATATTTCCTTTTTATTATATATATTATTTACAAAAAGTAAAAATAAAATTAAATACAAAAAATAATAATAATCTTAAAATCTAACAATTAATTAAGGGTATCTATGTAATCAACCATCGCAAGAGTTAATGTGAGCGCGGCACGTAGGAAACCGACTTCTCAAATAATATTATAGATGAAAATTAAGTATAATTACTTTTTATTTTAGTTAAGTTTAAAAAAATAATTTTATTTATCGCTTAAATATACATGTATTTTCATAATATTTATTTTACTCCTTATTTTAGTTAAGTCAAATCAAATTAGTTTTATTTATCGCTTAAATATACATGTATTTTCATAATATTTATCAATTTATATGTTGATTTCTAAAAATATTAGAAAATAAAGTGCAACTGATAAATTTTTGGATGTTCATGAAATATATATTTTATGTTATTTAAAAATATATGTTAATGGGTGTATTACTATTTTGTGAATTTTCCTTTTTAAGAAAGTCATATTATACATATATATTTCGTTTTAAATTTTGTTTTTAAACTTTTAGAAATATTTCCTTTTTATTATATATGTTATTTGGAAAAATTTAAAAAGAAACTAAATAAAAATAATAATCTTAAAATCTAACAATTCATTAAGGGTATCTAGGTAATCAACCATCGTGAGAGTTAATATGAATGCGACATGTAGGAAACTGACTTCTCAAATAATATTATAGAGATATATAGACTAGTATAACCGCCCATGCTACACATGGGTTAATTTACTATTTTTAAAATTATTTGATCAATGTCATTATTTTCTTTCAGATAAATACTATTTAAAAACATTATATGAACTGCACAAAATAAAAAAATACAGTTAAAAGTAATTTATTTGAGACATTAATTTATAAAATGATTTCTTACAGAATGATAAGAATTATTTTGGTGTAAAATAAATTTAGATACTATTAATCTTATAATAGTAATTTCCTTGTATTTTACAGTTTAAATAATTCATTGACATTTTATGATAATTTACCTAATATCTTTTTTAAAAACACACATCTAAACAAAATTAACCCACTGTTTTTATCTTGATAGTTTGTTGAATTTATAATATTAAAATTCACAACTTTTTTTTTTATTTTTATTAAGCCATAATGAATTGTCCAGCAATACCTAATTAAATTTCAATTACAAAAAAATAGTTAAAACAGATTCACCTTTCTATCCAGAAATGCAAGGTCCCTAATATGTCCAAGAATATTTTTATCGTCGAATTCAATTGCTGTGATGAATAATGAAAAATTGTTGAGTCAGCAAAGGAAACATTAATCAATAAGTCATTTGTCTAAGAAAAAATAGATCAACCAAACAAAGAAAAGTTCTTAAGAGTGGAAAACAGGTAAACCTTTTTTGTTTGGCTAAAACTTGATTCTTGTCCCTTTAGCCCTTTTGACTCAACTGCAAATTCACTGCATGTGAGTGTAGTTATGGACTTTCCGTGAGAATAATCGTGATAAATAATAAAAGTTTGAATTTCTGCAAAAAATATATGAAGAATCGTAGATAACAAAAATGATAATGAAGATGATAAAAAGGGGACACAAAATTAAATTAGTAGATCACAATTTGTATAAGAACAAAATGGTTGAAATTGTGGTTATTCAACACTGAACGTGAATGTGATATTAGAGAAAAATTAGGTTGAAGTTGCTAAAAATTAGGGATGAGCAATTTTGTTTTAATCATTCAAAAAAAAAATATATATATATTTTCCATTCATTAAACTTTAATTTGTTGAGTGACTTGTGATTTAGTATATAAAAGATATATGCCTCGATTATTTTAAATCGTCCCCTTTTGAGTTGTATATATATATATATATATATATATGTATATAACAATGACGGTGGTATCATTTTTTAATATATTATTTATTTTATTATAATAATCTATTAATTATGTTGAATATATATATATTTAGTTCTTTTTTTGTCGGCTATATTTAGTTCTTAATAAAATAAATAAGTATTAGATGATATTTTATTATTAATTTATACACATTTATTATACATATTCCTAAATGTTAGGAAGATACATATTTTGAAGTTATTAATATTTTTTTAGTTTTAATAACTTAACTTATTTGGCTAATTATATTTAAATTTTTAGATTTATATTTATTAAAAGGCTTACATGAGAATTGTGCTATAAAATTAATTTTTTAATTATAATTTTATAATTAGTTCTTTATAAATAGGTAGCTGGAATATTGGTTTTACTAAGATATTTAAATTTTGATAAAAATAATAAATAAATCTAGTGGTATAAGGATGTACTTATTGAGGAAAATTAAGGGGTATTTCAAATTTGTATTTCAATTTAATAGTTTAGATTGATATGAATTTCATTGTATTTCTAATTTGAGGTTCTTTCTAATTTCATTAATATAGTGCTAGTATTATCTCCCGTGCACAAGCACATGCATTAATATTTTTTATATTTTTAATTATATAACATATATACAAATTTACTGTGAATATAAATGTTATTTTAAGAGTTATCAGTGATAGATTTGTTTTTTAAAAAAAAACTTATAAAAGCTCAATAAATCGAAATTGCATGTAAAATATTCATCTTAATTCAAAATCATTAAATATGAGAACTGAAGGAAAGCATATATCTAGCACAACTACAATTAAAATATTAAATATATTTTGTAGATAGTCTATGTGTTTTCCCTATTTTCTTTTATATATATATATATATATTATTTTATTTTTTTTGTTTCTTAATCCTGCTTTTTCTTTTGTTTTTTTCATTTTCATTTTTATTTTCATTTTCAGTGCTATATATTTATCCTGAAGTTTTTGTTTATGAGAAAATGCACAAAATTGTATGTATGAAATCCAAACCTGAAGTTAGATCTTGATCTAAAAGTAGACATGAGTACTTCTCGTTTCTTCTACCTTTTGAGTTTCTTAAGCCCCATTTTCTATATTCTTGTTATCACCACAATTTCGTTTTCCTTGAGGTGCTTCTGAAGTTGAACTTCTAACTTCCTTTCACCACAACAAAGAATAATGTGTCAGCAAATTAAAACTAATTTAGTCTATTTAAGAACATAATTGACTTAATTTATTATATTTACCTTGGCCCCATAGAAATACGTAGATGTTTCCAATATCTAGAAGAACCAAAAAAAATGTAAATAGGTTTAAGGGGAAAAAAAAATTTCATAAAGGAGTTAAAGAGAGTCAACTTTGCAGGAAGCTTACTAACCAGGATTTTAGTTAGGGAAAATTGAAAAATTAGGACATTATGCAACTTGGATTTGTCTCTATAAGACTTTTAGAAGATTTTTTGGGAAAATAGGATTTTCAAATCTGTTAATATCATAATACCCTTTAAATTAATCAATTAAGGGAAATTATAAATTTAAATTATAAATAAAACAAAACAAACAAAAAAAAAACAAGAATCGGGACACAAAGTACAAAGGGGAAATCGATAACCCTAATTTTGTTTTACATCATCTTCTCCGCCGAGCTCTCTCCCATGGCGATTCCGCCTTCTCTCTGACATAATTATGTGACAATTCAACACATATTCGTACACGAAGAACAAATTATGTATCAAGGTGACTCATGATTCAACACACCTGAGGATCAAAACTAATTCAAAGAGAAATATTTGGTTATCTAGGATCAGGATCGATCGATCTAAAATAGAGATCGATCGATCTATGATAGATTGATCGGTGAAGATCGACTGAACTGGACAAGGTCGATCAGTTTCTACTCCCTGCTTTTTTATGTTTTTGTTTAATCATCGAGATCGACCGTCGGGATCGAGCGACTCTTTCTGGGATCGATCGATCCCGTGAGGAAGAGAGAAAATCGTGGACAAAATATTCTCTAAGATATTTAGGAAACATCTTCAACCGAATATGGAAGTTTCCATATTTTGTGGATTACCTAGAATATGTATACTACCTAAGGCAGAACACAGTAGAAAAGGTGGGAAACGTATTTTTTCTCAAGCATCACATAAGGTAACATGCTGAATTGGTTATGGCAACAAAATCTGGATGAGGTATATCAATAAGTTATGGTTATAAATCGGTATCTAGCTTCACGTACACCAAATACATATGCCTTGATTATAACGTTGCTAATACTACCTTAGTTAGAATAGACAAGAAATGTTATATTACGTTTCATACCTCGGGTCTATCTAGCAAGAACACCCAGTATATGATTTCTAAACTGAGTAGGTAACCAGAACGAGTATTCTATCCGTAGCTAGAAGATAAAATAAAATATGATTTCACTTTTAAAAAATAAAAACTTAAACATATATGTTGTCATACTTATGTTTTCTAGCCTTCTCATATTTTTTTCTATTTTTCAAAATTAGTTTATTATTTTTTTCATTAATAAAGGGTAAAACAAGTCCAGAATTGCCAAAAGTATGAGAAGTCCTATATGGACAAATAAAAGTTCAAAGTGTTCCAATTTTCCAATTTTCCCTTTTAATTAATCTGTAAACTTTGCAGGAAGTTGTGCGATAGGAACTTTGTGCTTTTCTTTTTGTCTCTCAAAGATTATTGTTGCACAAATGTTTAGCAAGATATATAATTATAGACTGGAGTGTTGATACAATCGTCAGAAGTTAAAAATTAAAATTTCATTAGACTTTCAGAAAGAGAGAAAATCAGTAGAGATGTTATAAATAATAAGAAAAATGAACGTAGAAATTTCTTTGAATTTTTAGAGTCCTTGAAAAAGATAAACTGTTTTGAAGATCGTGAGGAGATCATGATGTAGCAGGAGATATAATAGGAATTTCAATTTATATCAAAAATAAATAGAATTATTAGTAAACAAACTGCTTTCTGCATTTAAAATTTATTTTTGTATTTTTGAAAATTATATAACAAATTCCATGTGTCAAAATTTTGTTGGTTAGTTGACTTGTGTTTTAATATATAAAAGATATTCATGGTGGGTTTGAAATTTTCTTTGCAGTAGTATGTGTTATCGTTCTTTGATTATGTAAACTGCTCTGTGTGGGCTTTAGTTATTGGTTCTTTCGGCTTCAGTTGTATGTTCCGTGGGCTTTAGTTTGTATCAATGATTTTCGATGAATGTATATTTTCGATGAAAAAAAATTAGTAATTTGACAAAGATGAGCATAAGAAATTAAAGATTAAAGTAAAAAAAGAAAAAAAAATATGTCTATAAAACCCAAAAATATGTCAGTCATCACTTCTGAGTTCTGGCCTTTTCTGTGCTTCAGGTTCTCTCTGCTATTGTAAAATCCAGTCTCTAAGTGGTCCTTTACAAAAATGATATCAATATATTGAAATTTTACATATATATATATGTGTACAGTTTTCCCTATCTCCCTATATAAACACCATTTATGGGAAAACGTGTGCAATAGTCATAAAAACTAGAAAGTGGAGGACAACCCACATTTTACCACTCCCCCCCCCCTCCAAAAAAAACAAATAATCAAAAGAAAGTAGACACGGTTAGTTGCTGTTTTAACTTTTCTTGACCAGTTACCATGTGAAAATGTCCATCAGAGCATAAAAAATAGATTAAACTCAAGAGGTAAATATTAAGTTAGATGGGTTTCCAACTTAAAACCAATTGGTAATAAGTGGAGTGACCCATCTATCTTATATATTACATAGAATCCCTTCCAACTTTCGAGGTAGGATTTGGTCCCTAATACGTCCCCTCGAGATGATGGCTATTTGGCATCAATCTCGGAATGTTCGGGTAAGGATCGGTGAGCCAACTTTGGGTTGGATCGATAAGGATCGGGTTGGATTGCGTTGATCGTGGGCTCTGATACCATATTAAGCTAGAAGGACTTCCAACTTAAAACCAATTGGTGATAAGTGGAGTGATTCATCTATCTTATATATTACATAGAATTCCTTCTAATAGTAAAAATGTAAAACTTTGTATATGAAGACTTTATCAAAAGACAACTTTGGATGTGAAGAGAGAAATTAAAATAAATTAATTAAAAATAATCAACGTTCACTAAACAAAATATCAGACAAAGCCCATAAAAAACACCAAAACATCCTTGGCCATCTAAGCTTGACTCTGTTTTCTCAGTCTAATCCAACAGAGTATCCTGCAGGAAATGATGTAGAGAAAGCTGGCACATAACAACTTATCAGCGGTGATTCAGCAAGTTAATGATGTCACAATCAATCAAGCTTCCAAACTTCAAAAGAAAAAGTAGAGGAATATTTAGAAGGTGAAAACGATATTCAAGAAAGAAACAATCTTGGATTGACTAATCACGAGTGTAGAAGACACAGTCTCTTACATATTTCAGAAGTTGGCTCATTTTTGCACGCATCTCCTGGAACCTTAAAACATTCTAACTTGTTGAAACTGATAGCTATAATCATATTTTACCATATGCATAACTTTCACCAACCTTAACAAAGAATAAAACAATCAAAAAACCAAAAGGCAGCCTGAAGAGGGAGAGATTCGAGTGATCTTTTCAGACGATATGCAAAAGTCTCTGTCAGACAGTACAGAATGTGCTGGCTACACTAAGAAAGAGAGCAAAAGAAAAAGAAACCTACGCACAGGTAAGGATATATTCCAAAAAAACGCAGAGGAACCAAACCACAGATATTGGCAAGCATAACATCTAATCAATCAGTCATGGTCTCTCACTCCCAACATTCCACATTCCAGTGCTTTTTAGTTCCTCGTTTTATCTTTTACGAAACTCGAAACTACCCAATAGAATAACACAATCATCAAGCATTATATCATCTCTCATTAATCAAATTAAGAATCATATAACAAAAACGCCGCCGTCGAGGGAGACATATTGTCGTAAGTAGGGTGGGCATAAGACGATTACTTGCTATTTTGCATGTACTTGCGATTTGACTTGCCTTATACGAATAATAAAATTTTTGACTTATACTTGACTTGTTTAAAATGAATACTTACTATTTCGAGTAATTGATCAAAAATAAATGACTTGCAAGTTATTTGCCTTACTCTATTACTTATTCTTTACGAGTACTTGTGAACTATTTACAGGGTTTTCGAAATATTTTAGAACTACTAACTAAATAATCTTCGGTTAGAAATAAACATGAAAGTTTGTTTTGTTTATTCTATTTAAATAACATGTAAATTACTTTAAACAAAATATTATTCATATTATAAAAAAGACAAATAAAAAAATGCATATTACGATATATAAACATTGTAATGCTCATGATAACAAGAACGTTTTCTAAATAAGTAACAAGTAATAACAAATTATATAACTAAATTTTTAATACTTGTTGCTATGTACTACCTGACTAGATAACGACGAATATTCAAAAATCAAGATTTGATACGAAATAAGTAACAAGTATAAGAAGAGTAGTGAATATTTGTGTCCAGTTCTAAATGCAAATAAAAGAAAAAACAAATATGAAAAACTAATTAATAGATCATGTAACAAATAACAAGTAATGGAACAAGTAACGGGGGGAAACGAGTCAAGTAAAAAAATAATAATGATACTTGATTTAGTCTTGAAAGTAAGGAAAATTTTTGCCTTGTCACTACAAGAAAACACGTCCTTTACTAGGACGGGTTTTCCTCGTTATTTCCTAGTAAATGGCCCTTTACTAGGAAATAACGAGGAAACGTGTTTCGTCGAAAGCCGTTCATCGTAAAGCCTATTTTCCTCGTAAAGGCCTAGCTAATTTACGAGGGAAGGTTTCCTCGTAAAGCCGTGAAAAAGATTTCCTCGTAAGCTCCACGTATACTTTCCTCGTAAGGGCATAGTAAACCATTTCCTCGTAAACTCGTAGTAGATACTTTACGAGGAGTTTGCTAGGAAAATTTACGAGGAATTTACTTCGAAACTTTTACGAGGATTTTACTTCGAAACAATTTTTTCCTATTAAAAAAAAATATTTATAAATTAAAATTATATATATTAAAAAAAATTTAAAAAATAAATAAAAAAATATTTATAAATAACTAAATAATATACAATTAATAAGTTTTAAAATTCATAATATACAATTAAAAACTAAAAAAAACTAAAAAGGATGCTGGTCTTGAAATTGGTTCACGAAGTCGTCTCCAGGGTCGTTGGATGCCGGCTGTGACTGAGATGGTGGAGGCTCTTGGGATGGAAGGGCTCCGCTTTCCCGTCTCTGACGCAACACTTCCGCCAGTTGCGGGTTTGTTAGCGCCACAACGTCAAGGATATCCGTGAGCGTACGCACATGAGACTGCGTCGCCTGCAACTCCGTCCGCAGCTGCGCATTGTCATCGGCTTGTTGGTGAACATAAGCCGATGTCGCTGCCGGGACATCGTTAACCGAGCCAATCCCGATAACACGGCCCTTTTTCCTCGGAACGACCTGTAAATTAAAATATTAATAACCGAAGCAATAAAATT
>CAKOAT010102933.1:40536-123088 GCA_932364175.1 Eruca vesicaria subsp. sativa | reverse complement strand
AAGACTATATACCAATTTCTGAATCTGATAATAAGATTCAGCAGACACATTGTCTTCTGGCAAATACTCTTTAAACAAGTCTGCCCATGCATCCATACAATTTTCAGGTAGATTGTGATCGGTTTTAATACTCATCATTCTAGCAGCCAACGACAATTTAGATAGACCTTCTCTACAACCACTGTAAATTGGCTCATTTCCAGCTTCTAACATTTCGTAAAACTTTTTTGCATCTAAGTTAGGTTCTTCAACTTCATCATCATCATGAGTTACAAATGCATCACCTACCATATCATGAACCCTATCACAATCTACCATTTTTTCCTCTTGGTGATGATCATAGCTATAACTACTGCTACCTTCATTACGCAAATGCTCAACCGGTAATTCAATCTGATTACTACTGCTACCTTCATTCCTACAACTACCATCTTCTACATGTTGATACCAAATATAATAATATGGCATGAAACCTCTATTTATTAAATGCTTCCAAACATTTTCACGAGGGCCTAATTTGTTATTGCAGCATTTCCGACAAGGGCAGAACATCTTACCACTTTCCTGCGTGAGTGGTGTAGAATCTGCTTGATGCATGAACGTCTCCAACCCTTCAAGAAATTCGTTCGTCACCCTCCCGTTATTATCTCTGTGTGAATACATCCACTGCCGCAACTCGAAAATATTTCCCGGACCGGACATTTTTTTTGTGTTTGATCAAGCTTATATCTGATTTTTTTTTTGTGTGTTTCAAATGAATCACATAAGGTGGTATTTATAGAAATTTTCGAATCTGAGCATTTACTAGGAAATTGCTAGGAAAAGTAGGTACAAAACATGTGTTTTATTTAAATTCGATATTTCCTATCTATTTCCTCCTAATTCCGTAGTAAGAAACTGTTTCTTCCTAATTTCGTAGTAATATTTTACTACGCCTTTACGAGGAAAGTCTTTACTACGGCTTTACGAGGAAAAATATTTTTTCCTCGTAAGATCCTCGTAAATTTACTAAGGTCTTACGAGGAAAGTATTTTCTCGTAAGTTTTCGAGGAGCTTACGAGGAAATTTGCTTTCCCCGTAAGATCCTAGTAAATGCTTAGTAACTTTACGAGGAAGAATTTTCCTAGTAAAATTTCCTAGTAAATGGTTAGTTTTCTTGTAGTGTGTTACTTGATTTGACAACACCGAATACTTGAATTTTCAAAGTGGGTACGAATCAAGTACCGAGTTTAAGGTGAATAACGGGTAATGATGCCCAGTCCTAGTCGTAAGAGATTATTTGGCAATGTGGGAATGACGACGTTTACTGGATAAAAGAGTAAGAATTGTCAATGGAGTGTGTATTTAGTTTGGGCCTTTCTTGATGAAGCTCATATAGTCTAGTGGATCCTAGTCATTACTACAATAACCACCAATCATATAAACGATCCGTAATTTTTTTACGCTTCATTTCAGTATCTACATCTTTTTTTTGAAAACTTGTAAAATATTTTTCATATTTTTCCAATTGTATAATATGGTTACTTCATTTTTCTTCCGGAAATTATATTGTATACATTTATAAGAAGTTTACATAGTGAGGAATACTCAGTAGTTAGTACATATATCCCACTAGAGAGCACGTACCAACCCATAAAAAAATTAGAAACTACTTACAAAATAATGAAAACGAACAACTATAAAATGTAAAGAAACAACTACTGGATTAAATAGAACTTGATCCGCGTGTCTAGACGGAATTAGATTTATTATTTTATAAATTATTTAATAATACTTTTAAATATATAAATATAGTTTATTATGATATTAATCTATTCAGATATCTGGAAGAATCTGATTCAAATTCCATCCAAAAATTTATAATATTTAAACAGAGTAATTTTAAAATCTAATAAAACAGATACTGAAAAATTGATTGGTATCCGAATATGTTCTGAATACCCATATTAACTGATTATGTAAACAAAACATATTTTTTGTTAACCGGTTTAAGTTTTTATACTAATAGAAAAATTCCATTAAAATATGTGAAATTTTTATGATTAATATGTAAAATAAATAACATTGAATTATTATCGTAAAAAAATTAATGAAATAATTTAAAAAAGGAAAATATAAAAAAATATATAAAACACTTTAAAATAAATAAATTATGTTTTGTATTTTTATAATAAATGCTGTCAGTTTATTTGGAAAGAAACAATTGATAAAATAGTTTAGGATTAATAATAATAATGAAAGATAAGATGTGATAAAGCTAGTATTACTTTGTACTATAATAATACAGATTATGTGATAACCTAGTTTGTATTTCATAATGTTATTATTATTTGATGGATAAATTTGTTAACAAAAATGAAGATAAATTTTATTTTCTACACATTAAGAACCTAGAAATGGTCCTACTGATTCACTTGCCTTATTGTTTCACTGCAGTAAATTTACTTGAAATTCTATTCACTATTATCTTTCTTCTGAATTCTGATCATTGTCATACCTCAATAAATATAACACCCGACAGTAAACTAAATGATTCAGTTCTTGACATGATAACAGGAAACACATCGTCAATTTGCTTTCCTCATTGAATAAAAACAACTCTCTGCTTCTTTCACCTAACTTCTTTAATCACTCTGCCTCCTTCACTCATAAATTTAATTCCTTCTTCAATAGGAAGTTTTGATGAAAAATAAAAGTAAATGCCCACAATCCAACTCAGTTGCACATATAAACACACACACAAAATGAGACACTAATTCAAATGTCAAAACCAGAAAACTTATGGAGTTTTTTTTTTTGTGCACGAAAACTTATGGATTAAGTCGCCAAATCAAAGAGAGAAACAAATATTCTCTTACTAATTATGATTATGATAAATTAATCCCACGTTAAGATGGGCCAGGCCCATGAGCAAGGGCAAGGAGTAAAACAGTACATGCAAGCCATCTGAATAAAACAACACTCGCGGACATTGTTGTTCTTCACAGATACAAAGAGCTTATGGAAAGAGAGAGAGAAACGAGACTCACCTGGAGCGAGTAAGGATCCGGATCCGACACCCGAACATGCCAAAAGGGTGGATCAAGTTCACGTCATTACATTGCAAGTCAAAGGCTTTCGATGATGTCCACGACTTTAACAGTTACAGTTGTAGAAAGAGCTCACTTTGTGTCAAGGACGTGATCGATACACGAGTAGGTAAGAAAAACCTGAAACCTGACCCGAAGTTAAGGCGTTTGAAGTCATGTCGAAATGAACCGGAGCTTAACCCGCCTACCCGGACCCGACGGAGCAAATCTACCCGAACATCCGACGCGTTGACCGAGCTGCCCGTTGGCCACCCGTCACGAAACGTAGTGGAGATTATATTCCAGTCTAGCTGGAGCTCCGATGAGTTTCCGGGTCGGGTTGAGATGATTTACAAAATTGAAAACGGGCCAAGAACTGTGACCCGGTTCGAGGAGTACAGAGAGGTTGTGAAGTCTCGTGCGGGTGTAAACGGGGATGGAGCAGGCGCTTGTGAAGAAGACGTAAGGTGCTTGGCCGACGGTAACGAGATGATGAGATTTTATCCACTCCCTGACGGGGTCAACGGCGGCGCGTGGGCTTTCTCCGGCGGGAAAGGTCAGGCTGTTTGTACGTTTTCAAGTAGTGGTGAAGCGCATGCGAGCGGGGGAGGTGGCGGAGGAAGGAGGGCGATGCTGATTTGTCGGGTGATAGCGGGTCAGGTTGCTAATAGAGTCGGGTTCGGGTCGGACTCAGTAGCAGGTCGTGACGGTGAGTTGTATGTATTTGATACACGAGCAGTGTTGCCTTGTTTCCTAGTTATTTTCAGATTGTAAAAAATAATAATCATTTTTCGATTCAATATTTTTTTCTTCTTTTCTAAAGTATTGTACCTATCGATAATGATGTATTGTAATTTAGTTATTTTCTTATAAACTTGACCTGATCTCAATAACTCGATTCTATTAGAACATGCATGTTGTTTACAACCCTTATATTTTTAACAGTTCGAGACATCGTTTATGAGATTGAAAGTTTTGAGAGAATATCTCTACAGTCTATATACCACGTGGATAAAGATGTATGAACTTTTTTGGTATTAACAAGATGTATGAACTTTCTGCTGTGTGACCTGGATTATATAATATCAAAGTCATTTAATGGTTTGCTAGATTTAGGAGTTGGGATGATGATTTGTGTATTAATCATTTGGTTTATTTATTTAGGGTGTTTTAATGTTCTTAACTAGATTTGGACCCGCGCAACCGCGCGGGTTTGTTTTCATATATATATATATATATTTGTTTTATATCATTAATAACGTTAGTCATATGTTTAAATGTTTATATAACTATTACAAACACAATAGTTTTATAGCTTGTACGTTAATA
Organism: Eruca vesicaria subsp. sativa; assembly: GCA_932364175.1. NCBI lineage: Eukaryota > Viridiplantae > Streptophyta > Magnoliopsida > Brassicales > Brassicaceae > Eruca > Eruca vesicaria. The sequence goes on along the minus strand of CAKOAT010102933.1, from coordinate 118,691 downwards.
TCAATTGTTTCTTATTATATATTTATCTGATTGGTTTTATATTTAATTGTTGATATTAATATATGCATGAAAAATAATATTATTTTATAAATAATTTATACTAAATTATTATTTGAGTTTCAAAGTTAGATTACCGTTTATTAAACTTTTTATGTTTATAAAGATAATATGATATTATAAAAGTTTAAGATATGTTAATTTTTTACATGTATTTATAGTTACTAATGTTAATCCGTTCTGCCAATGTATTATATATTTTTAACATTAATATTTTCTATTTATGAAAATAAAATTGATTAATCTATCAATTTAATATAATTTTATAACATTCACTTTATTATAATAATTTCATTTAATTTGATAGTTTATGATTATTAAATAGATAAAAAGAATAAAATCTGTTTTCATATATATATATATACATTAATGTATAGTTATTTTCATTACTAATTCGAAATTTTATTCAAGTTATTAATTAGTGAAATATTTATATAATGTTTTTAAAGTTAAGATCTTGATAAAATCTTTTCAACAGATTTTTAAAAGGAATTAATACATATTTATATTAAAATAAAAAGATATCAAAGATATTATGATTGAAGTGGTTACAAAGAAATGAAATATATTTAATAAAAATTTTTTTTGCTAATGGTTCAAATAAAAAAAAATCACACATGAAATGAGTCATGACTTCTCTTTTAATATAATAGATATTAATATTATATAAATAAATTGATAAATATATCAGTTTAATATAATTTTATCATATTTATTTCAGTTTACAAATTATTAATATGAAACTTTATGATTAGAAAATAAATAAAATATATTTTTATTTTTGTTTTATAAATGAAAACTGAATATAAATTATGCATAATAATATTTTACTATTAATTACGAATTTAGATACATTTTTCTTTTAAAACTGAGATCTGGGTAATATCTTTTACAACAAATTTGTTAGAAGTTTTTAAATATATGAGATATATTTTTATTTCAAATGAAAAGATATTAAAAGATATTATGATTAAATTAGTTACATAGATTTTATATTATTTATATTAAGGAGATATATTTATAAATTTCTAATGATAGGTCCAAATTTACAAAAATCACACATGAATTGAAGTCATGACTTCTGTTTTAATATATAAGATGTTAGAAATATATTGATCATATAGTTTCACAACGTGTGGTTAACCGTGCATCACAAGTGTTTGATAATAAACATTGCATGAACCAATCCTAGAAAAATAAATACCCTCCTAGCTAACCAACGTATTTTATGAAACTGTTATTTACATATGATACTTAAAATCATTGCTTGTGTAGATTCTTGATTGCGAACGACAATTTAGTGGTTCTTGATTTTCACTATATGGTTTGTGACTTTTTGTTAATTTATGATGTTATTGTATTATCCGACTGAGATTTGTGGCCTAGACATTAACTGAATCCATATTTTAAAGCATATGGTCTGTAACTCTATTTGTACAAACGACAATATAGTGGTTCTTGGTTTTAGACAGGCGTCCAATCTGAATGTGCATTTTAAACAAACATTTTTCTATAAAGTTATTGTGGAAAAGGTACATCTTTCTGTTTTATTTAACTGGAGGTAGTCATTTTGTGTGTATTTAAAAAACTAAAGTCCTAACAAATAACCTCTAAATTCAAATGAATCAAAAATATAGTTGGGGGTTACACAAACAACTTATGTAAATATGTAGCCATATATGTATTTTATTTTCTTAAGTAAATCTGTAGCTTAAGTTTATATTTTATTAATATAATGCAAGATTTAGGTCTTGATAATGCGTCGGGACAATTTCTGACTCTTTTTGTTTTTGTGGGGATAGAAAATATGTGTGTTTAGTTTGACTTCAGAAAATGTGATCGCAAAAACATAATCATGGCAAACATAAGTGGGTGGAGACTATATATGATGGTTTATAATTACAATGATCAAATGGGGATCCTAATCATATCTATTGTTTTGATAAAAAAAAAAAATCATATCTATTGTCTTCTTGACCTAGAAAATCATGTATTTGTCTCTTATAATTATTATATAGTGAATGTATACAATATTGATTAATATTGCCATTGCAAAATGATTTGTGTTTTGAAATTTTCATATTTAAAAAAAATATTGTAACATTCTAGTTTATGGTATATGTTAGAAAGTTAAAAAAAAAAAAATTAACTATCTATATTATCAAAGTGCATTTACCATTTCCGTCACACATTCATTTATAACTCCAGAATTAAACGTGATTGATTTGGAATAGTGGAAGAATAGTGATCTCTCGAGAAGTGAACTGATATTGTATGAATGAGGTCAAAATATGGAGAAATGTCATGTGGTGATTACAAGATCAGTAAATAAGATTTTCGAACCTCCGAAAAATGAACGTAATATCCATCACACATAATGGGGGCCACATGCCGAGTGAGTAAACGTGTGAGGCTCATTAGTCGTTGGCGGTCGGGGTACTCCAAGAGGTAGATGAGTATGAAGTCAAATGAGAGTTCACACTAACATGAGTAACAATCCTAGATTATAACATGGACGTTACATTTTTTAGAGGGGATGCATTATAATATCTCAGTTTATGGTATATATTGAAAGGTTTAAAGGAATTGATTTGACTACATATATCACTAAAGTACACTTACATTTTCTATCGCATATCCATTTAAAATTCCGGAATTAACCGTGCTTGAGTTGTAGTGGAAGGATGAGTGACCCATCAGAAATTGATTTATGATATCGTGTAAGTAAGGTTAAAACATGAAAAATATCATGTGGTGATTGCAGGATCAACAAATAAGACTTTTAAACCTCCGAAAAATTAATACATTGCCAGTCACACGGAATGAAACCCATTAGCCGAATGAACAGACGTAAAAAACCTATTAACAGTGGACAGTCGAAAGGTTACAAATATTTTTATTTATTATAAATATATTATTTTGTGATCAAATATTTCATACAACTTTTAACCAATCAAAATTTAACAAACACAATTAATATTTCAAAGTTTGTAATTTACCATTATTATCTAATAAAATACGTTAAAAATATACAAAATGTATTTTTGGAAACAGTTTCTTTTAAAACGTTGCTCATATAAAAATGGATGAAATGTTTATGCTAACAATATTCAACGATTTACTTCATAATTTGGCTAAACAATGTTTTGCTATTTTATGGACAAAATGTTTGATTGATAGAGCATTAGCATAAACATTATGTTTTTTATTATCCATAAAAATTTGCTTAAGAAGTATTTAGAAAAACATTTACCAAATGCTAATGCTCTCCAAATGCTCTTTACTCAATATTTTCGTAGGAAATATTTGGAAGAGTATTTGCAGTTAAAATATATAAAACTTAAATATAATTATATATGATTTGATCAAAAAAAAAAAAAAAAAAAATTATATATGATTAAGTTTTTGTTTAATAATATAAAAAATTGATTACAAAAAAAAAGAATATTTTTATAATCAAAAATATATTTATATTTTTTAAAAATAAGAATCATAATTAAATATTTTTAAACATTTTAAAAGAATAATATTTCACATTTAAAATATAATATAATTTATATAATTAATTCATTATTTTTAATAACAATCATAACATAATATATATTTATGTGTTATAGATACAAACATATATATATTATTTAGACACAAATAAATAAACTATATAACATATCTTAATTTTATGATAAATTTATATGAATCATTTACTGCTCTATCAATAAATAAATAATGATAATATATATATATATATATATGTATTACAAATAATGTACTAATTTATTTAATAATATTAAAATATGTTTATATCCAACAATAATTTAACATTTTTAAAATAAATTTTATATGGTAAATAATAATATTTCACATATAAATTATAATATAATTTATATAATGAATAAGATTCATTATTTTTAATAAAAATATATTATAAAGTTTTAAATATTATTTTAAAATAAATATTATTATATTAATGATTATGATTAGTTTACAATTGGTACTACTACTGTTTTACTAATAATTTTATTAACAAATTTAATGAAAGAATAATTTTTAATAAAAATATATTATGAATATTTAAATATTACAATAAATATTATATTCTTAATGATTAACAACTTACAGCTTCTACAACATACTAATTCTACAGCATATTGCTACTGCTGCAATCGAAGCTTAAGAGATTGATTGGTAGAGCATTAGCATAAGCATTATGTTCTCTATTATCCAGTCAACATTTGGCAAAGAAGCATTTACCAAATGCAAATGCTCTCCAAATGTTGTTTGCTCAATGCTCTCATATAGAACTTTTGGGAGATCATTTGCATATGAAAACTATAAAACTTAATAATATTTATATATAATTAATTTATTTTTGTTTAATAATATAAAGAATATTTTTATAACTAAATCTAAATTTATATTTTAAAAAATAAAAATTATAATTATAATTAATTTTTTAAAAGAACAATATTTCACATTTAAAATATAATATAATTTATATAATTACATATATCATTCATTATTTTTAATAACAAACATAACATAATATAATTTATATATTATCAATATAAATATATTATTTAGACCTTAATAAATAGGTTATATATTAACGTTTATGATAATTTTATATATGAGTAATTTAGTGTTCTACCAGTAAATAAATAATTATAATTTATATATAAATTATAATTAATTTATTTATTTATTTAATAATAATTATAATTTAATAATAATTAATTAAATTATAACTATAATTTTATATATGAGTGATATGTTTATATCCAAAAATAATTTAATATTTTTAAAATAAATTTTTAATTTTTTAAATATAATTTAGATAATGAAAATTCATTATTTTTAATAAAATTATATATTATTAATATATATTCTATAGATATTATTTTAAAAGAAATATATTATTTTACTAACTATTATGACAATTTTAAAATCGTATACTGCTAATGCTCTGCCAGTCAGTTTATTAAAAACTTTAATGAAAGCATACATGTTTCTCTAGCATACTGTCTCCTCAACATATTACTATTGCTTTATCATCTGTTGTACCAATCGAGACCTAAGAGTTAGTCACCGCAATGATATATTTTCATAAAAGTCACCAAAAACTTGCACGTATGGTTTCTATTTCTCATGTCGCTGTTGAACAAAGTGGGCAATTAACTACACAAAAAGAAGGAAAAGAATGACAAATTAAAGGAAAAGAGGAAAAGTGAAAGTCCCGTTAAAATCTTGTGTTAAGTATCGAGTCATAAGAAGTTTTTCCTGAAAATGTCAAAGTAATTATTTCATCTGCCAATTATATAAGATAAAGTTTTCTGCATTCAAAAATGGAAAACCTTTAATTACACATTGGAGAAAATAATAGATAAAAAAGCTCGAACCAGAGTAAAAAGTTTTTTATCCTCTCTGTTTTATCTTTTTGTGTAATAAGACAACAGTTTCACATATATATGTAAAAATCTGTGTATATATGTAAGTCACCTTTGCACCATCCTATATATTCTCGAACCCATAAGGAATAAGCCATGAAGGGGTAATGATGTGTATAATGCGTGAATATATATATCTACAGTATCTACAATGTTTATACGATAATTACTTTAATGTGATTTATAGACCCGTAACCAACTTACTCGATAGTATAATGATGATGATGTTATTGTATTATCTTTTATTTTTTGAGAAAATGTTATTGTATTATCACCCGATTTAAACTTCTAACTGCGTACTACTGAATATATATAGCATAATTTTTGGCAGTAAAAAATTTTGATTTTTGTTCCAGCTGAGCGGACAGATTTTAAGTTAAAATATTGTATAATCCAATAATAAGTCTGCATAATCCGAAGTTTCGGTTCATATCCAATAATTAATTAACCAAATCATGAATCCAAATGTCTCAGCTAAAATTATCATCGATACTCCACAAGCATACATAATGGCTTCCCCTTGAGTCTCTGCTTTCCCTGCAAAAAATTAATTTCTCACCTTAAAAATTGAATGTCACACCAATAAAAAAAAGATCTCAATTTATTATTTCAAATATAATAAATTAAATTTCACGACAGCAAACCTGTAATTCAGGTAACTCGATCACACATGCACATTCCACAACTTCTGCCCCGACCCTCTCTGACACGGTCAAAACCATTAACAAATAGTAATGAATTTCTTCGATCGGTTAGGTTTGAACTTAATAGCTCATAAAGCTTAAGGAATTTACCAAGCAAGTTAATGGCTGCGCAGAGAGTCCCACCCGTCGCAATTAGATCATCAACGATCAAAGTTCGCTCTCCAACCTCAACAGCTCCAACGTGCATCTCTAACCGGTCATTTCCGTACTCCAACTCGTATTCTTCAAATATTGTTTCACCTAATTATATTTCACGCCATATAACCATAAACAACTTGCTAGACATGTAACATTAACAGTACTATTTATGTTGTAAGTTATATGAGAAAAGTAAAAAAAATTAAAGAACCTGGCAGCTTCTTGGGTTTCCGGAGAGGAACGAACTTTGCACCAATGGCTAATGCGATTGGTGGACCGAATAGGAAACCTCGAGCCTCTATTCCTGCAGTGACAACAAACGTTGTAAAAATGCAAGGTTTTTACGGTTATGTCATTTTAGCAAAGAAGGTCTCTAGGTAAGTAGCATACACCACGATAAGTCCTAGCCCTTTTTTTATGAAAACACATTTGTTTTTTTGTTATATTTTTTTTTGTCAACGTGTTTTGGTTATTAAGTTGTACAACTTACATGAGTCTTATATTAAACAACAATGGTACATAAGCAAAATATAAAAAAAATATCTTTGTCCCAACAACGAACCCAATAGACAGGTTAAAGAGCACTAACGCAAAATATATGGTCGAATGTTTACGAGTAGTGTATCAACAAACCCAATAAGATGTTTTATCTTTATTTTATACATTTGAAATAATTAACAAAAAGATTGAATACTAAAATTTATAACTTTTTGTTTATGTCATGTACCATCAACATGTGCTATGCGCACCTCATTACACGGTCTTTATGATAAATACATAAATATCAAATAGAATCTCATAATACAAATGTGGAAACCAGTTTCATGGTTCTCGACTGATAACTATAAATTTTTGTATATATCAAATGAGTTTGTATTGCTTTGATAATTTTCCTCTAGGATCTGTATAGACGAATTCTACTAGTTTAAAAAGGCAAATGGAAAAGCAAACAGATTTAGAAAAGTAAAGGAAATAATGTACTGCATCTAATATATAAACTTTTGTACTTCATTACACAGAAGAAGAGACAAAGCAAAAAGAGAGATGAAAGCAGTTGGCCACAACAATGATGAATGATAGAAAAAGAAACAATACCCAAACCAAATTCGTTTGGACCGAACTCTTTTAAAGGTTACATCCATAACTCCACTGCCCATCTATTCAAACATGACCCACCACACACACATTTTTTTACACATAAACAAGACCAACAATAAGATTTAAGAAAAAGAAGAATATATATAATGACCTTTTCTCTTATTTGATTTAGGAGGAAGAATGACAGTCAATCTCATTTCAATCACTCAATCACACACAAAGATTATATTTGAGAGATAAGAGAGAGTCTTGTCTCAACTAAAAGTTTGAGATAATAAAAGATACATATAACTGTGGATGTACCTATCTAAGATAAAAATGGAAACGTCGTATTAATAGGAACGGTAAAATGTCTCTTTCCATATGCATCTGACTTTCTAATATTGATATACAATATGTTATTTTTTGCATAAGAAAAAATATGTTATTTGTATGCATAAGAAATAAAATGTATGTCACTTTTTATGTATTTCGAATAATCATATATAAATGCAAACACAACCACATGCAAAAACAAGAACACCAGTTTTTAAATTAAAAAAAAAAAACTGATCACGTAGTTAGAACGACCACTTCGAATAACCTAGTTGAGCTATACCTAATTGAGAAGTATATTCCAAGCATTCTCCATCGAAGTATAATGTAAAGAAAGACTTGGAATACAAAATTAGACCGTAAGCTATATTTTAAAAGTACCTATTTACGTTTCGAAATTACACTAAATTAGACTAATGGAAAAATGGAATTTTTCAGTAATGGGATTTTTCGATACGTCACTTAAATAATGACCTACCTACTTTTTCCCCGGAAAATCTTCAAACAATAAAAAATCGAGTTCACTCAATTAGGTCAAAAAGTAACCCATCCAGATTACACTATGTTCATTAAGAAAATGAATACATATTAGAGAAAGAGTGAGAGATATAATACCTGCAACCACTGAGATGTTCTTGTCTCTGTATCTCTCAACAAATAGATCAATTGTATCTTTGAAGGCTTTCGGATCCAACAGCACTGTTGTTATGTCTTGAAACATTATTCCTGCGATTTTCCCACCTTGTTTAATCATCCTTTATACTCATTTTTGGAATATATTTATGTTCTTTTTCTTCTCAAATTACGACTTCATCGGAAACAAATTAAACAGATTCGAGACCAAGAAGACTACTTCTTCAGACAAACAACATTTTCTACGGGGGAAAAAACACAAAATATAGCTCTTCGATACAAATAACAGAAGAAGAAGAAGAATAAGAAGTTACCTTTCTTGGGAAAATCTGGAACAACGCGGATCTTTGTTTTGATTCCGTTGATACGAGGGTCCTCTTCTTCTTTGTTTCCCGACATTGTCAACAGAAAAAAAAAAACTGAATGTAAATCCTCTGTATTTTCTTATGGGAGAAAGAGAAAAGTGAAGCAGTCGTTAGACTCTTACCACTTTTTATACCTTTTAAACATTTTAGTCAGATTCTCTGTGCTTAATCTTATGCATATTATTAGTTTAAAACCTAATATCACTTACTGGTTTAGATTCTATTTAATATTGAAAAACCTCCTAAAATAAAAATAACATTAGTATTTTATGTTCAGACAATTATATGACTAATACAAAACATTTCTATGTCTCATTAAGATTTTTCCTTTTTATTAAGATGATCGAGCGTTTAAACGTGTCGTTCAAACGTTCGAATTCAAACGTTCGACGTCTTGATTGTCTGTTTTAGTTAGCCCCATCCTTCTCTCATAAAAGCTTAAAAGACAAATCGTACTCCCTCGTTAAATGATCTCATAGATATAGAGAGACAACAAGTGGTCTGTTTCATTATCTTATGTAACTGATGAAAGATTGATAGTTATATATATCTTTGGAGAAAAAAGACGTTTTCAGCAACGAAAAATACACCATTTACTAGTTATCCACTGTTGAAATGTACATGCTTAAATGGTTTTATTAAAGCAATTTTTAAGCATACATGCTTAAATGGCTGTTTGCGAAGTCATATATTACGGTCAAACAGAAAATCAATACAACTATCATCAACTAGTTCGAGCAAGATCTTTCAGATTTGCCTAAGAGCACCTTTAACGCGGTCTCTTAAGACCGTCTTTAGGGTATTTTTATTTTTAAAAAAAAGAAAAATACGTAAATACACAAGAGGCGTTGTTTCATTTAGGAGGCAGAAGAGACGGGTTTTACATGACACGCGTCACACATTCACGCTTCTTCTCTTTCTTTGCCGGATTGTTTTTCTGATTCTCTCTCGACTCCTCACGACACCGACTCTCTGTGGTCCTCTATCCTCGACGGTCCTCTCTCTTCGAAGGAATCTCTCGTCGACGAAATTTTAGCCGGAGTTTCTGCTGGTGGTATCTTCGTTCTATCGGTCTCCTCGACCTCTCCGCTTCTCTCTCGGTGTTCTCGATGACTCCGCGTCTCCCTCGCGGTTTTAGATATAGTGATGATTCATTATTTGATCTTTCAAGTTTTGATCGATCTTTGATTTCTGTCTACCAAATCATTTCCCAAAACGTCAAAGACAAGGGAGAAAATAGAGTCAGGAGAAATAAAATGATTTAGATAAAATAAATCTACAGGTTGTGAATCTTGTGATTAGGAATTGATGTTAGAAGAGAACATCAACTAGCATGTGATGTGAAGCTATGGTTTAATGAGTTATGATGGAGTAATAGAGCTGACGCATTTTCTTGTCATGGATTATTCTTGTGATAGATTGTTAAACATGAACAGCTTTTGATGTATTATAATTAGATCATTTTGACTCTTACAAGAACAGAACAGTTTCTCTGGTTTCAAGCGTTTAGCTTTTGTTTGTTTTTGAAATCTTTAGGGAAGGATATTGACAGGAGCTACCATTGGTTTGGCCATAGCTGGAGGAGCTTATGTCAGTACTGCAGATGAAGCAACCTTCTGGTACTTTAACTTAATAAGTGTCTGAGACATTACATGTCTTTTGCTCTCATTGTTGTTTTACATAATAACATTTTTGACCTTCTGATCCATCTTGTGTGTTGGACTCCAAGTTTGGGGAAGGAAGTTCTCAAACCCAATAGGACTTGCTGCTGGTTTTGACAAAAACGCTGAAGCCACAGAGGAATTACAAGACTTGGGTTTGGTTTTGTTGAGGTTGGCTCTGTAACTCCAGTTCCACAAGAAGGCAACCCTAAACCACGCATCTTCAGATTACGTGAACATGGGTGAGCATCTCTTCTTGAAAAAACCATTATTATCATCTTTGCTTTTCTTGATGTGTTCTTTGGCCTTTCAAGAGCCATTATCAATAGATGTTGATGCCATGACTAGTTCTAGTTTAAGTTAATATGTGTTATGTTGATAGAAGAGTGAAGAATGAACATGAGTTCCAGTTAATATGTGTTATGTCTTCAACGATGGCTACAGTGCCAGTTGTACGTGAAGATCTTGGTGACAGTTCAGAGAACTCTGAAGCTTCATCAAGTGAAACGAAATAGGTACGTTGTAGAGTTACAAAAAAAAATAGAATCATCCTTCACCTTGAAGTATAGATGTTTGATTTGTTTTTTATGTTTATACTAGCGTCTAAATCATCCTTAATATAATAAACCTTTTGCACAAGGTATAAATTGTTTATGAAGCATCGATCTTCTCATCTTGTAGAATAATAATGTTGCAGGAACAGAAAAATTTGACAATGATAATGAAAGAGACTAGTATTGGAGACTAGCGTTGGAGCCTAAAAAGTTAGTGTCTCTTAAGTATGTCTCTTGACTAACATTTAATATTTTAAAAATCATTAAGAGACTATAAGTGGGTATATGGGTTAATGATGCTCTAAGAGCATGAACAACCATGAACCCCATTAAGTGTCTCTTAAGTATTTTTTAATAATAAATGTAAGCTAAGAGACATAGTTAAGAGACGGTAACATTAATATGCTTCAATGCTAGTCTCTTATTTAGGGGTTCTTAATAATAAAAAATTAATAAATATATCAGATTATAAAAAAATTTATTTTATTAAATAAAACATACTAAAACATGACATTTTAAACATAAATAAAAACATGACATTTTAAACATAAATAAAAACATGACATTTTAAACATAAATAAAAACATGAAACATTCCAGTTCAGTTATTGTCTGCATCACGTCCAAATTTACGCCATATATGTTCAACCAAATCATTTTTCAGTTGTTGATGCATTTCTTTATCACGAATTGTAGTTCGAGCACGCATCCTATTGGCGATATTTGAAGGGATATCAGTAGAATACGTGAGATCGACATGTGAAGTTCCGTTGTCTTCTGCTTCTTGGAAATCTGAAACGTCAAATTGAGTGTATCCATCTCGTTCGTCTTCTACTATCATATTATGGAGTATGATACAAGCTCTCATAATCTTTCCAATTTTGACTTTATCCCAAAAAAGTGCTGGATTTCTAACTATCGCAAAGCGAGCTTGAAGTACTCCGAAAGCACGCTCGACATCTTTTCGGACAGCTTCTTGACGTTGAGCAAATAAAACCGCTTTAGGCACTTGTGGTAATCGAATTGATTGGATAAAAGTTGCCCAATTCGGATAAATACCATCGGTGAGATAGTAAGCCATATGATACTCTCTTCCATTGACATAGTAAGTAACTTGCGGAGCGTGACCATTTATTATATCATCAAAAACAGGTGAGCGATCTAGAACATTGATATCATTTAAGGTACCTGGAGGTCCAAAAAACGCATGCCATATCCAGAGATCGTATGAAGCAACGGCCTCTAAAACGATTGTTGGTTTACCCGAACCTCGAGTATACTGCCCTTGCCAAGCGGTGGGACAATTCTTCCACTCCCAATGCATACAATCGATGCTTCCTATCATCCCGGGAAATCCACGATACTCACCAATATCGAGTAAACGTTGAAGATCAGCAGGATTTGGTCTTCTTAGATACTCTTCGCCGAGTAAAGAAATGATTCCATCCACAAAATGTTCCACACATGACCGAGTAGTCGATGCCGCGAGTCGGAGGTATTCGTCGGCCGCATCAGCCGCATTACCATATGCCAAGACACGAATAGCTGCTGTACACTTTTGAAGTGGAGAGAGACTACTCCTACCGAGGCCATCTCTGCTTTGTTGAAAGAATTGAACTTCATTAGAGAGTCGATTAACAATACTCATGAACAATGACTTGTTCATTCGAAATCGTCGGCGGAATATATTTGGAGGATATGTTGGCGTCTCACCGAAATAATCATTCCATAATTGTAAATTGCCGGCTTCACGATGTCTTTCGATGTAAATTCGTTTTTTTCGTTTTTTTCTTTCTTCTTCTCTGTCGGCTAAGGAAGTCTGGAAAGTTTCGAAAGTTTGCTCGAAACGTTGGTCTATACGTTGATCAAAATATTGATCAAAGTATTGATCAAAAGTATCATCAAGTGATCCATCTATTTGGTCATGAGAGGAATGGTCATTAGAGGAATGGTCATTAGAGGAGGATGCCATTTTTTCTTGGGTTATTTGAAAGAAAAGGAGATTATGAAAGCCTTTGGTGAGAAGAAGATTTATGAGTTTGTTGAGAAGGAGAAGAATGGTTATAGAAAGACTTTTCTGAGTTTGTTGAGAAGGACAAGAATGGTTTGAGAAGGAGATTATGAGAAGGCAGAATGAGTTTCTTTCGTAGACACAACATACATTTATATAAAAAACTTAACATGAGAGAACTACAATAATTGTGTCACAAGTACATGACTCAGCCGTGACACAATGACAATAAACAACAACACTCGTGACACAAGTACACTACCCTCGTGACACAAGACTACAAGGTTAATATGACACAAGTACACTACCCCATCTTCAACACTCGTGACACCAGACAACACGCGTGACACTACACAACAAAAAGACACTAGACTCCAAGATTAATATGACACAAGTACACTACCCCATCTTCACCTGATACTATCTTCACCTACTCCATCTTCACCTGAAAATAAGACAGCCAAAATCATGAGATAACAAACACTAATCAAATTTATACTTAAACTAATCATACAATAATACTTACACTGCGTAGAACTCAAGGATGAGTTTTTTCTTGAGGGTTTCCTCATACTCGGCTAGCGGTCCTTTCTTTGCAACCAGAGACTCGAGTAGATTCAGTTTTGATAACCTTTCTCTCCCTTCGTAATCCTTCTGTTTAATATCCCACATAATCTGATACTCATTCATGGCTTTTTCATCAGCCACAGCCTGCTTCCCACGGGCCTTTGCTGCTTTAACGCCCGCAGGACGCTTGGACTCAGACGCCTGAGAAGTTGATGAATCTACTCCATCATCACACTTCCTCTTCTTAGCACTCCCACCAATTTTGGCAGTATTAGAATCACACCACTTCTGGTCGTTGCGCAACTCCCTCCACGCATGCTCAAGTGGGAACCTCTTTCTATAGTTGTTGGTGAAAATTTCATGAGCTCTACTGAGGACAGAGACCTCGTTGCAGCCGCTACCACACTCCCTAGTTGCTGCTTCGTACGAGCCACAGAACTTGCATACCGCATCGTTGAGCCTGTGCCAACGCTGCTTGCACTGACTACCCTCTCTCTTCTCGAGGCCAGCCATCTTCGGACTTGCATTAAAGTAGGTCGCAACTCTTGTCCAAAAAGCGTCTGATTTTTGCTGGTTGCCCACAACTGGATCTTTGCTTGTGTTGAGCCACGAGCTGATCAACACAATATCATCAGTGGGAGTCCACGACCTCCGTTTCAAGACATCACCAACTTCAACCGCATCTTCCATCCCGACACCATCTTCATAGTTACCAAAAGAAAAACTTTGTTGGCTATTTAATAGATTAACAAAGTTTGATGCCTGCGTAAATGAATCGGACTCCATCTCTGAAACACAGTCAAGTAAGAGATAAGAGAAGGAAAGTGTGAGTAACTGAGAATGGTGAACAATAAAGAGGAAGACGCTTTTTTTATAGATACAAGAGAACTATCAATGCATGAGGAAGACGCTTTTTTTTGAAGTAACTACAACTTCACAACCAATCCGAGGTGACATCTAGCTAACACATTCATCACTACACCATTGATTTCTAGCTAACCATAACCATTAATTACTATCTAAAACTAACCATAACATTAACTACCCTCCATTACATTCAGACGAGAATTTAAATCTATTCAACAACAAAGCCTAACAAGACACAAAGTAATTACAAGAACACAACTTGCAACAATAAATTCAAACTTGAAGCAAACCAACTCGCAACAAACAAACCGAAATAAAGCTCCACAGAACAAAGACACAACAAAACCTAAATCTATTCAATGAATACTTCAATGAATACCACACCACAGAACAAAGATAATAAATCACCTAATTCAATCTGTCAAGCTTCGGACACCAAGAAAAAATCACTTTATTTGATACATCCATCTGAGGATACAAACACACAAACAAATTGAAACATGAATCAGAACCTAAATTTATTGAACAAGCTATCAAAAAGTGAAACAAACTTGAAGAAACATGAATCAGAAGCTAAATTAATTCATTAAACAAGAACTTGCAACAAAGAAATCGAATCCATCTTAACAAAAAAACAAACATAATCCACAGCCACAATCACACACCTCAAACTAAACTAAACTAAACTTTCAAAATTGATAAACAAGCATCAGAAGCTTTACCTTTCAAGCGGAGGAGTCCACAGAGATAGATGTCCGTCGGCGTCGAGGAACTCCACCACCGCCGAGGAACTCCACCGCCGTCGAGGAACTCCACCACCGTCGAGGAACTCCACCGCCGTCGAGGAACTCCACCACCGTCGAGGAACTCCACCGAGAGACAGAACAAAAAATCAAAACACATGCAAAAATAGATCAAAACTACATAAAGCAAATTCTAAACACATGCAAAGTGAAAAAACCCAACAATCACACAACCTTGAGAGACAGAGAGAAGAAACAGAGAGACACGAGAGTGAGAGAGATCGAGCAACCGACAGAGACCTCCATCGCCGCCAAGGAGAGACACCGAAACAGACATCACCATCTCCTCGAGGAGCCACCAAGAGAGACAAAATCGCCTTTGATTTCGCACAGAGAGAAAGAGAACTCTCGAGAAGAGAGAGACGAAGCCAAAAGACGAAAAACGAATACACCTCTCCTCTCGCCTCTCCTACGCCTACACGTGTCCGGTAAGACACGCCCCTGGCTTCCCTTAATTAAGTCACGCTCCTTGGTTAATTTTGTGTTTTTGATTTAATTTTTAATCAAAAAGTGGTTAAGGGACGGGTTAAGGGACAGGGTTGTTCATGCTCTAACTCTCGTATCTATCTACACACTTTACTGCACACACTCCAAGTGGACTTTGAAGTGGCAAATCCATAGTTGCAGATTTTGTTTTGGGGACCATTCTACCGGCAAAATTGCATAACAAATTTTGAAACCGGTAAAAGTTTACATTTTAAACTTTGAGATTCAATTACTAACATTTAAACAATGAAACTTGTATCAATAACATATTAAAAATTGAACTAACTTACTTGTTGCACACGTCAAATTGTGACCAATTACCGTTCATTAGCAGACAAAAATTAGTGACGTAGCGGTTTACCTAAAAAAAATTAATTAATAAAAACAAATCAAATTAGATAAAAAATTAGTATAGATTCTAAAAATTAATATAAATTCAGGAATAAAAATAAATAAATAAAAATTAGAAAATTAAAAACAAAAAATTATAAATTCAAAAGTTATAATAAAAATAAAAATAAATATTAAAAATCGATTAAAACTAACAAAATAGTAAAAATAATAAATAAATAATAAAAATTTAATTGTAAAAATCGATAAAATTAGAAAATAGGAAATTTAAAAAATTTCAAAAACAAATAAAAATTCAAAAAATTAAAAAATGAAAATGAAAAGTACTTGACCCAAACCTCTTTGGTGTTTAGGTAGACATATAAGCATTAGGATGTTTGGGTTCAGATCCTAGAGATTTAAACTCAACAAGGCACTTGAAAATGTTATTTTTGTCAACTTCATGGGGTTTTTGCCAATTTTGCCACATTCATGGTTTTTTTTTTCTTAATTTTAATTTAATCAATTTGTATAATTTATTTTTGTTTTTATTATTATTTTTTGTGAATTATAATTTATTTTATTATTGATATTTATTAATTTTCATTCTTAGTATTTTATTTTATTTTGAATTTTTGAATTTTATTTTCCTGATTTTATTAAGTCTTCCTATTTTTTATTGATCTTTTTGATTTTTTTGATTTTTTGATTTTTGATTTTTATTTATTTTCCAGGTTTTTATAAATTTCCTATTTTTCAACTTTTATCAAATATTGCACTTTTTAATTTCTATTTTTTATTGTTTTTACAATTTTGTTAGTTTTAATCGATTTTTACTATTTATTTTTATTATAAATTTTTGAATTTATAGATTGATTTTTTATGTTTGTAAATTTCTTAAATTTATTTTTATCTTTAATTCATATCATTTTTTAGAATTTATATTGCTTCTTATTTAATTTTATTTGTTTTTATTAATTATTATTTAAGTAAACCGCCACATCACCATTTTTTACCTGTTAATGAATATTAACCGGTTACAATTTTGACGTGTGCAAAGTGTAAGTTAGTTCGATGTTTAATACGTTATTGATACAAGTTTTATTGTTTGAATTGTTAGCAATTGAGTCTTAAAGTTTAAAATGCAAACTTTTGTCAATTTCGTAATTGTTTATGCAATTTTTCTCATTTTTACCTGGTATATCTGTTTTAGATTTATTTTTTCTATTTTAATATTTGTTTGGACCTTTTACTAGGTCTAGAATAAGATAAAAAGGCACCACCTTTTGAACTTTGATAGGCTACTCTTTTTTTTTTTTATAGGCTACTCTTTCAATTCGAATTTCATCTTACCGATTTAGTCCTCCACCAGTCTTTTCGTTCCTTATTCTGTAGATTTCCTCAACTATTGCACTAAATCTGGAGATAAATGCTCAAAATCTAGCTTCGGACAAAGGTGTCCAATAGCGTAATTCATCTACATTCTAATGAAACTAGAATCTCATAATCTTTAGTACAATATTTTTACTATGTACTCCCTCCATTTTAAAATATATGATAATTTAATTTTTTTTTTTGATGTTTCAAAATAAAAAAACTGTTTTCATATTTTAATGTAACTTTTACCTATACCAAAGACATTAAAACCACTGATATTTAATAGATTATTTTATAATTATTTGAAAAATTCTTAATTTATATTTTAATAATATTATAAGATAAAAACAAGTTTTTACTAGTTGTTCATTATTCTTAAATTCGTTTATTTTGGAACAAAGAAAATATCAATTAAGTAAATTTTGCATATGTATTGTTCATAGATGATTTTTTCAAAAAAATATTTTAAAAAATCACTTAAATAACTTTTACTTATGTGTCGTTCATAGGTGAACTTTCCGGATATTCTATTAATTTGATTGGATGGAATTTTTATATTTATTTTAATGAAGAATTCAAAAACTAATTAATAACACTTACTAAATATCCAAACACAAAATGATAGCAACTAATATAAGATTACGTGAAATCTATATAATCTCTCATCATTTCCGTTTTAGCAATCAAATATTCATAATTATAGTTCCTTTTAAAGAATAAATCATTATAATATTTAATATTTTCTTAAAAAATAAAAAAATCATACATAATTTATAACCATGCATGAAAAAATGTTTATAAAGATTTATAAATTCATTTTTAAAAATGTTTTAGAAATCACTTCTAAATCTTTATAAAATCACTTATAAAACTTACAAAATCATGTATAAGGGCTTGCAAAATTATTTTATAATATTTATAAAGCATTATAAGAGTCTATAAATAATTTATTATAATTAACTAAATAATTATAACTTTTATTTTTATTATAATATATTTATAACAATTTTAGATTTACAAACACTAGATTTTGTAGAAAAAGCAAAAAATATTTAACATCATACCTTTAAGAATTTTAGCAATAAAACCTTCCAACTAAATTTATTAAGGATAAAAACTCTTAAACTTAGTTTTTAACGTAAAAGTCTCTTAAATCCTTTTATTAACAAACTAGACCTTTTATCTATAATATCGGTAAAAAAATGTTTTCATGTATTTAGTTTTATGAGTTCTTACCTTAACCAAACTTAAGTGGAATATTTAGCATTAAAAATCCAAATAACTAAAAAATAAATTATGCAAAAATTAAAAAAACTTAGATTTAAAAATAGATTTACAAATTAGCACTTCAAACAAATTGTGCAAATAGATGAGTTAATTTGATTTAAAATCAATATATCTCTACAAAAAATATCATCTTATCCATTATTAATATTTACTACTGGAATTATACTTCAGAATACAAAGCTTGAAATTATATTTGTACTTTTGGTTTGCTTAAAAGAGAAGAGCGCAAAAAATAAGATTAAAAGTAAATTTATCTAAAGTAGAAGCACATAGTCTAATGGTCAGAGATTAAAACTTACCCGGACATGTAGTTAGATTCTCAAAGGATGTAATTTTTTATAGATAAGAATCAAATTTTTTGGAAGTTTCAGAATTTGTAGGCCTCTGTTATAGCTGTTCATTGTTATAGCTGTTCATTGCTAATTTATAAATTTGAATTAACAAAATTTTACATAATTTTTATTATAGTATTTGGATTTTTACTTCAATCCCCCTCCCTCCCTCCACCTTGTCCTTAACTAAGTTTGGTTAAAATAAAAAATCCTAAATTAAAGATTTTACCGGCACTGTAGATAGATGATCTAATTCATTAAATAAAATGCATTCGAAATTTTTTATGTTAAATACTTAATTTAAGTGTTTTATCCTATATAAAGTTAGTTGGGGGTTTTATTGTTAAAAATCTTACATTTAATAGAATGTAAGTAAAAAAAATAATACTTATATTCAGACTATAATATTTTACAGTAAAAAGTCATAATTAAATTTTTCTTTCATAAGTTCCAAAATAGAAAATCATATCTATTTTCCCCCTAAATGTTTTCATTGTTTTCTTCATAATTTACCAGCCCTTATATGAACATTAAATTCACACTTCACTATTAATGACCTATTTATCTATATACAATAGTGTTAATAATTATTTCTTCTATGGTAAATTTTATTTCATTTCATTGATTTTGATGAAGTAGTGTATAGTTCATATAATATCAATTACGTGATTGGTAATAGCTAATATATTTATAGATTTATGTTTAAACATTTGATAGTAAATAATTTTGTTATTTTTATATTTAATTGGTCAAGAAACGGATGTTAGTGAGTTAAAAACATTTAACCCATTCGTATATGAAACATATATGAGTGCTTAAAAATATGAATCAAATATGAAAACATTTGTTATTTAAATCTGCAATATAGTAAATTATTTTCATATATAAAATAATATGTATTTAATATGAATAATAACTATAGTAATTGGTGGCAATAATATTCAATATTTTTAAAAGTCACGCAAAATAAACTATATTTACGTGAAAGTAATTGTTTTAAAACTTGAAATATATATAAAATGAAGGGTCCAATTTATATCATGTATCTCTATTGTTATTTTGTTTAAATATATGCTACAATATAACTAAAAATCTTATCTTAAACATCAATGATTATACGAAACACAGCAGTAATTACGATTATATATTTTAAAAAAATTCTCAACTTTCTAACATATATAGTTTAAATTTTCATTTCTTTTTGTCTATAAATATGCATAGAAGCAACATGTTTATGTAGACTGAATAAATATGAATACAATTTAATTGTTGTAATTTTTAACATCAAATAATAGTACTAAATAGATAAATATTTGCTTTATTAGTTTTAAAATCATCAATCTCAATATTATATAACATATGAACTTAACTATTTTAATTTTTTGAAATGAAACACATAAATAATTTTGCTATAGTTGTCAATGAAAATCTAATAAATATTTGATTCACCGTATTTTATCTCTTCCAAAATAATAAATTATATAAAATCTTATTTTCTAAAATATATAACAAATAAAATCAGACATAACTCTTAAAAAAAAGAATAATTTTGCTTAAATAAAAATATAGAACCTACATTGTTCATATAATATTTTGCTTAGGTAACATCTTTTATATGATTATATAATATTATACCATCTGCTTCGGTGGACATCCAAAGATTTCTTCTAGAAAATTTTAATTAAAAATCAAAAAGTAAGAGAGAGACAATGAAAAACATCATAATCGATTGTTCCTAAGGAGACTATCAAAAGAAGCGAATAGACTTTGGTTACATATGTCTTCATTTTATTGGCTTAATCTTTTTACACCATTTAGTTTTAATTCATTTATCAAATTATCTTAAAATATTAATATAATAATGCTTAAATATTCTCGGAAGGAAACATAATGATACCGGTGCTCTTAGTATTATGAGTTGATTACATTGATGGACATCTTTTGTCTTTGTTTTACACTGAGAAACATTTGCCACTTGTGGGACACTTCTGGTAGGGCCAAGGGGTTGGTTTGTCAAAATTTCTCTTGTGGAAAACTGGATTCGCTGATGTTTCATTGGAGGAATAGCACAGTTTCATTTATTTATTTAGGTTTATAGAAAAAAGGACTCCGGTTTCCACCATTGGATTAAAAGGTTACTATTATATCTAATGGAGGCTTTCCACCACTAGATTGAAAATGTTACTATTAAATCGATATGAGACTGAATCGTGGAGAGTAGGTCAGTTTGACAAAGACGTGACTTAATTTCTTGTGTTCAGTGTGGGGGTGCAAAATTGCCCTTGTGGTCGGCTGACTTGTGGTCGGCTGAGTTGTGTTCGAGTGATTTGTGTTGGGGTGATGTGTTTGGGCATCGACTCATGTTAACAAGATGCATGTTAACAAAAAACATGGAGTTGGGGACATGTAGTCATGTGGACAAGGTCTCATGTGAATAAGAGAAGGAAAACATAGACATAGACTCATGTTAACAAAGAATAAAAACGTTGACATGGACTCACATTGACAATGGATTCATATTACCAAAACCTCAACAAAACACTGACCACAAGTTATTGATTGGATCACCAGAAACTCGATGGCTTGCTGGAAAAAGAAAACTAATACGAGGGCATTAAGCCTTGATTATGGTTTGTAATTTAGGCGCACAATTGGTAAACTACGTTAATCAAATGCATTCCATTAAAAAGATTTATATCATCAAACATTCATTAAATCCAAAGCAAGAAGAATAAAAGAAACAATTAACAAGTGAGATTGACATAACTAAAAATCAGGTTGTTACCTTGGCAGTAGTTTGGAGTTCCTTATTGCTGAATCCCGAGTTCATCCACTCTCTAAAAATCTACCACAGCTACCCTGAGCTCAGCCATGGCGAATCCCAAGCTCATCCACGATCGATTTCACTACAAGCTCTGGTCTTATCATCACATATCGATCGTCTGTTGATTTTTTTTGAACTCTCATTAGGAAAATTTTTGAGCACTCGGAAGAGATCCCATTGCTCGTCGAAAGTGGAGATGAAGACATTGAAGTAGCCACCATTAACCTTCTTCACGAACTCCGAGTCACGCTTGGTGAGAAACAGAGCAACCATCGTCTTCTTCTTCTACTGCTCCGCCATGTTTGATTCTCGGAAATCAGTGAAAAATAGGTCAACTTTGAGCAGAAGATGATTGTTATGCATTTTCTTGTCTTCAAATCTCATGTCTAAATAATGTACTGTAACCATAAGAAAGAAAGTACGATCATTTCTTAACTGAAACATGAAAGTCAAGAATGTAAGAAACAAAACTCACCTTATCGCAATCTCAAAGCAAGAACCAGAAGAAGAAGAAGCTAAATGGGTTTTTGGCTTCGAGACAGAGAAAGAAACCAGTTCTTCGTTGTCTTCAAAACAAGAACGAAGAGGAAATAAGTGGGATTGTTTTTTTTTGGATTGGGAAAAGTGAATTTGAGATTTGAGAAAGGTAAAATTTTGGGAGAATTTCATTTATACCACTTTGGTGGTACCACTTTTCATGTTTACCATCAACAAAGGAACATTTTCAAAAATACACATTTTATTAAAGTATAAAAGACTCTTATATCTTTGTTTTTATATATATACATAAAATAAATATTAAATAAAATATTAACCCTAAACCCTAAAACATCAATTCTAAACTCTAAACCCTAAAAAGAAAACCCTAAACCCTAAAAATCAACCCTAAACCCTAAAATATCAATTCTAAACCTTAAACCCTAAACTCTAAACCCTAAAAAGTAAACCCAAAACCCTAAAAAATCAACACTAAACCCTAAACTATCAATCCTAAACCCAAAACCCTAAACCCTAAATTCTAATAGTATTTTGACTATTAAAAATTTAATGGTAAAGTTGGTTAGTGTAAAGTTGAAAAGTGGTATCTTGAAAGTGTTATTTCTGGCAATTTCCCTAAAATTTTTGGTCTGTTGGTATTATTAATTCTGAAGAAAAAATATATTAGATTCGTGTCTTTTTTGACATGCAGAAATGTGTGTCAAACGCTATGTGTTTTGAGGTGTAACTATAACTCGGGAAAGTGTTCCACATTGTAAAAAATTATAGTATTATCAACAGTTTGGTGAAAAAGTCTGTATATCATCGGTATCAACACTGTTACATCTGCAAAAGTAGGCAAATCTCTTTTATTCCGTGATCTAGATGATGTTTAGATTTCATATGACCACTTTTGGTAAGCATATTGCGACTCTGCTTGCACTTTTCTATGAAAGCAGTATTTTTGTTATTTTTATTAATATTAATGAAAACTAAAAAATTGACCTAGTTTTTTCTTCCTTTTCTCGTCAATATATATACTAAATTCTGAATTGAAATTTTGGCAACAATGTTTTTTTAACAAAGGTAATTTTCTTGTTTTAATTTCAGTTTGAAAAAACTGTAGAAAGTTAAAAAAAAAATATCCAGTTGATAGAAAAAAATTTGCAAACAACAATTAAATAAAACTTATTGTAAAAATGAAGACTAGAAAAAAATCTTAAAAATTTTTATGGGTAAGACCAAAACAATTATACATATGTCCGCATTTATTAAGATTAAACTCAAACGATATATAATTTTTGTCAAGCAATGTACATATGAACAAAAAAAAGGGAACTTAAAATAAATCTTGGAAATAGGGTTGAAGACAACAAGGTATCGATAATTAGATAATTTAAATGTATCAAAAGAAAGTGGTAAATTGATAGTAATACAGTAAAAATTAAAGAAATTAATAATATTGGGACTTTGGTATTTTATTAATTTAGAGAGTTATTGATTTACAAAAAAATATTATTTTTGTTTTTTCTATTTAAGATATATTTTTGTAGAATAAGAAAAAGATCTAATTTTAGTGCATATACATTAATTCAATTTTTGAAATTCAACACTTACATTAGTTTTAGTATATTATTTGGTGTATATAAAACATGTCACACAGAATTTAAATGTGATTTTAGATATAATTTTGCTAAATCTCATCAAAATATATTCAGTGTTAAGAAATATAAAAATAATTCTATTGTGAATGTAAAACAAACAATACAATGGTTGGTTTATACTTATAGATACATACAAATTTTTTTTTTTTGTTGGGACAATATATTTACATAGAATTTTTTTAAAATATTATTATCTTTTTATTTTCTCGAATTATGTTATATTTTAAACCGATCCAATTTCGGCTAAAAAAAAAAATTTATGCTGTTTATTAGTTTATATGGTAGTTTGTCTAGTGTACTAAAAGGTCGAATCAATTTGATTTCATAAACTTTTGTGGAGGAGTGTTAAAGTGCGCCATTACCCATTACTCTTCCCACTGACTTTTCTCATTTTTATCTCCTTTTCACAATCTTTAGTCTTTTTCAGATCATATTCGTCCGGGTTATATGAATATCATTTTACACGCAAAGTTATTTGTATGGCATCTATTACGTATAAAATATATCTTACCAACACTATATATTGATCTTCTTCCATCAACCTACGACGTCGTGTATTCATCTCAATGCACAGATATACATGTATAAGGTAAAGGTATTCAACAAATGTGTTACAAGTTATTGTCTGTGATGTAATGTAAATATGATCAAGTTATAAGACTTTATCTTGCTGAACTGTTCATTAAAATTCTATTCTCTGCAAAACATGGTGAGAACTAGGTAAGCATAGGCTAGCACCTAGTTAAATATAATGATCCTTTGTTTTCTAATTGTAATTCAGGTGAGTATGTTCATGCATGAAACTGCGAGATAGTGCAGTCAAATATTCTAGGCTGAGAGGAACTCTACAAAAACTATTCAGAGATCAATGAATTAGTTATATTTTATAAACAAAAGTTACATACTTTATGCATAAGCGGGGTATCTCAGCTTGTTAGAGCTTGTGGCTGTTAACCACAAGGTCGGATGTTCGACCAACTCCCTCTAGAGATGTTGAATGAATTACTTTTTATGCCATCTAAATATTCTAAACAATCGCAGCTTGACCAACCGTTCATGATAGTAAAACAAAACACTAGTCCCACTACCACATAATGTTTTGTTCTATTTAGTACTAGGGTTTGGTGCGTCCTACGGGCGGGTTAATAATTGAAAAAATTATACAATATATTATCAATTTTATTGAATATTTTAAAATGATAAGTTTACTTTAAATTGAAAATAATCTCTATTTTCAGTATTTAAAATTTGATGTTTTTTACTACAGGAAAAGCTTAGAATTATAATACAAAAGATTACAATTATACATATATTTCAAATTCTACAAATATCAACTATATATTTTTACATATTATCTATTTTGAGTAATAGTGATATTTTTGAAATGATGTTTATTATATTTTTAGCATGTTTTTTCCAGCATATCTTTTGATTTTTTTTTTTGTTGAAAACTTAAAATGTTGATAAATACCCACATAATATTATTATTTTTTCACTTTTTAAGCAGTTTGTCGAGTGGAATGATAAATCTGATCACCTCTTATCCAACTACTTCGTTAAGCACTACTATATTAGTTGGCCACATCTGCCTCAAAAGATAAAAATTACCTTTTAGCTTCTGATTACTTTCTATTTTGTTATATTATAGTTTTTTCCTTTATGTTTATTAATTATTCTCTTTCTACACTTTATTTTCATTGCGTATGATATATTTTTAATTGCTTTCCTAGAAATAAAAAATATACTGTTTTTGAAAATTTTGCAATGTACAAAAAGATATTTCCTTATTTCAAAGTTGTAATATATTGAAAGTTTATAAAGAGTATTACAGTTTAAATAATGAATGCCAAAAGGATATTTTCAACAAATAAAATATTTTAATTTTTAAAAGTGTAACATATTTGAGTGTTGAAAATGAATATTGTAATGTAGATACTGAATGCAAAAAAAAAAAATATTTTAAACTCAAGTTATATTATATTTTATAGAGTGGTATTAAATATGATATTATCAACATCCGCATAACTACTGATCTTTTGGTAACATAGGATGAAACATGATACAACAAAAAAACATAGAGTTCATATTTTATTTATCACAGAGTCATCACGTTGCTAAAATGTTATTATGAATTTATCCGACCACCACTTCATGTCAAGAGATAAGCTTTTTTATGTTGGTAACTGTGTGAAGTTCTAAAAAAAAAATGGGTCAGACATGAATTTAGAATAATGCTCCATGAAATAAAGAAACATAAGAGTTTAGTTAAGCTTTAATTTTGCAACTAAAAATGACATGTGTCACAATTTTAGATAATGCTGAGGTGGTTTCATGAGAAGAAATTATGTTTTTCTTTATATATATATAGATTTATAGAGTGGTATTAAATATGGTGTTATCAACATAGATATAACTACTGATCTTTTGCTAACATAGGATGAAGTATGATACAACAAAAACATGGAGCTCGTATTTTATTTATCACAGAGTCATCACGTTGCTAAAACGTTATTATGAATTTATCCGGTCACCGCTTCATGTTAAGAGATAAACTTTTTTTTTATGTTGGTAAATGTGTGAAATTCTAAAAAAAAAAGATGGGTCAGATATGAATTTAGAATAATGGTCCATGAAACAAATAAACATAAGAATTTAGTTAAGCTTTAATTTTACAACTAAAAATGACATGTGTCACAATTTTATAATGCTGAAGTCGTTTCATGAGGAGTGTGTTCTCCTTTATATATATAGATAGATAGATAGATGTGCCTATATGTGGTGTATAGCCAAACTGCGAGAGCGGTACGTTCATCAGTTAAAGTTCATGAAACATCAGCTTTTGCGTCCAGTTTTTCTTCCAACCAGATCCATATATGCTTATGATGTAATCAAAAAGGAATTTGCCTTCGACCCCAAAGAATATATAATTTTCAGGACCCTCAAACAAATAAAGTAATTCATTTTTTTGTAAAATCAAATAAGTAATTCATGGTTAGTGGTTTCAGTGTCTTTTTTTTTTTTTTATAAAGGATGGTGTCAGTGTCTTCCTAGATAGCTATATGCACGTAGTTTGAATTTCATATTTGCTTCCATATAACACTTTGCTATATTTGTTATAAAGTTTACAGGTGGCTTTCAAATTATGTTTCTACCACATTTTTCTTTCTTTCTCTGATTTAGTTTGTTTATAAGAAAATTGGTATATGTAAAAAATAACATTTATAAAGATTGTGTCTATAGTTTCTTACAGCTTATGTATTATAAATTTTTTAATTATTATAGCATTTTAAAAATTATAAATAAAATTACTTTTAATTCTGCCTTAGGGCTCCTAAAGTGCTAGCATGACACTGCTTCCCACCACATATATTGAATTGCTTTGATGCAAACATTACTAAAACAATGATCAGGTTGGATTACGAATTTACGCTGATCACGTTCTATATAAAGCTTATAAATCTTCTAACGTCGGATCACGTCCAGGGCCGTGCGTACCCATATGAAAAAGAGGCAATGGCCTCAGCCCCCTTATATAAACATAAAAACTTAGAGCCCCAAAAAAACACTTTGATTAACTTATGTTTTTAGAAGTTTTTGTTAGAACTATTTGTAATTATTATTCATAAGAGTTTCCATACATCTAGGTACTTGTTTTCTGTCATACCATTTGAGAAGCAAAAAAATCTTCTTTATTTGTCATTTTTGTTGTTTTGTTTTTATGATTTTTAACATTTTTCTCATTACTTTAAATGTAATTCATTGTTTCCGAGAATGTTTTAAATTATTTACACTGGTAGCTACCTCAGAAATAAGACATACAAATTAATTTTTTTTTCTATCTCAAAAATTTAGTGAAGACATTTTTTATAAAAAAATTGCATGGTATATGATATTCAATAAGATATTCATGAAGTAATATTTTAAACACCAAAAATATGAGGAATTTAATTTAATTTTAGTATTGTTATTTTTTTTTTAATTTTCATCGTACTTGTAGTTTTGTAAAACAGTAAGGTTTTCAAAAATTTTGCATTTATATTTTTAATAACGCGTTAGGCCCCTTAATTAATAGTTTAATAGGTGCGGTGCTGAACACGTCGCTAATAACTTATTCTGGTGATGGCATGATTACAACATAATTGACACATGATTATATGATATATTTGGGAAGTTCTTCACATAAATAATTATAAATTTAGGATACAATTGACTATATATATAGTATGTGGACATAAGTTCATAACAAACCAGGATGGTAAAATATATAGCATATCAGTTTTACAAAAGTGCTTTTCACGTCTCACGAATGCTCCGCACGAGTTTAGTTTCAGTTCCTTAACTAGGTCAACAAATTTCTTTATCAATTAGAAAAAAAATTTGTAAGCTACACAAGATACATCATCACATAACAAAAGTAATATTTTGTTCCAAAAAAGGTAATATATTGAAATCTACATAATTATATGATTCACATGATAATATTCATGAATTGTTAGAATATTTTCAAAAAAAAAGTATATTCATGAATTGTTAGGTGTTATGTTGCTAACACCATCATTCTTTCCATAGCTAAAAGAATGTGTCGGATTTGGAAACAGACCATATACATATACAAAAGACTAATAAACAAAATAAATTCATAGATCAAGTATTCAAAAGCAATGCTCTACAACTGAGAACATGAAAATTTGTTAAAACTTCATTATGTCGACTCCAAATCTAATATGTTTTAAGCTATGCAATGATGTTGATGGTACTAACAACATAACACATATATTATAGTTCATGGATGTTGTTATAGAAACATAAACTTCGTATAGTTTTCAATACATTACTTTTATCCAGATGTGTATCTATGTGGTGATGTCTTTCTCGTGTAGTTAAAATCATTTTTTTCATAAAAATGAAGTCAAGAAAATTACTAACTTGTCTATATATATATCATATATAATTTTACCAATGTTATTTACAATTTTTCAAAAAAATATCTTTATAACATTAAAGTGACTTTCTTATCTCATCAGCTCACGTTAACTCTCACGAATGTTGATAACATTGATATTCCTAATGAATTGAATTAATTATTATAATTGCGATTATTGATATTTCTATTTTTTACTAAAAATTGTACCAAATTGCCATTCATAACAATGATTTTATTTCATTTTTTCTTAATAGAGTTTTTCTTAAATTTAAATTTTTGTTTTTACAAAACCAAAAAAGGAGATAATTTTAAAAATGTAAACATACATATTTTTATATATATGTAAACAAATTATGTTTTTCATTTTTTTCCCCAAATTACTTAAATAAAACGAAATATCTATAAATTTTAGAAATATATAGACATATAAATATATTTATATAACATAACTTCACAAAAAATTGACAAAATAAATAATTTTAAATATTATTTTCTCAAAAATAGTTTAATATGAATAAATTTTGGTAAATGATTAAAAAGAAAATAATTCTAACAACTTAAACTGGTCAACTAATATCATATTTTCAAAGATTTTATTATGAATATATTTTCATTAGTGATTAAAGAATAAATAAAAAACATAAACTGATCAATTAATATCATATTTTCAAAGATATTTATATCTTATCACTATCTTAAACCCAATTAAATATTTTAAAATGTGAGGCTGAATAAAAATATAAAATTTCACTTCTTACTATGACTATTTTTGACTAAATAATTAATTTTTAATAACATAAAGTGATCATATATTATCAGATCTTGATATAAAATTTATGTAATGAATAACTTAAAATGAATAAATAAATTGAAAGTTAAACTTATTGTTATTACTTTATCCGAATTGAATATAACCAAATTGATGGAAACAAACTTGTATGTCTTTTGTAATAGTTACTTTCTTAAATTTTAACTAATCAAAATTTTTTTAAAGTAGTAGTGATTCGGTTTTTTATGTAACTCTAAATCCCTCAACACTAATTTATTCAATTTTATCCAAAACATTGTATATCAAGTTATACATAATTTTAGAAAATATATTTATGAACCTAATAAGAAAAATAAACCAATCTAAGTAACAACATTATTCTTATTTTAGTCCAATTACAACCAAAATATGATTCATTTCAAAAGAAATGATAAAACACAATATACCAAAATATGAATAACTGAATCGAAAAAAATAGAACAATCAAATAAACTAGTTATTATAATTTAGTTATTTTATATGTGCATGAATCTTCAAACTATTACAAGTTATGTTATTTATAAAATCCTGATTTTGTATTTATATTCCCCATTTTTTTTCAATATAACTTATATGAAAACTATACAAAATTATATAAAATATATTTACAAATATAAGAAGATGAACTGAACTACTTGAAGCTAAGAAAAGAATAATTCAATTTTAACCCAAATAAAAATTTATTGTGTGACTAAAGAATATATTCAACTCAACATATCCAAAATATATACTTGAACTGACCCAAAATATGATAATTGAAATCATTTATCTAATTAAAATGAATACATTAATAACACCTAATACTCTTTTTATTAATGTATCATACATCTTAATTACAAAATGATTTAAGAACTTACAAAAAAAAAAATATTACAAATTATTAAAATTTAATTATTTTATAAATATTTATTTATGTGTATGAATACGGAAGAATCAGCTAGTTCTAATAAGTTATATTTATTTAGCAGATGAGTTGCCAAAATTGTCTGATATTTTTATAAAAATCTTATTTTGTCGATTGTTCAATTCCGATCTGGATCTTCACCACCTATAGTTTGAGTGATTTAACAATTTTTTGTCAAAAAATATTATATTTACTTGAAACGGACTTAAAATAGTATATGTTAGTAGCATCGGTTGTACAATAGTGGTTCTCACGTCTTACGTAGTTACGTGAGAATTAAGTAGCAAAAAGAAAAAGATTTTAGTCATTCCAACATATGATGGACTCATGGACGGATTATTTTTATACTGACTATTCTGATTAATTTTGTTTTTTACAAGTATTATTTGGTTTTTGTTGTTTCACTAAGAATGTTCAATTACTTGTAATATATTTATTCTTCGAGATTTGGTCAACAATGTAAAGCAAAATAAAAAACAATTAATATATCTATGTTATCAATCAACAACTCCAGTACTGTTCACGACTTCTCTATATATAATACACAGATGATGTACTTTTGAGAAATCACAAACGAAATAACAGTAGTTCCTAATAAAAATAAACCAAACCTTTGTTTCTGCCGGCGCTAGACAATGGTCATGATCCACATTAACAAAGTTCCGGCAGCGGTTGCGACAGCGGTGCTGTTTCTAGTGGTTGTTATCGCTCCTCAGTGGAC
This sequence comes from Eruca vesicaria subsp. sativa, assembly GCA_932364175.1. NCBI lineage: Eukaryota > Viridiplantae > Streptophyta > Magnoliopsida > Brassicales > Brassicaceae > Eruca > Eruca vesicaria. The sequence continues at coordinate 87,341 of CAKOAT010102933.1, read as the reverse complement.
GAAGGCACAGCCACTGCCGCCACTCCCGCCAATGTCGCCACTACCGCCACTCCCGCCAATGTCGCCACTGCCGCCACTACCGCCAATGTCGCCATTTCCGCCAATGCCAAAGATGGATCCAACGTGCATAACAGAGGTCTCTGATATCCTTCAAAATTGCTACTCAACGTTTAGTCTGACGCCATCAGATATATGTTGCAAGAATCTCAAGTCGGCCAGCGCGAAACAAGTGACTTGTGTATGCGACAATTTCATCGCACATCCATTCAGCAGCAACTTGACCCGACCTTTCTACAACCAAATCAACACCGGATGTGGTGTTGTTGACAAATACGCCTGCAATGGTACAAGTGAAGGTACCTACTTTATAATCTTGTCATTTCAAATTCATAAGTAATCTTGTGATTTAAGTATGCATGTTATTTTGTATAAACGCATTTATTTATACTTGCTTTATGGTTTGCATAGCTTGCATTACAAAAAATATGACATCTATTATGCAAGTTTGTAAACTCTTCATGCATTATGAAAGAAGAATAATGGTGATTTATGGTAATCGATTTATGGTAATCAACTGTTTTTTTTTGTGGCGAAGGAGGAGATCCTAAAGGAGGAGACGATAACGGAGGAGCAATGAACAAAATTGCTGGATCAATGGGTCTGTTTGGTTTGGTTACTAGTCTGTTCTTCCTTTTGTTTTAATTTAATTCGGTTAACTACAACTTGGGACTGCCAAGCTGAAAATTGAAAACTAATAACCATGGTTTCTACTATGATGTTCTTCGAGTCTGAAATTTATATTATTTTAAATATGTCTGAAGAGAGCTATTATAAAAGGAAAATTTGTTAACCGCGGGGGGAGTGATTTGTTCACATCATTTCTAATAATACCAATTTCAACTGATGAATCTCACTATAATATTATCGTCCAAAAATTTCCCTTTCCTCTCTCTTTTCTTGTCAATACAAATTTTCCAAATTCCAAACTGATTAGCATTTTCTTCTAGAAGAATGCTTGAAATATTACTATGCACATCATCCTTTTTAAAATGCGGATTTGTACTAACGAACTCAAATATATTAGTTGATTTTGATTGACCGATGAGAAAAAAAAATAGAACTATTATGATTTCAATAACCTAAAACGGTAATTATTAATGCTTGAATAGAGATTTTTACCGCGCTACGCGCGGTTTATGTTTTTTTTTTTACCAGATATTTCAAATTTGTTAGTTTATCATTTTTTTACTATGAATTGTGGATTATTTTGTTTGACTAATAAATATTTTTCTTTGTTATGACTATATGACTAATATCTATGACTAATATTTATATAACAGTTATTGAGATATCAGTTCAAATTTAGTATTCAATTAAGAGTAGCTTTTATTATATAAAATATTGAAATATTTTCAATATAAATAACTAAAAATATTCGCAATTTAAGATTGTCCGTAGTTATGTCTAGTTGTTTTCATATATCTTAATTAAACTTCATTTTATTTTTTAATATATATATATATATATATATTGAAAAACTATATAAAAATAATAAATCACATTAATTTTAAAGAAATCTGATATCAAATAATATATTTAGGATGGTGAGCAAGCTGATTAAAGAGTTATTTGAACTTTATCTGTTATTCTATTATTCATGTATCTTGTTTTTCTTTTGGATTTTTATGAGAAAAGTTCTATTAAAAATAATCCAACTTTATATAATAAGATAAGTAAATATCTATGTTTCAAAAACTAAATAATTCAGTTAATGTAACTGTTTAGATATTTTCTGATCTTTTTGCTAATGTAGATAACTTTAGAATTCTCTAATTTAGTTCTTTTTATATACTTTTAATATAATTTTGTTTTTTTATATAGTAGTACAAACTCTATGTGCGGTATCTCTTATATATTATGTGCAAAGTGATTTTGACATGTATCATCACCACAATCAATTTTATAAGAAAATGATGACATTTCCACTAATAATGATGACATGTCCACTAATAATGATGACATGGTTTGAAATTAATTGTGACATGTACATTTACAATTAATATTAATATATATTTTTAGTAAGTTTTTAGAATATAGTAATAACTCATAAATTATCACTAACATAACAATAAATAATATAATAGTAAAAATAGAAATACAATATTTACAAATTTTGAAATATTTTTCAAGTCTATTTTGTATAATTATATAATTATTATTAATAAGTTTTTTCAAAATTTTGTGGTAGGTTTTTTAAAAAATTGTAATTTTCTTATCTCAATTCCTTTAGTTTTATTTATAACATCTATAAATTTTAAAATATTCTTTAAATTAATATTTTGATAATTATATACCTAACAAAATTTTCTCTTAATTGTATAGAATCTGATTTAACATATTTTAACCAAAAGAAAAAAGATAAAAAAATATTTCCAAAATTTTAATTTTAAATATATACACATATATTATTAAATATAAATTTAAATAAAATTTTTTTATTTTATTTTAATTTATACATATACTTAACATAAATTAATAATATAAAAATAATAAATTTTAAAACTAACTTTTAAAACTTTTATTTCTGCAAATGGTACCAGAAAACACAGAAAACACGTAGTTATAAGTAGATGGTGATAGCTTGAGATGTTGGTTTGTTATCTGTTAAAATGATAAAATTCCTGTTGTTGCAAACCAATTTGTTAAAAACAGTTTATATAAATAAATTTATATTTTATTTCGCTATATTATATATTGATTAAATTTTATAGATTTTGTTTACGTGTATAAATTATATTTTTCATAATATACTCATTAGTTTTGGGTGGTTATATAATTTATGAGTTACATCTATTCTATTAAAAGAGAGTCATTCTTTTTATCTACTGATACAAGTTGTTATTTAAATTTGGACCTTTTCTAGAGTGTTACAAATAATACAAGTTATATAATTGATTGAACCGCATTACTTAAACTAAACCGGCGGTTATTTATAGAATAGAGTTTTGGGCTTACTTTTGTTTTTATGACATTTAATTGTTTGGTTTTTGGGCTTAGTATTAAAGAAAAACTCCAAAAACATTAAATAAACTTTCCACCTTAATGGATCAAAAATCAATTACTATTTTCAGGCCCAAAAATATTTAATATTTTCAACAAAACAAAATTATCTATTATTAATCACTTATTTAAATCATGTACTTTAAAACATGTTAATATTTTATGTTAATATTTTTAGCCCAAAAATATTTAATATTTTCAACAAAAAAAAATTATCTATTATTAATCACTTATTTAAATCATGTACTTTAAAACATGTTAATATATTTTATTTTAAATAATAATCACTCTATCTTGATAAATTTTAATGGTAACTTTTAAATAATTTATTCTTTTATTTTTCTTAAATAATTTACAGATTTAAAAAAAAATGTAAAGCAAAACCAAAAACCAAATCTAAAAACTAAAATCCAAAACCAAAAGCTGAAAACGCAGATTATATTTTTTGCTTTTTTTATTACAAAATAAACTATTTCAAAAATTTTAGAAAATTATTTTGTCATCCTTTCAGTTTTAAATTACATGTTCGATTAATTGAGATTTGTTTGTTGGTAATATCAGTTCAAACTAACTTAGCAGGTCTAAAAATTAAAAACCCAAACCAAAAGCTGAAAATCAAAAATAGAAACTAAAAAACTAAAAACCAAAAACCAAAATTTAAAACAAAATCTAAAAATAAAAACTGAAACTAAAAATTAATGAAAAACAACTATCACCACAAAATTTTGGTGAACTGATTTTATCCCAAAACATTCTTTAAATTAAGATAAAACCCAATTACATAAATTTTTAATCATAAAAAATTTATGCGCTTGAATTATATTTTTTGCTTTTTTATTACAAAATAAACTATTTCAAAAAATTTAGAAAATTATTGTGTCATCTTTTCAGTTATAAATTACATGTTCGATTAATTGAGATTTGTTTGTTGGTAATATCAGTTCAAACTAACCCAGCGGATCTAAAAATTAAAAACTCAAACCAAAAGCTGAAATGAAAAATAGAAACTTAAAAATTAAAACCCAAAAAATCAAAATCTAAGACTAAATCTAAAAATAAAAATTGAAACTAAAAACTAATGAAAAACAATCATCACCACAAATTTTGGTGAACTGATTTCATACTAAAATATTCTTTAAATTAAGACAAAATCCCAATTATAAAATTTTAATCATAAAAAAATTGAGTAATATCAGTTCAAACTAACTCAACGGAACTAAAAATTAGAAACTCAAACCAAAAGCTGAAATCAAAAATAGAAACTTAAAAATTAAAACCCAAAAAAATCAAAATCTAAAACAAAATCTAAAAATAAAAATTGAAACTAAAAACTAATGAAAACAATCATCACCACAAATTTTGGTGAACTGATTTTATACCAAAACATTCTTTAAATTTAGACAAAACCCCAATTATCTAAATTTTTAATCATAAAAAATTTCTATTAATTACTATTTACAATTAAGACAAAAATCTAGTTACAATTAAGATAGCATCACATATTTACTATGTCCATATTAATTACTATTCTTAGTTTATTGAATATTTCAGTTATATAAATTATGTATTTATGTTTTGAATATACTTTCAGTAATAATAGTAAATAATTTTGTTCTGTTTTGTAAACAACTTGTCTGATATTTCGTTGTTTTTTTGTATTGTTAACCACCCAAGGTTATGAAACTAAAACATTCCACACACCATTGTAGGCCATATTGTGATTTAGATGCAAAAAAAAAAACAGAAAAATTATCAAATCTTTGAGAATCTTTGTCGGTTCTATAATGGAGGTTTCTCTGGTTCCTAAAAACCTTTGATTAATCTTATTCTCCTTTCATGTACGCTGATTGAACGATTCCATGAGTTACATCTAGACCTTTTTTAAGTTGAAAAAATTTAGGTTTAATAGAATAATTAGATATCTTTACGGAGTCAGATGTACATCGTTCAACTTGAGAATGCCTATAAACAATTAACAGTATGTAGTCCTGAAAAAAAAAAGTTTCAGTTAGGATAGGATGTACTCCTAAAGCATAAACTTTCAACTAGATTCTAATCCGCCCTTAGGACGGACATTATTTTGTCAAATTTTAATTTTAATATATGTTATATATAATGTGTATATAATATTATATATATTTTTTGTAATATATATATGACATATATAATATGTTGAACCTCTTCTTAATCTTTGTATTGAAAACACGTTATAAATGAGTTGGACATTTTTTTTCAAATGGTTCAGTTTTGTACAATTTATTTATATTAAGAGATAACCAAAAATATTCTAAAGATGTAATTAGTTAAATTCAATTGATCAACATCGGTTAAGATTTGGTTTAATTTAAGTTGATAGGTTGTATTTTATATGAGACATGATATATTTTAGTAACAACTATGAAAGAGTCCAAATTTAAATGACAACTTTAAGTAGTAGATAAAAATCAATCCCTAAATTAATAGATTAGATAAGTACAAATGGAAAATGATTGATCCCTCATAACTTCTAAATGGAGAGGACCAAAAACCATCAAACTTGGAGACATGTACGTAGTTTAGTCATAGCAATATGATTTTCCAGCTGCTCCTATGTTTAGTTTAAGCTGTAAAAAAAATTGCAATGTGCTGTAATAAAAAAGCTAATCACTCTAATAAAAAACTTAGTCCATGATAAAATCCTCATACCTTTTCTCGCCAAGGCAAATTCCTGTAGCCTTTATCCTAAATTTCTTAACACATCTTGTGTCTAACCTTCTCTTCAAACTTTGTCGATTTTACCTACATATTTTAAATGAAATCCAAGGAGACCAATGACCCTGCAATCCTTTGAAGGAATATAGCATTTAAATTTTCAATTATGGAGTGAAGGTAGATTTTAAGAAGTTTTGTGTTCCCAGAAAAGAGTGTGTTTGATTAGGAGCAACATGTGTTCAAAAGATTCTTCAAAGTTCAACCAAAGAAAATCAGTGAATTACTTATACCGTTGTCTATATAAGAAAATAAGAAAGAAGTCAGAGAAAGACCTGGGTAGCAATGTGATAGCTAGAGATGATCGTTTATGCTTTCTCATCATTATCTTCTTCAGGTTTTCCAACCAAAAACTGAGCTCAATACATTCATCTTTGCATCATCTTAATATGGACATGCACTATATATAAATGGCAATAAAAATCAACTAAGAATTGTGCCAGCTCACAAAGACTGACATAGATGGAAGTAACCCTCAAATCACAGATTCCTGATGCCAAAACCTCTAGATTAAAAACAAAACTCTGAGAAGCTAATCAAGTGTTTAGAAGAGGGAAGTTCTAGTAGAATGTTTCATAGTACTGAAGATATGCATCTTCAAAGTCTCAATGGTCAAAAACTGTTGAGTGTTGACAAATCAAAGAATTGCGTCACAAAGAAGAGAATGGCATATCAAAGATGAGATAGATATCTACTGCAATGGATCTAACGATGCAAAACAGAGAGCAACAGTTTTTGGCTATGAAACCATTTGAAAATGCTTTTGGAGGCAAATGAATTGAGATTCTAAAAGTTCTATTAAAAAGGTACATGTTAACAATTGATTACTATCTGTGGAATCTATTCTCTTTCATAAGCCTACTACCATAAATCCATATCACTGCAAAAGGAAGACTAAGTGACAACACAAGAGAGACTACCTGAGAAGTTAACCTTGTATGCAACTGCTTTATCAAGATAGGCGCCACTGAAGGTCGAACCACAGCAATCAGACTCTCCCATGTCAAAAAAAAGTGATGTTGGTTCCTCTGGAACAATCAGTAAACCAATACACATTACCTTGAACAGAGGTAAAGGTGAAGTTGGTTCGTCAGATTTGGCAGTTCATGTTCTGGAAGACTTGGTCTCTGCTCCAGAAGCAGTCATCAAGCTTCCAGTGTCAGGCATGTAGTGGTAATTGTAATTGATTGTGGTCACTAAATCAGCCAGATGAGGAAAGTGTTCCACATTAAGCTTAGAAGACAATACCTGCAAATTCAATTTTTAATTAACCAATCCTTTTATTATCAATCATAAGAGGTCGAACTAAGTATAAATGAGTTTAAGATAAGATTTTCTTACTCTAAGGAGGAAAGCAATGCAGTCTTCAAACTGTTTCTCAATACGGTTTATTTCCATTTCGCGCCTAGCTTTGGTCGCTGAGACTGCTCCCCTGCTGCTCAGTGTTTGTTGAATTGAGTAGAATTCTATAGCTAATCCCAGGAACATGTTGATCCGACTTGCGATGATTGCCACTATACAGAAACCACCAAACACTTAGTTTTTTTTAATAGAGCTACAAATTAATTTGTGCTATCAAAAAGAGATCATTACCAACTTTTCTTGAACCACAAAGCATTGCCTCTGAATCGATAACAAGTAGGTTTCCTGTACATATATGACCTCGTCCAGAGATCCTGCTTTTACCATAGCTTCGCACAGTTCATGCCATGCCGTGTGATATACCTGCTCACAAAAATCCAGTTTATCCATATGATATTGTGCCCGTAACATCTGCTTTCAACTATTCCACAACTACTCAACATACTTATATTACTCCAACTAAAAACAATGATTCTGTAATTATAACCAGTGATATAGTATAAGACAATACCTGGTCCATTACGTATTGATGGAAAGCATCCACAAAATTGAGGAGCTTCTGTTCCAGTAACCAGTGGTGCTTGCGGTATTTTGGCACACAGCCTTTCCCTATTATACACAAACACACCAAGTCACTAAGTTTATCAAACCAAACCACAGTATTATGAATACTACATATATTCATCAGTATTGATCAAAAGACTGATTAGACTCTTTGAAACTGGATTGGAATGTCACATTGTAGCATTCTAAAATTGTACAAAGCACGCCGGAGTGATCACCGGAGTGGGAAAGGAAACAGCAGCCTTGCCGTGAGGCTTGAAGGCAACGGCGGAGGAAGCAGCAGATTTCCCGTCTCGTTGAGTTTTGGCGGAGGATGAGACAAACTTCTTCTTGGTCTTTTCGCCGGTGGGATTGAAGAATTGCAACTCGGATCCATTGCGATGAGTATTGATGTTAGGAGTTTTCAAGGCTCCTAAGACAAATTTTGTAGTATAAGAGATTGTCGAACCAGTTCTGAGGGATTTTAAAGCACTGAGAATGCAAGTACTCACTTAATCTAAGTGCAACCGAATAAATGATGGTTTTAAACTATAACTAAGAATAAGAAAAGCGATAACTAAAATATCTTCCTTGATTAAGAGAAAGGAGAACTCATGGGAGTAGGGATTAGATCTTGGGTGATCAAGTTTCGAACTAAGGATGGCAAATGATCAATCAAACTATCGACCTTAAGCCTAGACACAATTATAAAGCTCTATGTCTAGATGAATATTCATTTGCTAACATATCTCAAACACCAAATGTCTTTGGTTGAATAATATGAAAGCAATCATTACTAACAAGTCTATTAGCTATCTTAGCACCTTTAACAACAAATGTCTTTGGCAAAGTATACTAAAAGCCTAGGAGAGTTGTCTCAGGCATTTCATCGAACACCTTTTGGGTGGGAAATGCCTACTGATCAACTTTTGAGTGGTTAACTCAGAAGATGCATTATGAATACTCTACTAGAAAGGAACAAGAATGATCTACACTAAAACAACCTAGAACTAACCTAATCACCCTTAATCTCCCTAACTCATGAATTCAAAAGGTGATTTACTCACTAATCATCATGATTACTCTTAAACCCATGTTAGATTCAAGCTTAATCATGTAGATGATGAAATAGAAAAGTAAACAAAGGTTTTTCAATTGTTTTTCTTCAAGAATCAAGATGATCTGCCTGGTAGGCTACAAAGAGTACTTAAACTTAGTTTTTTCCAACTCAAAACATAAAAAAATGAAATTGCAAAAAGGTCCTCGAAAGCAAGTATTTTCGTCCAAACATAAGCGCACAGCGGGGTCACAACCCCGCTGTGGGGTGTTGTCTTAGCCGAGCGGCCCCTTGACCCCGCTGCCATGACCCCTATGTGGTCTGGGCCGACCCCCTGACCCCGCTCCAGGATGCCCGAATAGGATGGATATGCCTCTGGTAAATTGGTCATAACTCCTTCATTACATCTTCAAACGACTTGAAACCACTTCCATTAGAAAGCTAACTCAATTTTCTGTGTCTCCAAAAAATCTTAGCAACATAAGATTTCTTTAAAGGCTCCATACATGCTCATCTTTCAGCCTCTTTTGGATCCCAATGCTCTTAAACATCTCAAATCACTCCATGGCACATTCCAACACCTAATAAGGACAATGAATGCAAAATGCAACCTAGACATGGCTAAATCCTAATCTATATGATGAAAATGCTCATGGATGAATGGGTAAAACAATGCAAATATGCAAGATATCAACTGGATTTAACCTTGCATTCTTGTTCATGTTGAGCATATAGATTAGATTTAGGCATTCTTAGGTTGCATTTTGCATTCATTTGTCTTTGTCAGGTGGTGAAACATGCTATGGATTTCTTGGAGGTGTTTAGGATCAATTATGCGCCAAAAGAGAGTGCAAAGATGTCATTTGGCGAGCCAGAGCGGTCACAGCGGAGTCAAGAGGCCGCTGCAACCAACACCAGCCGGAGCGGAGGTGTGCAGCGGAGTCGAGGGGTCTGTTTGTCCTGGAGCGGAGGTGTGCAGCGGGTACCCAACCCCGCTTACCTTTTCGGGAAGAAACAAAGAGCACTTCCAGCGGGGCTTGTGCAGCAGGGTCAGGGGGTCTGCCCAGACCACAGCGTACCTGTGCAGCGGGGTGCTAGGGCGGCTCGGCTTTACAGGAAACACCCACAGCGGGGTTGTGCAGCGGGGTTGCGACCCCGCTGTGCGTCTTTTATGTGACGAAAAACTTGTTTCAGGAACCTTTTTGCAATTTTTGTTTTTTATGTTTTGAGTTTCAGAAACCTAATTAAAACTACGTTGTAAGTCTCCAGAGGCAGATTATCTTTTGTTCTTGAAGAAAAACTTCTTTTGATTCAAAATTTCATTGCTTTCATCTTGTGTTCTTGTTGATTTCTTATCTATTTCTTTACATGATTAATCTGCAATCCAATATGGGTTTAAAGAGGAATCATGGAGATTAGTGAGTAATCACCTTTTGAATTCATGTGTTAGGGAGATTAAGGGTGATTAGGTTAGATCTAGGATGTTTTAGTGTTAGATTTCTCTTGTTCATTGCTTATTAGAGTAACCATAATGCCTCTTTTGAATTGATCACTCAAAGGTTGATCTCTAGACATTTCTCACTCACAAAGTGTTCGATGAAATGTCTGAGTCAACTCCCTTAAGCTTTTAACAGTCTTTACCAGGGACACTTGTTGTTAAAGGTGTTAAGATGGCTAATAGATCTAATCCTAATGATTACTTTCATAATATTCAACCAAAGACATTTGATGCTTGAGTTATGGTAGTAAATGAACATTCATCTAGACATAGAGCTTGTTTAGAATCGTATTTAGGCCTAAGGTAGACAATTTAATTGATCCCTTGCCATCCTTAGATCGAAACTTGATCACCCAAGGTCAAATTCCCTATACCCATGAGTTCTCCTTTATCTTCGTTGTCAAAGTTATATCTTTTATTGCATTTTAGTTATAGTTAACCTTAAAAACCAATCAATCACATGATCACACTTAGATTAAGCTAGTACTTGAATTCTCGGTGCTTTTAAATCCCTCAGAACTGGTTCGACAATCATCTATACTACAACATTTGCCTTAGGAGCCTCAAAAACTCTTAACACCAAGTATGAGAGAGTAGAAAAATTTAACAGTTTGATCGAGACATAGAGGATAGATCTATAAATAAAACAATGTGGAGGAAGGTGAAAAGAGGAATCCATTGAATGAGAATAAGCAAAGGAATGAATGCAATGAAACAAAGGATTGATTACACAGAAAGTGGCTAAATTGAATCGCTCAAACGGAAGAGGTGAAAGAGAGAGACAGGAAGTCGAAAGGTATGATGCTTCATAGATTCCTTCGTAAGACTAACCAGTGCTCAAATCAGAAATAACCAAAGATAGACATAACCAAATACCAATTTCAGACCAAAAACCAAACCAGATTTTCTATGTGGCAGATTAGAACTTTATGATTGGATGAATATAATTGCACACGTGGACAATGGAAGAAACCTTTATTTAGACCTTTTAATAGTGTGTGATTTGCATCGACTGTACCAAAGTGATTCTTACGTCTTAGATTCAAATTCTCCGCCCAAAATCTAGTCTCATTTCCTTAGATAAACCAATATAAGTTTAGTAAGTATATATACATTGTAAAATCCGTGGATGTTACAGGTTCTTAGTGCAATCTGAAACAAGAGTTATCGTGATTTCATGGTAATTGATTGATTCATGTTCTGTGTGGCAAAGGAGACAACAGAGGAGCACTGAACAAGATTGCTGCAACAGTAGCTCCATTTGGTTTTGTTGCAAGTATATTCAAAACTTTAATTTGGGCCGACCACGTTCTGTGTAATTTTTTCTCTTCTTTAATCTGACAACTCGAAACTAATAACTTAGGGTTTAGTTATTTTGAATGATTTCATTGACTATCAAAATAATTGACCTGTCATATAATGTCCCTTGGAGATAAGCTTAGAACTAGCTTAACGTAATGTGACAGATTTGAATTTTACAAATATTCAAAAAAAAAAAAAAATGTGACAGATTTGTAGAAATCATTTTGTAAGTTAAATTTGGTTAATGTGGTTCACATGTTTCTCACATTAACTTTAGTCAGGTAAGCCGAGCTTTCTGATACAGACCATCTGAATTTGTTTTTTTTTTATTTTCATCACTGCGAGAGTTTTTTGATACTCTTACGCAACTTTTTTTCTTACGCAACTTTTTGTGATGTCTGAAACATACCACCATTGTAGACATACAAGTCAAAGGCATTGACAATGTATCACTAGTCGGCTTTCTTTACTAGTCGTCTTTCTTACACATCATCATTAGAATGAACTGTACATCCATCTCAAATTATAATCCCATTGTTTGAAATCGCTAATTACCCGTATGATCATATAAGAATCTTGATTCATATATTTATATATATTAATAAAACATATCTTTGAATGGTCAGCACCATCCGGCGTATAAATGAGTTTCGACTTTCTGTCCTTATACTATTTCCAATGGGGTTCTATCATTTAGAGTTCTAAAAAGATAAATTTGGCTGTATAACCAAGAAAAAAGTATAATTAGGTACATAGCCAAATACCCTAACATTTCTATACATACATTTTATTTTATATAATAATTCATTTATACTCCTTAAATTAATCGGTGCAACTTGCTGAAAAAAAAAATTATTAATTATTTGTTGTTAAGTTACGCGTGAAATACTTTTGACCATCTATTCCATCGTCTACGTCATCTATTATTCTATCATGCGACATCCACCTCTCAGTAATTTGTGCACACTGACAATATTACTTTTCCAAATTTCTATTCTAAGTGTTCCATGTAACATGGAACATGACCTGCTACGGATTATATTTTTACACCACTTATTTCCCTTAACAGAGTAAACATTATCTTTAGTAACTACATCGTAGTACATGTTTTTTTGGAATTCTTTCATATATCAAATATGTTATCAAGTTTTTGCTATTTATTCCATCAATTAAGTCGCATTCTCTCACACCTGGTGACGTCGTCTCCCATCACATACCTTCACCAATTAATAATTTGTCTATTCTATGTGAACCATGTAGAATGGAACATAATATTGTACTATTTCTATGTTTTTCTATTTGGATTGGGGTCAATACTGGATTAAATTTTATATTTCCATGTAGGATTTAGTAATTAGTGGCTATGGTTTAGTTTATGGAAGAGTGTGATTGACATTGGGTTGTGGTTTATATTTCCATATAGGGTTTAATGATTATTTGATAAGATACATTCACCAACTTTAACAATTTGTCTATTCTATGTGAACCATGTAAAATGGAACATAATACTGTACTATATTTCCATGTTTTTCTATTTGGATTGGGGTTGATATTGGATTAGATTTTGTTTTTTCATGTAGGGTTTAGTGATTAGTGGCTAGGGTTTAGTTTATGGAAGAGTGGGATTGACATTGGATTAGGGTTTATATCTCCGTGTAGAGTTTAGTGATTAGTTGATAAAATTTTAGTTTATGTACGATTAGAGTTTATATTTAGGTTAAGGGTTTATATTTGGGTTTAGAGTTTAGTGATTAGAGATTGGGGTTTAGTTTTTAGTGGTTTGGATGGATTGAGGGTGGGGTTGGGATATGGTTTATCATTTAGGGGTTGGATAAGATTGGTGTGCAATACTATTTTGATGATATGAAATAGAAAACTCTGGTTAGTAAGGGTATGGTTGGGTAAGCATTAACTTCTTCTATGTTATTATTGACATTTAATAATTTTACTAATATGTATTATGTTATTTATTTTGTTCTATTCTATTTGGTTTTGAGTTTATATTTGGGTTTATGCTTAGTGACTATAATTTAGGGTTTAATATTTAATTGTTGAGATTGGGATAATGTTTAATATTTAGAGATTGTATAGTGAATAAGATTAAGGGTTTACTATATAAGAAGTTGAGATAATATTTGGTATTTAGGGTTGTGAGTTGAGTTATAATTCTATATTATTTCGGTAATATGGAATAGAATATTCGATATACATGTATGTGGTTTCAATATGTGTGACGTAGATTTGATAGTAAATACACCACAACGTCATCTACTTTCTGATTTTTTACTTGCAACTGAAAACCTGATAATTAAAAGGATAGAACCGTATGATTTATGGTATAAATGTCTGATATTAAATTATGTCAAAATCATTGCTATTTACGTAATTTACCTTTCAAATATAGCTACTACACAAATAAACCCTTCTAAAAATATATGTGTGTATATATTATATATATGTATATAATTGTAGGATCTATTAATAGTGTAGAATCATATTCAAAAATTCTAAAAATAACAAAAATTAGAATTTTTGGGTAGAATTCTCCACTATTTAGTGGACTCTACAATTATATACATATATATATATATATATATATATATATAATATATACACATATATATTTTAGAATTTTAAAGGGATAGAATCCCCATTAAAAATGCTCTTAACTACTTCGGGAAAATTCTATTATTATTAGGGATAATATATCCCACATCAGAAATTCAGTAGGACCTTAAGTAATATATAAAGGATTATGGCCAATCCACTTATCACCAATTTCTTTTAAGTTGGAAGCCCATAATAAACCCGAAATTAACAGTTGTGATATTTTTGGCCGATAAGAGCTATCATCTCGAGGAGGGGTATTAGGAATATATATCTCACATCGGGATTTCAATGGGATATTAAATAATATATAAAGGGTTAGGGCCAATCCACTAATCACCAATTGGTTTTAAGTTGGAAGCCCATAATAACCCGATTTTAACATGGTATCAGAACCCAGATCCTAAAAACCCTAAACTCCTAATTAATTAGTTAACCCTTCTGACCGGATATATATGTCGTGTTTAACATTTCGACTAAGTATAATTGTCGTATTTGATTCACTCGACCGAATATAAGTATCTTAAAATTCCGAGATTTCTGACTGATAAGAGCCATCATCTCGGGGAGGGGTATTAGGGATAATATATCCTACATCGGGAATTCAAGGGACCTTAAGTAATATATAAAGAATTATGGCTAATCCACTTATCACCAATTGGTTTTAAATTGGAAGTCCATAATAAACCCGAATTTAATAATTATATATATATATATATATATATATATATATGTATATATATATAAATTTATTTCCATATACTACGTACATGAACACGTCACTAGTGACTTATTTTGGTGTGGCATGATTACGACTTAATTGACAGATGATATATATATTATTAGGGATATATATATATATATATATATATATATATATATATATATATATATTTGAGAAGATTTTCGCATAAATCATTAGGAGTTTGAAATACAAATTGACTATATATATTATGTGGACATAATTCATAGCAAACTAGATTTTTCAATACAATAGGATGATAATTTAGCAAAAGAGAACAATTTAAAAAATGATGATAATTGTTGCTCGATTCGACTTGCTTATCGGTTTTACAGAAGTGGTTTTCACGTCTTAGACACGAATGCTCCGCACGAGTTTAGTTTCATTTCCCTAACTAGGTCAACAAATTTCTTTATCAATAAAAAGGTAAGTGAAATTAAAATAATTTACTAATATCTATAGTTATATCATACATATTTTATGGCCACAGCAGATGGTCTTTATAGAATGATACATGCCATTAATGCTGGATAAAGTATTTATAGATTTTGATTTGACCGGTTATGCGTTTCGATTCGAATAGAAAAATACAGATATTAGTAATTCTAGAAAACAAAACAATATTAAAATATAATATTCGTAAAAAATAATATAGATCACAAATATTAATATTTTTAGAAATGGATATTTAATCTGATCCGTTATATGCATATATATTCTTATATTTATTACTTTATATATAAGTTTTACAATATTTTTAATTGATTAAATTTATTATAATAGTTATTAGAATTATAAAGTTAAATAAATTTTTATTTTTGTAATGAATTATTATTATTTTGTATTACTTTGAGATTTTTATTTATTTTTGTTTTATTCGTATGACGAATCGGATATCCGGTTAAAATTCTAAAAAATTTAAATATTTAATTAACAGATCGAATTGAATTGGATAATTTAATTATTCGGACAGAATAAACAAGATTATGAATACTTCCAAAAAATTTGGATATTTGAAATGTGCCCACTTATACCTGCCATTGTGACATCTTTGAGCTTCTGGTTATTGCAAGAGTTTTTTTTTTTCCTTTTACTATATATAGTACACAACTACACATTACCAGATAATACGCATATACATTGTATATATATACTTACGAGAGTATCATTTTCGATTTTTTGTAACTATCCATTCGGCAGAAAATCAAATGCGAGGAACGATATTGAAAGTCCTTAGTTTTAGATCAGCACTATAAAACAAGAACAGCATGATTATCATATTTCTTATGAGTTAATAGTGCAACTATATATCACTGATTACTAATAATATATTGTGCCTATAAATTTCGGAATTGTTGTATATCAAAAATCAAATTTAAAAAGACATGGATTATTATTAGAATCTGCGACAAAGGAATGCGAGAGCATAGTAAATTATTACTAACATATAATTGGTTGATTCTGCAATGTGAAACAAGAGTTATGATATTTTTATAGCATTAAAATCTTGATTTTGGTTGTGTGATAAAGGAGGAGACGCGGCGCCAATGGAGGAGCAATGAACAAGACTGCTGCATCAAGACCTTTAATAAGATTCGAAAGGAATAATTTTCATATAAAAATGCATGAACAACTTTTTCATATAAAAAATAACAACTTGGATATATAATTAGTATACTTTCGGATAACCCTAAAGTTACCAAACTGAATCTGATCCAAATATGTAAATACTCACAGAGGTTCGATATCCGTAAACTTGAACACTATAAAACCCATGGATGTGAACGTCTAGACCTGTGAACGTCTATTTTTTTTTTTTTTTTGATCAAACCAAACTGCATTACTTAAACGAAAAGGTTTACACTCCATGGATGGAGCTTGTTACAGTCATTGCAAGGGCTAAGTTTGCCACAGTATCAGCCTCAGCATTAAAGTTTCTAAAGATGAAATGAAAAGATATAATATCAAAGAAAAACAAATAGTGATAGATATCAAATATGATACTGAACAATTCAGGTTAATTTCTCCCTTCCAATCCTGCTCCCTTCTTTAACATGTTGATAAGAGATAGAGAATCCGAGAAAATCACTAGGAATCGGACGTTTGAATATACGGCAGAAGATACCGCAAGACGAACAGCTAAGGCTTCAGCCATTAAAGCTAATGATACATAGCTATGATCTTCAGACAAACTTGGGAGAGGCCTCTCCATGCCTCCTGAGAAGACACCACATATTCCACAATCTCCGGAGTTGACATCCCAAGCAGCATCGACATCGCATACTAAAACTCCAGGTGGGAAGGTCGGGGGAGATCGGGATGATTGATGATGGGGATGGTGCGTTGCTAGGGCAGACGGCGATGAGTCCATGTTCTCAGTTTGTGCGAAGTTCCACTCCTTAGCGTCTTGGACACTTTTGAGAGCTATTTTCTGAACTGTGAAACTTCTATTCTCAAAGATAAGTTTGTTTCTCGCCTTCCACAAGTTCCACATAACCCAGGGTCAAATCAGAGAGGTTAAACCCACCGGTGGAAGGGGTGGTGACCTCAGAGCAATAGGTAAAATACTCCAGACTTTTCTGCAAGTGGACATTGGAGGAAAACATGAATATCGTTCTCCCGTGCTCCGCATTTTTTACAAACAAAACTCGTTACTACTCTCCTTTCGAGATTAGAACTAACTAGTATTGCCTTCTTTATAACTCTCCACAGGAAGTTTTTCAACTTAACGTCTATTTAAATTTTTGAATTGATAAAAAAACAATCCATTTTTGAATTGATCTCACTACAAAAAAAATGAGTTTTAATAGCAGACCATGATAGCGTTTTTCCGCTTTCTGCTATGGTTAACATATCCGTTAGTTTTAGATAGCGTTTGCATTTTTGAAAACACTATGATAGAACGGCATAATTAGAAATGCTATAATAGCGTAAATTTAATAGCACATAAAATAATAAACGTGATAATAACATACTTTTTGAATCCCTTAACCCTAAACAAACTTCTGAACCTTATACTCTAAAAGCAAAATTTAAACACTAATACACTAATAAACTTTATAATATTTTAGAACTTAAATTCCAAATCTTAAATATAAAATTATAAACATAAATATTTTAAAATTAAACACCAAACCTATATACAAATCCAAACCCTATATCATACATAATCTCTAAATCTAAAACCCTATATCATACAACAAACCTATAAATTTGTCTATACATTAAACCTATACATTAAATCCAAACCCTTAAATTTTTCTAAAAACAAACTTCAAAATCTAATGTTTTAACAACAAATCTTAAATTTAACCTACAATAATAAAAAAAAAATTATTTCTTTTTTGGAATTTAATAGTGAATAACTTAAATTTATATAATATGTCAAAAATATAGTTACAATTACTAAAATCAAAAGTTAAAAAAATAAAACATTTTTGTAAGAATATAAGGCCATACATTAAATCAAAAGCCACAAAATTTATTATATTTTAAACTCTAATACACTAATAAACTTTTAAAATTTTAAACTACGTACAGATCTTAAATATAAAATTAGAAAATTAAGTCTTTTTAAAACTTAATCTCAAACCATATCTATTTTGAAACTTTTAACTATAAACCCTAAACCACATACTTTGACCTATACCATAAAACATTAAATTTCAAACTTTAGACAAAAATTACAAATAAAAAAAAATCCGTTTTTGAATAGATTTTTGTTTGTTACAAATAGATGTAACACAATAAATACAGTTTTAACAATGTTATTTATATTTTATCAAAAAAATATTCTAATAAGTTATATTTACTTGTAAGGGACTAAAAAATCGTATCTGTTTGCTTGATTTCCATCGGTTGTACAATAGTGGTTCTCACGTCTTATTGTCTTAGACACAATTGTCTTACGAAGAATTAAGCAATAAAAAGAGATTTTAGTCATTCCAACGTATGATGGTCGGATTACTTTAATACCATTCTAATTTCTTTTTATAAGTATCATTTGGTTTTTGTTGTTGACTCTAAGAATGTTCAATATCTTCTAAATTATTTATTCTTCGAGATTTGGTCAACAACGTAAAGCAAAAACAAAACAATATGTTTATGTTATTAATCCACTATTCTAATAATACACATTTCACGACGTCTCTATAAATACAGATGATGTACTTTTGAGAACTCACAAACGAAATAATAGTAATTCACAATAAAAATAAATTAAACCTTAGTTTTTGCCGGTAACGACAATGGTCATGATCCATATTAACAAAGTTTCGGCAGCGGTGCTGTTTCTATTGGTTGTGATCGCTCCTCAGTGGACGAACGCACAGCCACTGCCACCACTCCCGCCAATGTCGCCACTTCCGCCAATGTCGCCACTGCCGCTACTACCACCAATGTCGCCATTGCCGCCAATGCCAAAGGTGGATCCAGTGTGCCTAGTAGCGATTCCTGATATCGTCCAAATTTGCTACTCAACGCCTAGTGCAGTGCCATCGGATCAATGTTGCAAGAGTCTCAAATCGGCGAGCACGACACAAGTGACTTGTCTATGCGACAATTTGATCGCACATCCTGTCTACAGCAACTTGTCCCGACCTTTCTACAACCAAATCAACAGCGCATGTGGTGTTCTTGACAAATACGCCTGCAGTGGTACAAGTGAACGTACCTTTTATAATCTTGTAATTTCAAATTTATTATTTGCATAGCTTACATTATAAAAACTATGACATCCATAGCGGCTAAGCAAGTTTGTAGATTCTTTACGCAATATGAAACAAGAGTAATGCTGATTTATGGTAATCAACTGATTTTTCTTGTTTTGGTGGCGAAGGAGGAGACGGTAACGCAGGAGCAAAGAACAAGATTGTTGCATCAATGGGTCTATTTGGTTTGGTTACAAGTCTGTTCTTCCTTTTGTTTTAATTTCATTATGTTCAGTACAACTTGGGACTACCAAGCTGACAATTCGAAACAAATAAGTTTATTTGATTGCTCATGTATCCATGGTTTCTAAATCATATTGGTGTTCTCCGAGTCTGATTAATTATAATGGTTTATATCTTGTTTAAATGTTTCTGAAAAGGGATGTTATACAAGAAATTTTGTTCACCATGACCTGTAGTGACATGTTAACATAATTTGTAATCATACCAATTTGAACCGTTGAATCTCATAATATTGTATCTTCCAATAATTTCACTTTTATACCACGATTCCTCTCTCTTTCCCTTGCCAATACAAATCTTCCAAATTCCAAACTGACTAGCGTCACACTACTTCTAGAAGCATGTCTGAGATATCACTATGCACATCCAAATCTGGTCCTTGGACCAAGCCGAGGAAGCATGATCTTCCAGATTTTTTTATTAATTAATTTCGGCCAAAAATTCGCCAAATATATATAAGTTCAACAATGTAATCTTGGCATGTGCAGCCTGGGTTCGTCTCTTTTGAATTGCATATTTTTTTTTTTTTTGCTCCTAGTCTTCTGAATCATTGGACTGGCTTTGCACATCATCCTTTTTAAAAATGCGGATACATACTAACGAACTACATATATCGGTTAATTCTAATTGATTGAAGAGAAAAAAAAAGAACAAAATGGTTTCAATAACCTAGAACGTTAATTATCTGCATCGGCTACACCATGGGTGAAACCGTTTTTTTGCCATTGAATCTCCTTTTGTTCCCCCTCCCCCTTCCAGAGCACTTTGAGTAGCTGGCTAGGTGACATGATGTCAATGTACAAAATTGATTCTTGCGTCTTCGTATCAAAGTAAATCCGTGGATGTTATACAGATTTTTGTACACTTCTCAAACATAGGAGCAAAAGTTTGAAATTATAACTAAACATATGTTGTTTAGTTTTTCTTATTTAGCTTAATAATGTTTTTATTTAATAATTGTTTTTATAAAAACTTATTTTATAGTACAGAACCAAAATTTAGTTATATTTTTTTGTCAACAAATTAATTTAGTTATATTTTATTTAGAAACATTGCTAGAATTTAAATATTTCATTATTAATTTATTTGTTTATGTTTATAATAAATCAAAATTTCATTACTAAAAATGTACATGTCATATATATTAAGTAGGAAGGCATGTCATATTTTTACTAAGCCATGTTTTTTTCCTTCTTCATAATGAATATAGTAATGATGCATATGCAATTTCGAAAAAAATCATTTCTGAAATAATATTCAAGGGATTGATTGATTCATGTTCTGTGTGGTATAGGAGCCAATAGAGGAGCGCTGAACAAGATTGCTGCAGCAGTACCTCTATTTGGGTTTGTTGCGAGTGTGTTCTTTAAAACTTTAGTTTGGGCTATTTTTGTAGATCTGAAAACTAATTATTTAGGGTTTTCTCGTTTTGAATGATTGCATTGACTATCAAAATAATTGATCTTATTTAATTTTCTTCATAAAATGTCCTTTGGAGATAAACCTAGAACTAGCTTTACGTAATTTGGTAGAATTGTAGAAATTATTTTTTAGGTTAGACTTGGTTAATGTGGTTCACATGTCTTACACGTTAACTTATAGTCTTTCTGATACATACTATCTGAATTTGTTTTATTTTGTTACTGATGGATTTTTGATACTCTTTACGGTCTTACCCAACTTTTTGTGAGGTCTGAAACATACCACCATTGTAGACATACAAGTCAAAGGCATTGAAATTGTATTAGTAATCGGCTTTCTTTACACATCATCATTAGAGTGAACTGTCAATCCATCTCAAATTATAATCCCTATTATTGTAATGCTAATTAGTTGTATGGTCATAAGAATCTTGATTCATATATATTATAATAAAGCATATCTTTGAATTGTCAGCACCGTCCAGCTTATAAATGAGTTTCGACCTTCTGTCCATAGCTACTTCTTTGCAAAAGTTCCATTATATATATTCATAAATTTATTTCTATATACTACGTAACACATCATAACATAAAATATTTGTCCACAAAGCAAATCAAATGCGAGGAACATGGCCGGGTAGAGAGAAAACGAATTTCGCATGTTTTTGGTCAACTATGTAAAATATAAAACAATGATTACGAGGAAGGAAAAACGAAATATATTTCTTGTTTCAATCATCAATAATCAATAGTGTCCATGCCAAGACTCCTATATAAACGTTCATGCACTTTTTGGAAGTCACATACGAAAAACAAAGTAAGATTAATTAGCCCCACATTTTGTCTAAACAATCAAATGGCTTACATTAACAAGGTTTCAGCGGTTGCAGCCATTTTATTTTTAGCGGTTACGACTGTCCCGCTGCTAGCTGAGCCAACGTTTCCTAAGATGGATCCTGAATGTGCCCCAGTGATGCCTGACCTTCTCGAAAAGTGTTTCGCAACCGTTAGAGAAATGCCAACGGATGATTGCTGCAGCGATCTCAAATCCGCGACCACAACGCAAGTCACTTGCCTTTGTGATAATTACATTGCGAACCCGGCGCTTGTGAACATCACCGGACCGTACTCCGCCGGAATCACAACCAAATGTGGCGTTTTTGACAAATACTCTTGCAAGAGTACTAGTAATGGTACGTATAGATTAATTACGACCTTGTGACTAGTTATGCATGTTATTTATATAATTACTTAATTTTTTTTTTGACATCATATAATTACTTAATCATGCATATCATAACTATATTTTCTTATAAGCAAATAATAAAACGAAGTTAGAAAATTGCAATTTGACAGTTATGGAATATGCATGCAAACTATACATGGTTTAAACATGATTATCAGTACTGTGATGATATTCTATGTATTGCCGATTGTACTAGAAAGTCATAAATAAAACGAAAAATCTATGCTACACCAACAACGTCACGAACCATAGTCATAGAGGTTTGAGATCATAATGCAATGATTCGTTCTTAGTAGTGAATGGATTTTGGTTTTGTGTGGTAAAGGAGGAGAAGGAAGCAGCAGCAACAGTAGCAGTAGCAGCAATAGCAAAGACAATAACACAAGTGAGGGCAATGGAGGAAGAGCGAACACCGTTGCTGCGGCAATGGCTGTTTTTGGTTTAGTTGCAAGTCTAATCTTCGTTATGTTTTAATTTCGATTTTCATTTGTTTTAAATTTGGACGGACCAGTTTCCATGTGATTCTTTTCCTTCTATTTCTCTTGTTTGAAACTGAGAATTTCAAAAATAACGTTTATTTGATTTCATTTTCATCCATTTGTTTGTATTTATGGTCCTTCCTTTATGAGAAAATTATCAATTTATTTACAAGGCATTGCAAAACTATTAAATTTATTTGATAAAAATATATAATTCATTAACCATACACTATAGAAAAAACGACAGCATGAAGTATATAAATGAAGTCCAAAGTCTTTTAGTTATCAAAAATTAATTAAAAAGATATATACATATATAATACTGAAATAAATAAGACTGCTACGATTAACCGACTAATTTTTGGCTATCTATATAGTTCATTTTTTAATCTTCCGAGTAAGCACATGGTTACAAATTTGATATCATTTGTTAAATTCCGAATTCGGTTCGTATTATTGTGTTCTATGACGTTACAAATTTTGTAAGTCGAACTTCTAACTTCTATTTTTTTTTTTTTTTTAACTTCTCGCTTCTAATTGTTGCAGTGATCAAAGATGGATGGCAGCAACATCAGATGTTTTTTTTCATAAGAACAGTTCATCTTATGTGATTACATATTTTCATATGTATTATTCGATTACAAAATCTATCTTATTAAAATAGAAACATTGTGTTGGGCTTAACATTTATTTTGTAAGTTTTAAAATTAAATACACCTTCTTACTTTATATTTAAACATATATTAAATCACTAATATTCATTTATTTATACTATTATCCATGTTTCCAAATAATATATTCATTTTATATAATGTTATATTTCCAAACAACACTATAATTAATCTTGTGTCTAAACAATACAAAATATTAGCTGTCATCTTTTAAAAATTTCTAACTAACAATCTTCTTTCAAGTTATTTAGATAAATTAAATAATTTTAAATTTTAAATAATTTATAAAAAAACACAAAATAAATAAAACTTAATTTACTAGTTTAAATATTACATATCGGTTATTTATCAGTTCAATCAATTAGTCTCAGTGTTTAATGATTTTTTTAATATAGATATATGACTGTGAAAAGGCTTGCAAAATACTAACTGAGATTGACCTTCCAAACGTTAAACACGGTTTGATTTTTCACTAATAATAAACACCATACGAAAAGGTAGTCACCAAAAACATAAGCTAAACCGTTAATTTTCTATGATACTTGAGTACTAACCAGCATCGATTTATAGAAGAAGTCCATTCAGAACACCTCCCTATAACGTCAAGTCTGTGTTCTCCATTATAAGAAAATCGTGAATTGCATTATTAGCATGTCAATATTTATTCAACCATTTGAAAAATATTATTGAATTCAGAATTTGGTCATTAACTGAAAGGAGCCTCGTGCGGATCTTCACGTTCCTCGTTCAAAAGGAAAAAAACAGCAAAGCCGTGAAACCTTAACTCCGGTCCGGCAGTGCCGGTGTCAGAGGCTCTTCCTTTCCTCTTCATCTTCTTTTTCTTTTGCTTGCTCTTTTTCTTTCTTTCATCTGATTTTTTTGCTTGTTGATTCTGGGTTAGTTGGAGTATCTCCAACAGATTTCCGAAGGCGTTGGTGTTGCCATCCAACTCCCTCTGAAACAGTGGCGAGGCTGTGGTGGTAACGAAAGAGAAGTAGATCAGCGTTTAGAGCTTGAGGATGAGCAAGATCTAATTTTCTCTTTACAGATCTACAGCGATTCCTCACTGGTGGTGGTGCGTGACTCGGTGTGACAAGTTCTCCGTCATGGATCTACCTTTGTACATGGAGGTGAGACTATCGGAGGCGAGGATTGACAATGGGTAGAAGGTGGGTTGTCTTCTGGTTTTCGGAAATAACATGTACCAAAGTTGATACAGCCTGAGATTTCAGAGTATACTGATGGTGATCTTGAGGGTCGGATCTGAACAAGAACAGGGACAAAGATGGCTAGTAATGGGGCTGTGAGGGTGGGAAGAAAGGCTGTTGTACCTGAAACAAAAAGAGTGAAACTTTTTATGAGTTTTTCTGGATTTTAATAAAGCAAACAGAAGATAAACAATAAGCAAATGATGAACAACATAAAGCATAATATTTTTATGGTTTTTAGATTTATGAGAAACAAATGAAGAACTAAACAAAAACAATAAGAAAAACAGTAAACAAAGGGATAGAAAGATGGGGATTGCTGGATAGGGATTGACTCTCTCAATCAATGGACGAACATATGGTCTTGAGTCTCACAAGCTTCTCTGGACGTGGTTTCTTTAGGACTTGGTGAATCTCACACTAAGAACTAGAGAAAGAACAACAAAGAAAACGCAACTTTGTTTAAAGAAAAACTGTTTCAATAACTTTCAAATGATCAAGGGTGTTTCTACAATGAAGTAGGAGGTCTGCTTATAAAATGCACGACCAAGGACAAGTCCCAACGTTCTGATACTCTAAGATGGAAAGAAAATACTCAAAATTAAATACAATGGGTCTTGTCTCCAATAAACTACCTTTTGGAGCAGATTTGTAGCCTTGAGAAGATCTGATCTTATACCTTGATATCTTGGTCTTGTATCCACGAAATAAGAGTCTATGATGACTGAATATACTCACTTTGGTCTTGACTTCTTCTTCTTCAAGGGGAAAGAGCCGTTGGTCTTTTATTCTTGCAAGAAAGAATAAATTCGGAAAAGGCAAGTAGCTGTAAATGCAGATCTTCTTGTTCCCATGCTTGCTGGTGTATGGTAAGGTGAATGGGGGCACTCCTGGTTGGCTGGATTGGTCTACTGGAAGTCTTGGTTCGTCTGGATTGTATCCTGGTTGCCTGAACTCGGTTTGAAATGGGTTGGACCAAGGTTCAAGCAATCTTTCCATAATCGGCTCCTAATAACCGGTTTTGGGAAACTGGTTATAACTTTGGTTTGGATCGTCCTTTTCTCTTGATTTTGGGCTTCCTGGATCCATAAAAGATCCCTCTTGAACTCCATAATTGGCCTTGGCACGATATGCTTCTTTGTTGGGCTTAAATCCTCTTCTAAACACGGATACTCGCAATCGGGTGGGCTGGGAAACCTCCAACTTCTAAAACTCATAACTCCTTGGTCCGTGAAGTTTTCTTCGAAATTCAAACTGGGCTGGACTTCTTCTTGAGTGTAGAATCCATGAAAATTGGTTCCATGATTTAAACCCTCCTGGTTTAAGAGATATGACATTTTTAGTGCACATATGTTCTGCTTGACGCCTTGGTTGGGTGAGTGGGGTGTTGGATGGACCTCCGGTTCAGCTACTGGTTTGATGGCCGCATCATTCCCTCCCTCTTGTAAAGGTTTTGACCTCAAAACTGGATAACCTGATACACCACAATAGAGCAAGTCAGGTTTCATTCTCTTTTGGGAGTTTAGAACCTTACCTTGATGATACAATTTCGGTTTGGTCTTTGTTGGCACATCAGGTGGTTCTCCTTTCAGTAGGAATGACAGAACTACTCCTATGTTCTGTTATGGTGCATTCTTGGGCTGGTATTCTTCAGCTTTTGTTCCTGTTAAAATCCCAACATCTTTGGCAAAAGACAAGTGTGTTATGGCAGTCATGGAATAATTAGCATTTAAATCAATTTTATGCAATCCAGTCTCAGTAGGTGGAAAATTTCTTGCCTTTCATCTAAGTGTGATCTAAGACAATCAGTATGTTAAAAATAATTTTCTAAACATCCTATTATTTTCTCATACTTATCAGGGAATAATAAATCAGTGTGTACAATACCCAAATTACTGATTTTTGAACAAGGGATAGTTGCTCTTACCTGATTTGGAAGCTGGATTGGGGCATCCATTGGCACGACCTGTCTGTTTAAGGACTGGTCTGGGGGTTCTTCCTGAAGTAAGATGATTCTGGGCGTAATTCCATCTTCTTCAGAGAAGTGTTGAAGCAAAGATTGCTTCTTTGGAAGTGCATTGTCATCTCTCTTTAATACAACCTTTTGCATCATAGGTTCTTTGCTTAGTGAGGTACCTGTTTCATACCTTTTGGAACTAGACAAGCACATCATGATGGATTTGGAAGTATTATAATCAGAGCAAAATAATTTATTTAAATTATTTTGTACCTCATCATGTGCTGGAACAGAAACAGCTTCTTGTTTCAATGGACTGCTAGTGGCTGTGTTAAGTTCAGCTTGTGGGTCTGTTCCAGGGATGATTACTTCTGGTTTTGACATTGAACTCACGTCCTCCTGGTCCTCATTGTGACCTGCATAATCTCTCTTTGGACAAGACAAGTGCATTATACCAGAAGTAGGAAATTTGCAAACCAGTTGATCTATATCTTCACTAGTTGTTTCCAAGTTAACTTCTAGTGAAGGAGAAGTCACTACTAGCCTAGTTGGACATGTAACAGCAAAGTTACCTTTCTCATGACATCTATAGCAAATGGGTTCTACTGGTTTTGAAGATTTAGAAGACTTACTTGGTTTCTTTTTCTCATGGACTTTAGGCAATGGCTTTGCACTTAGCTCTTGAGCTTTGGTTTGTGGAATGAAATCTGCTTTCACGCAATGGACACTTTCTGATGGAGTAGGCTCGGTTTCTCCCTTGATGATGAGCTTAAACTCCTGGTTTGGTCTTGGTTCGTGATATCTTGAGCTTAACCTTATGGTTTGGCCTTGTTGCCATTATCAGCCGCCTTGGTTCAGGTTTAATGGTACTCGCAAAATAACCCTTCCCATTCTTCTCAGCTTCTACAACATACTCTTCACGTGGTATATCTTTCATGTCTGTCTAGGAAGCTTCTGAGGGGTGATCATCGAGCCAGTAATTGGCATCAAGATTCCAAAGCCAAAATGCACTCTTGGTGAGAGTATCTTCGGCAATGCTTGCTTTCTCTTCTTCTTGAATGTTGTGTTGTTGAAACCAATCTTCCAAGTCTTGTTCCCACCTTAGGTAAGCTTCTGGTCCTTGATCATGGCCTGAAAAGTGGATNATCGAGCCAGTAATTGGCATCAAGATTCCAAAGCCAAAATGCACTCTTGGTGAGAGTATCTTCGGCAATGCTTGCTTTCTCTTCTTCTTGAATGTTGTGTTGTTGAAACCAATCTTCCAAGTCTTGTTCCCACCTTAGGTAAGCTTCTGGTCCTTGATCATGGCCTGAAAAGTGGATGTACTCAGACTGATCAACTTTTTCTCCAGCCTCACTTAAGGCCTCCTTCTCTTCAGTGAAGTCTTCTTGATAATCTGATTTTTCTCCATAGGCCTCTTCCAAGTGGTCTACACTGATTTGGGAATCAGTTTCGTCTTGGTGTTCATCCTCTTCATCAGAATAAGGTATCTCACACCATGGTATGCCTCTGGTATGAGACTCTTCTTCATTTTCTTCTTCACCAAGCTGAGATAATTTTTCTCCCCCATCAACATCTTCATGGGGCTCACTAGTTTCCGAGAAATCATCTTCATACTCAAATACTTCTTCTAAACTGATTTCAGAATCAGCTTTCTCTTGATATGAGTCTTCATGGTCATCTTCATCTTCACCACGTTCTGTTTCCTCTCCAAGGAATTCTTCTACCTCATCCACACTGATCCTAGAACCAGTGTCTTCTCCATAACACTCTTGAGGGCTGGTAACTTCAAATGGGTGATCAGGTGGTTCCGGCCTAGGTACCTCTTCACCAGGGCCATCTTCATACTCTGAATAAGAGTATTCAACATCAGACTTGGACTCATCACAGCCTTCCTCCTCACTAGACCATGTTTGGTCAGTTTCATCAAAGTTGGAGTCTTGGCTTGAATCATAAGGTTCCTCATCTTCTGAATAATCTTCCATGGTTTCTCCGATGTATTCTTCTTATTTGTACCTTACAAGAACAGAGAATAAGAGTGTTAGCTCGTTCCTTAGCAAAGAAGGTAAGAGGAATAAGTGAGAACAAAGAAATTTAGGAACTTTTTATATATTTTTTTTAAAAGGTATATGCAAGCAATCTAAATATGGTAAAGAGAGCCTAAAAATTAAATGCAAACAAGATTTGATTTTTTTGTCTTTTCTAAATGAATCAAACAAGAAAATGGTTATCTCTTTCGTGCCTATCTCTGGTTTTAACACCAAGAACAAGCAATTCAGAAATAAACAGAAAAAAATGCAAACAATATATTTTTTTTATTTAAGAGGATAAAACAAATGCAAGCAAGAAGGTGTAGGGTAGATATCACCAGATTCAGGAGCTTTGAGCTCTGATACCAAATGATACAGCCTGAGATTTCAGAGTATACTGATGGTGATCTTGAGGGTCGGATCTGAACAAGAACAGGGACAAAGATGGCTAGTAATGGGGCTGTGAGGGTGGGAAGAAAGGCTGTTGTACCTGAAACAAAAAGAGTGAAACTTTTTATGAGTTTTTCTGGATTTTAATCAAGCAAACAAAAGATAAACAATAAGCAATTGATGAACAACAGAAAGCACAATATTTTTATGGTTTTTAGATTTATGAGAAACAAATGAAGAACTAAACAAAAACAATAAGAAAAACAGTAAACAAAGGGATAGAAAGATGGGGATTGCTGGATAGGGATTGACTCTCTCAATCAATGGACGAACATATGGTCTTGAGTCTCACAAGCTTCTCTGGACGTGGCTTCTTTAGGACTTTGTGAATCTCACACTAAGAACTAGAGAAAGAACAACAAAGAAACACACAACTTTGTTTAAAGAAAAACTGTTTCAATAACTTTCAAATGATCAAGGGTGTTTCTACAATGAAGTAGGAGGTCTGCTTATATAATGCACGACCAGGGACAAGTCCCAACATTCTGATACTCTAAGATGGAAAGAAAATACTCAAAATTAAATACAATGGGTCTTGTCTCCAATAAACTAGCTTTTGGAGCAGATTTGTAGCCTTGAGAAGATCTGATCTTATACCTTGATATCTTGGTCTTGTATCCACGAAATAGGAGTCTCTGATGACTGAATATACTCACTTTGGTCTTGACTTCTTCTGCTTCAAAGGGAAAGAGCCGTTGGTCTTTTATTCTTGCAAGAAAGAATAAATTCGGAAAAGGCAAGTAGCTGTAAATGTTGATCTTCTTGTTCCCATGCTTGTTGGTGTATGGTAAGGTGAATGGGGGCACTCCTCGTTGGCTGGATTGGTCTACTGGAAGTCTTGGTTCGTCTGGATTGTATCCTGGTTGCCTGAACTCGGTTTGAAATGGGTTGGAGCAAAGGTTCAAGCAATCTTTCCATAATCGGCTCCTAATAACCGGTTTTGGAAACTGGTTATAACTTTGGTTTGGATCGTCCTTTTCTCTTGATTTTGGGCTTCCTGGATCCATAAAAGATCCCTCTTGAACTCCATAATTGGCCTTGGCACGATATGCTTCTTTGTTGGGCTTAACTCCTCTTCTAAACACGGATACTCGCAATCGGGTGGGCTGAGAAACCTCCAACTTCTAAAACTCATAACTCCTTGGTCCGTGAAGATTTCTTCAAAATTCAAACTGGGCTGGACTTCGTCTTGAGTGTAGAATCCATGAAAATTGGTTTCATTATTTAAACCCTCCTGGTTTAAGAGATATGGCATTTTTAGTGCACATATGTTCAGCTTGACGCCTTGGTTGGGTGAGTGGGGTGTTGGATGGACCTCCTGTTCAGCTACTGGTTTGATGGCCGCATCAAAAGTTCTGCGATGAAGGAGTGATCGACTCGAGAAGCTTTCCTTTATGCGGTACGTGGTGGTGGTTCGACATCGCAGCGCCGGAGAAGATCGTCTTAGTCGGTGGTCCGCGCCCCACACCGCTGGAAACTTGGATTACAGACCTGGTTCGTGCTTGCTACCAAGGCTCGATCTTTCATTTCGGATAAGTCTGTCTGGTTTTATGGCTGAGGATCGGTACGTTGAAAGCTGGTGGTACAAAACTATTCCGGGAATGCGCCTAAGGTGATGATGTTGTTGGGTCAAGTTTATCATGCAAATTTTAAGGGACTAACAGCTTGGTATAATTTGTTACCTCGGTTTTAGGAGTGTCTCATGAAGTTAGTAAATGTGTATGTATCATGAGGTCTAATTAGGTGGTTTAAGAGATGGTTTGCTTCGAGTTGTGGAGCTCTCTCATCTTATTGTGGTTAGAAAATACAGCATTGTATTCTAGGTTGCGCCGGATCCGAGTGAGTTTTCACCTAGTGAGTGGTCCAGGGTGTTACTACGATGCAGTGTTGTATGTGGTAGAAACATTATGGGTCAAAATGTCTTGTACCAAGTTTATGGGTGAATGAATCAGTTGAAGTTGAGTTACAAAAAAAAAGGAGCCTCGTACGCATAAAACATCAAACGAAGAATCGATAAACATAGGTTTCAGTATACTATTATCCATGTTTCCAAACAATATATTTATTTCTTTATACTGTTATCAATATTTCCAGACAACACTATAATTAATCTTATGTCCAAACAATACAAAATATTAGCTGTCATCTTTTTAAAATTTCTAACCATTTTCTTTCAAGTTATTTAGATAAATTAAATAATTTTAAATTTTAAATAATTTATAAAAAAACAAAAAAAAATAAATAGAACTTAATTTTACTGGTTTAAATATTATGTATTAGTTATCCATCAATACAATCAGTTGGTCTCGATGTTTAGTGATTTTTTAAATATAGATATTTTTAAAAATCTAAGTCAAATTATGGAATCACTAGATTGACCAGCTAAATTGCAGGTTTATGTCGAATTTCAAACTGATTTAGATGCAAAAATAT
This sequence comes from Eruca vesicaria subsp. sativa, assembly GCA_932364175.1. NCBI lineage: Eukaryota > Viridiplantae > Streptophyta > Magnoliopsida > Brassicales > Brassicaceae > Eruca > Eruca vesicaria. Next base: position 55,575 of record CAKOAT010102933.1, on the reverse strand, counting down.
TTTAAATACATAACTTTTTTTCAAATTAACAAAAAAATGTTATTATTAGTGAAAATTTTCATCATAAAATATTCTCGTGCTTGAAAAGTGGGATCAATTCCATTTTATTTTAAACAATGTTATATTTCATTAAAATTTGTATATTATTTTAAAAACTTTGGATATATTATTAACATCAGAAGTAATTAAACTCTCAGCTAATTATTTTTATGCAAACAGTTAAGTTTGAATTTGATTTTGCACTTTGAACAAACGTATAGAAGTAGTGTTTTTACTGCACAACTACATCTACATAATTTACTGCACAGTTACATCTACATAATTCACTACTTAGCATAACTAATACAAAAGAGAGTTTGATGTTGATTTTTAAATATAAAACGGAACTGTAGAAACTCAAACCTATATAAAACTAAATTATATATAATACATCCGAGAAATAAAATTTGCGCTGATGCGCCGATCATGGTCTAGTGTGTTTTGAAACATCAACATCATATGAAAATTTTCCCGTTGTTATGAAGTGTTTAATCACCTAACCTATACGACAGTGTATTAAATAGAAGAATGGTCTTTAGAAAGTAAATTGAGCTTTAAACAGAAGTGGCCCAATAGGCTAAGATCTGGATAGAGTCTCAAACTTTGGACTCGACAAGACTTAAAAAAACAACACTCAGACCTAAACACATACACAATTTTTTGTCTCCTCCTGCTGCTCTCTCTCTCTCCAGCCGATCGTACTCGAAACGATGGACGCGACGAAGCTAAGTGAACTAAAGGACTTCATCGATCAATGCAAGTCTAACCCTTCCCTTCTCTCCACACCTCCTCTCTCCTTCTTCCGCGAGTATCTCGAGAGGTACCTCTCTCTCCTCCTTTACTTCGATCTAATCGTTTCCCTTTATACCTTAGTTCGTATATGTGGTTGTTGAGATTCATAAAGTATTGGCCTTTAATGTATCTGTATGTGTAATAAACTGTACTTGTTCGTGTATTATGCACTGATCTCTCGTGGAATTGATATACCCTTTTATCCATTGTTAAAGGAAGTTCATGTCTTTGATCTGTGAAGCTGTTCTATTGTAATTTTGATGGTTTGGAAGCTTTGGGTTTATGTTTGCTTACTTGTTTGATTTGAAGAGTGTTAATGTGGTCTCACTCTCTCTTTCTGATGAATGAATCCCTTGGTTTCAGTCTTGGTGCTAAGCTGCCTACTGCTGCTAGTGGAGAACACAAAGACACCAAAGAGGTATATTACCATTATCATGTTTGGTTGAAATTCGTTTTGTGTTTTGTAGGAAAGTATGTATTTGATTTGTTTTCTAACTTTTGTTTTGTTTCGGTTTAGCAGAAGAGCTTTGTAGTGGAAGAAGACAGTGATGATGATATGGAGGAAACTGAAGAGCCGAAACCCAAAGTGGAGGTAGTTGAAGAAGAAGAAGAAGAAGATGATGAGATTGTTGAGTCTGATGTTGAGCTTGAAGGAGAAACCGTTGAGCCTGATAATGATCCTCCTCAGAAGGTAAGATAACCAAACAAACCAAAACTTCAGCTTTTGGTTTACTAATTAAAAGCTCTTGGTTTTTTTGGTAACTAGATGGGAGATTCATCAGTTGAAGTGACTGATGAGAACCGTGAAGCTTCTCAAGAAGCTAAGGGCAAGGCCATGGAGGCTCTCTCTGAAGGAAAGTTTGATGAAGCAGTTGAGCATTTGACTCAGGCCATAACGTTGAATCCTACTTCAGCTATTATGTATGGAAACAGAGGTTTGTACAGTTTCTTTCTAAAACTTCCATCAAATGATTTTTTCCTTACCTAATTTGTGTCTGTATTTATGTGTTTCAGCCAGTGTCTACATTAAGTTGAAGAAGCCAAACGCTGCTATTAGAGACGCTAATGCTGCATTGGAGGTACAGTGGTCAATCTTTTCCTCAGGGAACTTCTTTTTTACTAGAGATGGTATTTAATCATTCTGTGTGTTTGAGATGGCAGATTAATCCTGACTCTGCAAAGGGATACAAGGCAAGGGGTATGGCTCATGCCATGCTTGGAGAATGGGCAGAGGCTGCAAAAGACCTTCACCTTGCATCTACCATAGACTATGATGAGGAAATTAGCGCAGTTCTCAAAAAGGTATTTGTCTGTCTATCTACTGATTCTTGAATTCATGAACAATCATTAGTCTGTTCTGTTGCTCACTTCTTTGATGTTTTTAGGTTGAACCTAACGCTCATAAGCTTGAGGAGCACCGTAGGAAGTATGACAGACTACGCAAGGAAAGAGATGACAAAAAGGCTGCACGTGATAGACAACGTCGCCGTGCTGAAGCACAGGTAGCTTTTTATAAGACCATGAAAAATTCAATTCTTGTATTTGACATTATCAGTTAGCTGCTATATGTGGGTTTATTTGAGAAGCATGTTGCTTTTTGTCTAACTCAGTTGTGGCTTATCCATGCTTCGTTTTTGTTTTCTGTAAGGCTGCCTATGATAAAGCTAAGAAAGAAGAACAATCATCATCAAGCAGAGGTGGTGGTTTCCCCGGCGGATTCCCTGGAGGTATGCCTGGTGGCTTTCCTGGAGGAATGGGAGGTATGCCCGGCGGCTTCCCTGGAGGAATGGGAGGTATGCCCGGCGGCTTCCCTGCTGGAATGGGAGGTATGCCAGGTGGTTTCCCTGGAGGTATGCCTGCCGGAATGGGAGGAATGGGAGGTATGCCTGCCGGAATGGGAGGTATGCCCGGTGCAGGAGGCATGCCCGGTGCAGGCGGTGCGCCTGGTGCTGGTGGTGCAGGTGCTGGTGGTATGCCAGGTGGTGTTGACTTCAGCAAAATATTGAATGTAAGAGAGTGGCCATATGCAAATTAACCAAGGTTCTGATTTTTAGCATAGCAAGGAAGGGTTTTGATAATGTGAGAATGGTTTTATATGTTGTGAGCAGGATCCTGAGCTAATGACGGCATTTAGTGACCCAGAAGTCATGGCTGCTCTTCAAGATGGTATGACTCACTACAGTTAGTGTTGTTGCTCTACTAATTGTTTTATGAGGTTTAATGTATTTTATTTTGTGTTCAAACAGTGATGAAGAACCCTGCGAATCTGGCGAAGCATCAGTCAAACCCGAAGGTGGCTCCGGTGATTGCTAAGATGATGGGCAAGTTCGGAGGAGGACCTAAGTAGAATGAAACAAATCAAAGAGCTTTTTTTCTTTTGCAATTTATGTGTTTAACTTCACGAGATGAGATTTGTGGAATTATTTTTACTTGGCATTTTCATTGTTGGAGAAATTTCAACACAAAATTTAACTCTTTTCTTCATTGACTCTGATTTATGCATGTTGATCGTTGATTTGTCCGTAAAATCCATCAAGGTTTAAAAGATTGCAAAGAAAAGTATTTCATAAACTTGGCACTCTATGAGTTTGACAACTCCTCAGCTCTGTACATATATTTAGTATAGACTCTACTCTATAAGAAAAAATGTGTAAAACTTTGTTAATTATCGATCCTTCTCGAAAGATGTCAGAGACCAAATACATACAAGACAAGATGATGTTTGACTGATTACATAGATTCTTACAGAGTCGAGTCAGTTAATATTAAAATAAAAAGCAAATAGTCTAGAAATTTAGACGAATCTGATCATTTGTTGTTTAATAGGGAGGGACTGAGGATTATTATCACAAAGTCTGTATGTAATATGATTTGGGAAGGAAGCTTGTGATCAACTAGTTCGTACTCGTTCCGTCAATTGTGTCCACGTCCAGAAATGTGTTGATCCAAAAAATTGGTCATGATTCATGAATAACAACAAAAACGTAAAAATACATCAACAGAACAATACTTTTTTTTTTTTGTTACATCAAATTAGTAGAAACCACTTTTATTTCACAAAAAAATAAATTAGTAGAAAATGCATACATTTCTATTGTAGGGGATTATTAGTGGTGAAAAAAAACTATTTACTAAAATTATTCTGCACTAATTTGAACTGATGAACATATATTGGAAACAATATGAAAATCAAAACTGGTTTACGGCCAAGATCATGTTTCAGTGTTTTTTTTTACAAAAAGCAACCATATATTGGTGAGACACCTAATTCAACCCAGGAAGAATTGGTGGTGTGATGTGATGTTTATTGGGAAATTCCTCCACATCCTTAATTTAATTGATTAAAATCATGCCGTCTTTGAAAATCAATAAAATTCCCAAAAAAAAACTAAATATACATATGGTCAATGGTGAAAAAAACCAAGACAAATAGGAGCCACAGCTCTAAGTTAAAAGATTCTAAACGTTGATAGCGAAAACTAATTATCTATCGTCCAAATTAACTCAAGCTGACTTGGGTTGGTGTTGAAAAGAGAACTAAAACCAATTGTTTTCTGATCATCGTCTTACTCTTGTACTTCGTCGAGGTTTTTCTTCTGTTTTGAGAGGAGACTTCGTCGAGTCTATAACAAAACTATTTTAGATGCATGTTTAACATAAGCAAAATCTTTTGAGAGAGTAAACTGTTTTTCAATAGCACGTGAAATAATGTACATATATATAGATAATCTTGTAAAATTAATTTGTAAATTAATATTATTCTTAAGATCTTATTCACTATGCATACAAATTTATACTATAAAAGAGAAAATTCAAAATACAAAATAGACATACATTAACGTTAGATTCATACAAATATCTTGGTAATTGTGAACATTTGAATAATCAACTTTACAAAACAGAAGGAGATAAACTTATCTTTTCTTGACTTTGACGAACCGCTGCATACACCATAACCCTAATTAATAATACTTGAAAACCATGGTGCACCCTTGCTGCTTTACATGGTAAATATGTGTATATTTGTATGCGTGTGTCTGTATACTTATGTATATGTATGCTAGGTATGCAGAAACATGACACTAATTAATGCTTGTGCCAGTTTCCTTTATGTCATGGTTAAGAATCAAAACCCAAAATCATGAACACTAAAGTCTTGGCAGTAATCATGAAACGTCCAAACCTTACTGTCGATTCTTTCAGGTGGCCATATCGGAAAATCTGCTATGGCACCGAAAATATTATTGTCATGATGATATAATGTTCCACCAACATTATAGTTACTGTCACCCCACGGAGTCTCAGCTTTAGTAGTTTCGTCGGACTGTTTTGTCTAGTTATTGTCATGAAAATAACTAAACAATTCTTCATCATTGAGCAGATTATTTTCACTATCCTTGGAACTGTTTTGTCTAGTAACTGCGCTGCTGCTTTCGTCTTCAGTAGTCGTGCCATTTGTCTCGACGTTTTTGGTGCTGCTGCTCTTTGGTTCCTTTGAGATATCATTGGAAACTGAAGAAGTGCTATTTGGATTATCGGTATTATTAGGTTCTTGTTTTAGAGGTTGACTAGTCACGGGGTCGATTCCCATCTTAACAAGTTTTTTCTTGATGTGAGTATTCCAATGGTTTTTTATTCCATTATCTGTTCTTCCGGGTAATCTTGAAGCTATCTTAGACCACCTATAAAATACAGCCAATGGTTTTAAAGAAAAACATAATCACAAATATTTTAACAAGTGCTTGTGGAGATGCTAAAATTTTGGAATATAAACATAAGAAATTGACAAAATAAGTCAATACTATTTTCGAAGAGAAAGACCGATCGACGCTACTTTGTGTTGAAGGTATTTTTGTTAAAAAGTCAAAATCCTATACCAGATCCGGAATCAGTTTTTTAGATATTTTAATTTAATAGTCTTCCGTTCCAAAGTTAATTTGAAACCGGGACAAAAAAACAACAACAATCTTACACTACTACTAAGCTCAATGCTTTTGTCTTTAAAGTTATTTTAGAGAAAAATTAATGCAAAACGAAAAAATAGTTCGTCGTCGATATGATTCGACTACTTTGATATGTGGGATAAATATCTAAATTCATTATTTGGCATAATTTACACTACACTTATATATATACTAAAGTTATTGGATAATAATACAATATACATGCAATTGACTTTACAAAACTTTTATCCTAGTCTCTAGTTTCGGTTGAAATATAAAATTTGAATTTCAACATAAATTTAAAACTTTCAAGCTTCCGATATATGATACAAAAGTTTGAGCTAGCAAAAAAAAAGTGAAAGTACAGTTAAAAAAAAAATTAAAGTAACATATGATTAGTTATTTAGGCTTACTTGTTGCCGATATGAGCATGCAGATCGATGACAAGTTGTTCCTCGTCATGAGAGAGAAGGCCTCTCTTCAAGTCAGGCCGGAGGTAGTTTGTCCACCTGAGACGGCAACTTTTTCGACAGCGGCGGAGACCGGCCAACTTCGGCAACGCACGCCAGCAACAATGGCCGTTGGTTTGTATAAAGTTTATGAGCTTCTTGTCTTCCTCGGCCGTCCACGGCCCTTTCTTCACCCCGAGCTTGTCACAGCATGGCTGCCTCCCCATTAAATTTTTTTATTGCATATATGTTCGAAGGGATTGTGAAATAAAATACAGGAGAGAGCGGAGAGAGAGATGCAAGACTAAAGTAATTGAAGATGGAAAATCTATACGGCTTGCAAGTTATGTCAAAAGCTTACCAAAGCTCACCCACCTATATATAACCTTTACCTTTTGACAAATGTATTGTAACCTTCTGATCACACCTTTCCCCAAAAATGTTAGTAAATAAATAACTACACATTTTTAAATGTAAGAGTTGTAATAAATCCTATTAATTCAAGCACATAACCAAAATTTTAGTGACATCATGGCAAGAAATATAGAAGTTAAAAGGATGTAGTTATAAACGTTAGAATTGTTTTTTAGAAACGTCAAAAATGATTGTTAAATTCAAACTTACTTTACTTTCAACTTAAAAATAATTGATAATAAATGAATTGAAACTAATCATTTATATATTATTTAAAATTCTTTTAAATTTCTGATATAAAATATTTTATCTCTAATTCATTTATCTGAGATGATAGTTATTCGGTTTAAATCTCAGAAAATAGAATATTTATATTTGGTCAAAAAGATCCAACACGATAATTATATTTGGTTAAGAGGGTTAAGTACTGGTCAGAAGGATTATCAAACAAGTATTAAAAATGGGATATAAGTCCCATTCAGCGTATCCGCATCAACAAAAATATTCAGCTAATGAAAACATTTCATTTTGCCATGTCATTGAATATTACGGATTGAAAACTTTATTGTTTCACCGGTATTCTTCATTGTTTTGCTGTGTGGTCCAATAAGCCCAAATATTCTTTTAATTTTTTTTTCTTTTTCTCTTTACGAGAGATCTGATTCTCTTTTTTTTTTCGATTCTCTCTTCATCTTCTTCACTCTCATAGCTCTCACACGCTTACTGTTATTATCATTTCTCCCATCTCTCTCCACGCCTCTTTAATCTCTCTCATCTGTCTCCCACCGCGTCTCCTTCTTGCCTCATCACCAAGACGGTCGCCCTCCCACCACCATCACGGTCGACCTGTCTCTCTCTCTCTCTCTCTCTTTTCGTGCATGTGTATCTTCTTCTCTATTGTTGTTCTACTATGAATCAGATTTTTTTGTTTTTGTTTTGGTAAAGATAGGTGGAAGAGGCAAGTTTCATGGTAGTTGGAGAAGGCAAGGCCCATGGAGGCTTGAAAAAGCAAGTCTTCTGGAGGCTAGAGGAGGCAGTTCTCTTGGCTGTTGAAGAGGGGCAAGGCTAAGGAGGAGGAAGCTGGAGTTTTTTTTTTTTAGGTTTAGGTTTTTAGATTTGGTTTAGTGTAAATGATATACCATGATTTTGACCCGCTTTTGGTCATGGTATTACTATGTTTTTATAATAAATATCTATGTTTTGGAGTCTATTAGGTATGTTTCCAGGTTCAGGAGCATTTTGTGGTAAAGTGATGATTTAGGTGCCTTTTGGTGCTTAAAGAAGAGTTTTCCAAGATGACTATGAAGATCCGACATAAGAGATACATATCGATCGATACACACCCTGTGTAATCGATCGATGAAGCTTCCGTAGAAGTTGAAGTCGAGATACTCCATCGATCGATGTACACCATGTACCATCGATCGATACAGAGCGTGACGAGCAAGATTTATTTGGCCAACTTGAAGCCCAAGTTCTCACCAAATTACAAGATTACTCCTGACGAGTTTTTTTAACCTAATTGCACTTGTATTTATAGTTATGCCTATGAGCCCTAGAAAAGACAATCAGAAAATAAGAGTTTTGTATTCTATTCTATACTTAGCAATAAAAGCATTTTCTTTTCATCTTATTCTTTTGCTATGAATCACTTGGCTATGTCTGAGTAGATTCATTTGTTAGATTGAGGGTTCAAATAGTTATGAGGGATTAACCCCAACTATGATATGTTGAATTGTTATATTCATTAACCAAATGAACCCTAATGCTTCTTCTAGATTAGCTACCTAGAAGTATGATTATGGAGTGACTAATCTAATAGTCATTATCCTGAAATCATTTGGCTAAGCTCAGACTCTATTAGGCACGTGCGATAGGCGGTCTAATAGAGGTTCTCGGGTGGACACAGTTTCAATTCGATCTGATGCTATATCGATCAATACTCCCATAAAGTAATCGATCGACGGCAACGCATATCGATCGATACCGCGATAGCAACATCGATCGATATTGTCAGCAATCAGATCAATGGACGAGTCTAACTAGCGACAGCTATAGATTTGTTTAAGGATTGAATTCCTCATATATTTGCAAGCAATTCGTTAAGACATCCATAGATTTATAATCCTGATTTTCTGAATAGTAACCTTGAATCTAGCTATTTTCTCTTATTGTTTTAAAACCAATCTCCTCAGCAACTTACCATAGCTACCCATTTTTATTTTAATTGTTTTAAACCTATTTCAACCTAGCTTAATCACTTAGGATTATTTCTTTTGTGACTCTAGTTCCCTGTGGATTCGATCCCTAAGTACTACGACTGAACCTCTTATTTGAGAGAGTAATTCACTCCTTAGGGTTAAACATTTGAGTGATATCAGTAAACCAAATTAAGGAAGTTGTAGTAGTTTGATTTTTTTTTATTTATGGTTTAGTTTATAATCAGAATAATTTGTAAACCAATTATAATTTATAAAAAAAACTAACTTTATTTTCAAATATAAATTTTTTTTTGATTTATTTTGCAATTAATTTATTTTAATTACAATGATTTTGGGTTATTGTAGAAATATCTATCACTAGGTGTTTTCTTGCACCATGTGCATGAATAAATGTTTTAAAAATTTAAATCATATTTATCATAAATGTTTGTTCATTTTTAGATTTTATTATTTCCGTACTATAATTTGATTTTGATTTAATTATTAAATAAGATAAAATCTAATTTTATTTAAATTTACGTTAAATAATATATATGTATATATTTATAAATCTTCTCAGAAATATATTTATCTATTGCTTTTGATTAAAATATATAAAAAATTCTAAGAACATTATTATTTTGTTACGTATATAATATAAAATTTTAAAACTAAATAATATTTCTACAATTTGTAGATATTTAAAAGAAACTCATATTAATGGGATAAAAAAATATATTTTTTTAGAATTAAATTTTTGGGGGTTTTGCAAAAACAACCCAAAAATTCAAGTCAAACACAAAACCAACCTCTTTTTTTTTTTTGTCATTACTATTCACTCTAAAAAACCTAAACTCTCCTCATGTTTCTACCTATTTACCAAATTGCCATTATTATTAAATCTGATTTTATTTTCGAAAATTATTAAAAACCTATTACACCCTTAACCTTTCTCCTTATTTACCACAATGCCATTGTCATCAATATCTGCAACCACCAAAAACCACCATTGATGAGCTCTTTAAGCTTGTGTTTATGAATTTTCAACCACTTATTTCACTTTCTAAACAAACAATACTTCATTTCCTCTCATTTCCTCTCTATTTTCATCTAAACAATCCTCATAACTCTCATTTTCATAAACACAAACTTCATAGTTTCGATTTTATCCACAAGTGAATCGTAAAGGTTGCTTCTTTTGCTCATATTTGGATTCTGGACGGTGGAAAATCTTGGAAACAAGCTTTAAACCGGTGTCAAGGTAACTATTTACATGCTTTTCGTCATATCTCTGTTCTGTATCGCGAAAGTAGACTGTATTACATGTCTACACATAAGTGTAGACTTACGATGCAGTCTACTTGTCAACGCACATGTTACTTTTGCAATTGACCAAAATAATTTTTTTTTGTAATGTAGACCTACAAGTACGTCAACGTCTTTACCTTTGAAACCAAAAACAAAAAAATTGGTAGACTTACTAAGAAATCTACATAAAACATGTTAGATTTGCATTTGACCAAAATTTTGACTTACCATAGTAGACTTTCGTGGAGGTCTACACTTTGTAGACTGCTAGGTAAGTCTACAGAATGTAAGTTTTGCATTTGACCAAAACTTTGACTTCGTTGAATAGGTTTCTTTTGTATTTGACTAAAATATTTAGAAGCTGACTAAAACTTACTTTACGTGTAGACTTCATATGCAGTCTACAAAACTTAGAAAAAAAAAGTAGACTGCATAAGAAGTCTACTATTTTATGTTGGTCAATTGCAAAACTAACCTGTCGGGTTATAATGTAGACTTGTACTGCAGTCTACAGTTACGTAGACATTTAGTTTTGTCTACTCGTAGAAAGTCAACTTTGGTCAATTGCAAAACTTACCTCTTTCAAACAAATTTAAAAATGTAGACTGCATAATAGGTTTACTTCTAAAAGTCAAACTCTGAACGAATTATGGTCAATTGCAAAACTAACCTTTTTAAAAATGTAGACTAAAAAGTAAGTCTACTCGTATAAAAGCACATCTTTTTTTCAAATACAGAAAGTAACCCGTGAATTTGGCAATTGCAGAAACCAACCTCAACGTAGGCCTAATTTTCAGTCTACAGACTATAAACTGAATAAAACGTCTACACGTCTGTAGACTGAATATGTAGTATACCTAGAAAAATCTATCAAAAGTGGATTTGTGTATTATTCATTAAGTTTTTTCAAAAAATTTTTTTATGAAAGTGTGTGTTAGTTAATCAGAAGGGTCTTGAATGATTTTCAGAAGATTATCTGTTATAATTAGGAAGTTATCAAATTTTTTGTTTGTCTATGTTGTTAGCTTAAAATTTGTAGACGTACTTGTAAGTCTATGATATAATTTTTGGTTTAACTATATTGTTTGCTAATAATTGTAAATGTACTTGTAAGTCTATTTTATAATTTTATCCAACATGAAATTTTTGTTTGCTAATTATGTAAACCGTATTTTTTTTGGCAGGAGATGGCTCAATTACTCGTTGTATACAGAGAATGAGTGGTGAAAAACTCTAGATGTGTTAGTGTTATGTGTCGAACTTATGAGTTGTCTTGTTGCTATGGATGTTCTATTATGTATAAGTGTGTCTCATTGCTTTGAGTTGTCTTCTATTAGATTTGTAAGTCTTTAGTCTGTGTTGAACTTATAAATTATATTGTTGCTTTGGATGTTGTTAATGTGATAGACTTGTGCTATATTTTTCTCTGTCAAGTAGACTTCTTTGTAAAAAGTCCCAAGTGTAATCTGAATTGGCTAGCAGCACAATACAGTGAACAATAAAAAAATCAAACAATAGCTAACTAAAATCAATAACCAAAAGAACATTGAATTGCTCCAAATGTCTTCAAATTAAATATCCAAAAGAGTATTTCAACAATAAACAAAAGAAGTCTGCATCTTTGTTTTTGGAGACTCTAAAGAAAAGAAGAGAAAGTTAAAGACCAAAGTTCATAAAAAGGTTGGTTCAAAGATACCGGGCAGGCTCTGCTGACTGCGACGCAAACTTAAAATAAAATAAAAAGACAAAAAAGATTTTTGGTATTATAAACACATAAACGCCTCAAGTACCTTCCTCTTCTCTCTTCTTTAGTCTTCTTTCTCTCCTGTATCTTTTTGGGATCTCCACAGCAAGAGCTTTTGTCAACATTTCATTTGCTCTCAGCGAGGGGATAGTGAGGCCTTACTGGTGTCTTTGATGGACTTACCCTTTAAAAAAAACACATACATACTAAACAAAAAGATGAATACAAGATTCTCAAATTAAATTAACAATAAACACCGAGAAAGATATCACAATTTAATGCAAATGGATTATAATCAGAATTGAGTAAAGAAAGAGCCAAGTCTAGAATGTGACATAACACTTTCTATTAGTTTCTATGAAAAAAGCTAAATATAGGAGTAAAATGTTTTTACCTTATAGGGAACTTCATATTCAACGTTATGCATCCAATTCTTTTGAGGCTCAAAGAAGCTCAGAGACAGTCTTCAAACATTAGCAGCTTTATGAAATGCAGTTAACCATACCAAGATACAGAACGTTAGTTCCCGATTTCTTTAAACTACATTGAAGTCAAATGCAATGCAAATAGTAGAATCTTAACTAGCAACTGAAACTACTCAATCACAGAAGCTAATTTTCCAAAACGGTAACAACGTAAAACTTAAGCTGAGAGAATTACATGGGCAAACTCAACAAAAGCAATGCGGCTATGATGGTGATAGTCTCCAAGCATCAGACGATGAACTTACAAAAGATATAGACAAAAACATATACATATATATATATATATATATATATATATATATATATATATATATATATACATTGACTGTTAGAGTAGAAAACACAACCAATATACAATATATATTAGCTTTCGAAACCAAATGCTTACCTCTCCACAAAACATTTCAAAGAAGCCTTTCAAGTCAGTTTGACTAATCTGCAGATTCAAGAAACAAAGAAAACTTAGTTTCTCCAAATACTTAAAACATTCTCTCACAAAATAAATGGTATTAATGGAAGTAAAGTTACCCGCTTGTCAATGTTAGTACAGCAAACAGTCCTCATGCACATCTCACGCTCAATCTCAGACTGCAAGAAAGAATCATCATTATGGTTAAACTGATTTAGATAGAAGCCAAGCTTAACTATGATTCTATGAACCTACCCGGGGAAGGAAAGTGGGGTTAACAGGGGCAATAGCGGTTTGGAAGGAAGAACCTTAAGAGGGTAAAAACCAAGCACTGTGCCTGACATGCTCAAAGCAGCCCTAGCTCCCTCTGCAGCAAACACATATCTTTGATTAGTTAATGAGAAACAGTACTGTAATAGATATCTTAAGTAGCCTATAAAAGGAACTACCTTCACTGGTGAACTCAACGAAAGCGAAACAAAGGAGAGAATTTGGGTCACCGCATACACGACAATCAACAACCTATGAGAAAGTTATCATCACATGAGTTGTTGCATATAATCAAAAACATAGCGAAGATCATTTTTAAGTACCTGTCCACAATTAGCAAATACACCTGCGAGGTTCTCCTCGGTAACCTGCAAAGGAGACAAGTTAAGAGACGCAGTTTTAGGAGATAAATGGTATCGAAAGCTTACCTGTTGATCAATCTCGGAGACATAGACAGTTCTCCTGATCACATCTTCCTTCTGAGCCAAGCTGGTTCTTTTGTTCATTCTTATCTTCCCTTGGCCAAAGCTCCTTCTCTGTAGTGTAAACACAAAAGAATTACAGAGTCGGTATCCAATCCACAAGACAGTATTATACGCTTTTCTTTCATGTCTCTAGCAGATAATAAGAATGTGTCAAACCATTTAAAGAAGACTCCCACAGAAATGATGTATACTTTCTAATTTAAAACCCAAAAACTGATATAACAAAAATGTACCATCGGTGGATAATAGGGTCTCCTTTGATCTCATGAAGGTAGCTCATTCCCCTATAAGAATCCAAAAGGTAAGAGACTCTTATAACCTCTAAGAACATTACAAACATGAGGAAGATACATACCTTGCGATGTCAAGGGCGTATCTAACAGCAGTAGCTGGTTTTAGTTGTCCTTTCCTTTTGAGAAATTCACGCAAATCCCCCTGAAGAATGTACCATCAAATGAGATCTTGGTTTCGAGAAAAAAAAAAGAAAAAAAAAAGAATGTAGCAGAGTAAGTCATACCCTAGCCAAGTATTCAGTAACAATCATCATTGGATTGCTTTGAGTTACAGCACCAAGAAACTGAACAATGTTTGGATGCCTAAGCCTTTGGAGCAAAGCAAGCTCGTCATGGAACTTCCTCCTGGACGCACATAAACCAAAACGATTAGACTCTAAGACCTTATTACCATGATACAATCTACAAGATACTATTCCACTTACACTTGATCATCATCGCTTAAAACTTTATCCTCAAGCTTTTTCACCGCAAGCTGAATGCCACGCCACATTGCCATACAGTAAGTTCCCTGAATACAATAAGGTTCAGTAAAACGAACTGAACACATAGTTGGAGCCATCTGAAACATACAAATGTATCAATAACAATGGCTTATTACAGCAAATAGATACAATCAAAACACCAACATAAAGTTCCAGCTAGATTCTTACCGGATGTTTAGCTCCATGCATCTCAAGAATCTTAATTACATCAACATTCTTATAAAATACGCATCTGCAAGTGGCTGTTTTTAACAAAAAAAATATTAGATTTCTTCCACTATACAACAAAACCAAAGATCTAAAAAAAGATTTTTTTTTGTTTCTTTCTTACAGTGCTTCCCCAACGATCTTTAGGATCAACTTCAGCTTCCCTATCAAGAAGAAGCTCAACAACATCCTTCAAACCCTGGCTAGAGAAGGAGCTTGGCGAGCTGGCTAGAGAAGGAATGTACCAAAACGATCCTTGACCGTCGATCGTACCATTGTTTCCTGTAATAATATCATCAAGAACTCAACAAAAGCATAGGCCAATATCAAGAACTCAACCAAACAAACTAAGCAATAGTTCATCTAAGATGAACAAGACATCACCAAACATACACACATAAGTACACAGAACCACCATGTTAAATCATATCAACAAGACAGCACTGTCTGTATAAAAGAAAGATGCAAGGACACTTACGCAAAGGGAGAAGGCTCAACGAAGGGAGCAATTCTCC